>OX637534.1:74729854-75169854 GCA_951800035.1 Linnaemya tessellans | reverse complement strand
TTGAGAATCCTAAAACAGATCAGTTTAACAGTTAACAGTTTAGCAGTTAGCAGTTAGCAGTTTAGCAGTTTATCAGTTTAGCAGTTTAGCACTTAGCAGTTTAATAGTTGAGAAGCTATTAGTTTAATAATTAATCTTGTACTGATTTTAAAATATCTGTAATATTTCTTTTATAGCTTTATAAATATATCGAAACCTTTTCTATATCGACCATTATTCATAGGATCATCTTTGTTAATAACTAGAAAACCATATTTTTCTTTCCAACACTCGGTACATAACTCATGAAATGTTTTCAAAGTCATATCAGAACCAACATGATCATTGTAAATATGCTTAATATTCATTGCATCCTGTTTGAAAATTATAATCATATTAGCATTATCGCGAATCAAGTGTTTTGGTATACGTGTATAAGTTTGGCATAAATAAAAACTATCAATATCTTTATGACGACCCATACAGAAATAAGAACGTACATGATTTTGTTTCTCACAAGCTATATCGTCGAATATAAATACTGAATTTGCTTTAACTTCGTCTGGCGATAGAACATCATCATTATTGGAAAATGATGAAAAATTTATCTCCTTGATAGGTTTAATTAGACTTTCTAAGTACTTATATTTCGGTTGTTGTGTCGACTTTGAATATAAGTAAATATTTTTAAATTTCAATCCATGTGGACTTTCAATAAGACTGATCATCACATTTGTTTTTCCACAATTTGATGGACCCACAATAAGAGCTCGAATAGAATTCGGTAGTAATGAACTATGACGAATTTTATTTGATGAACCGAGCTTTGATTCGATATTCCTTACATTAATCCTTTTTTGTTGTTTAAAAAAACGCATTCTGAAATCTAATGATAGCATAATATATAAACCAGACTCTTTTATTTGTTTTCAATCAATTTGATTTTAATCTTTAATCGACAAAGTATCAATAGATATGACAATCATTTATAAAAAGATATTCAGTCGTCATCCATACTTCATCGGTAGAGGTTTTCTGAATAATATAATTAATAAACTTCCTATTGAACTTCATTTACCCGGTTATCAATTTTGTGGACCTGGAACAAAATTAAAGAAACGTTTAGAAAGAGGTGATCAAGGAATCAATCCATTGGATACTGCTTGCAGAGAGCACGATATAGCATACTCAAACAATAAAGATTTAGAGAAAAGACATATTGCTGATAGAATCTTAACTGAAAAGGCTTGGCAAAGGGTTAATGCTAGCGATAGTAGTTTCGGTGAAAAATCAAACGCTTGGCTTGTTACTACTGCAATGAAAACAAAAACAAAATTCGGACTGGGTAACGTTATTAGTAAAACTAAAAGATTGTCTTCAGTAAATAAACATCAACTATTTAGACATGCATTGAAAAGTGCAAGAAAGAATATAAAAAAAACTGAAAACTTGAAAGATGCTATAAAGATTTCACGAAAAGTAGTAAACAATATTTTCAAGGGAAAGAAAAAATCATTAATAACAAGTAAAAACGTTATATTCGACCGGGTCGAATCTTAAATACCCTCCAAATATTTAGTAAGTGAATTTGAAATGTTTAACTTGGTGGGACAGAGTTCCTTTATATAATATCGTACGTCAATGCCCACTAAAGGGGGCGGGGTTCAAAAATATACAATATCATGTTTTCCACAGACGAACGTATGGGCATTGCTAGACCGTCTTAGACTTCATCACAATTCTCTTTGGAGGGCATAAAAACTGTATTTTGGCGGGGTCCCTCTGGCAAGGGCTGTGGGGGAAACATTTCACCTTTGTCTAAAAATAAATGCTTGGGATAATTATATACAAAATTAAAATTTCTTTTTTTTGATAGGGTCATTTAGAGGGCAAAGGGGGAGAGGGGGTAGGGCAGAAACAGGTAGACATAAAACTAACAATAAATGCTTGGGATGATTATACACAAAATTAAAAAATAGTTTTACTTATTTTTAATAGGGTCATTTAGCGGGCAAAGGGGGAAGAGGGGGTAGGGCAGCAACAGGCAGTCATAAAACTCTAAAGATAAATGCTTGGGATGATTATATACAAAATTTAAAATAAAAATTATTTGTTTTGGTAGGGTCATTTAGGGGGCAAAGGAAGAGGGGGGAGGGGTAGGGCAGAAATCGACAGTCATAAAACTCTAAAGATAAATGCTTGGGATGATTATATACAAAATTTAAAAAAAAAAATTTTTTTTGGTAGGGTCATTTAGGGGGCAAAAGAAGAGGGGGGGGGGGGGGGTGTGGGGCAGAAATCGGCAGTCATAAAACTCTAAAGATAAATGTTTGGGATGATTATATACAAAATTTAAAAAACAATTTTTTTTTTGGTAGGGTCATTTAGGGGGCAAAAGAAGAGGGGGGGGGGTGTAGGGCAGAAATCGGCAGTCATAAAACTCTAAAGATAAATGCTTGGGATGATTATATACATAATTTAAAAAAAATTTTTTTTTTTTGGCAGGGTCATTTAGGGGGCAAAGGAAGAGGGGGCGAGGAGGGTTAGGGCAGAAATCGGCAGTCATAAAACTCTAAAGATAAATGTTTAAAAAAAAAAAATTTTTTTTGGTATGGTCATTTAGGGGGCAAAGGAAGATGGGGGGTAGGGCAGAAATCGGCAGTCATAAAACTCTAAAGATAAATGCTTGGGATGATTATATACAAAATTTAAAAAAAAAATTATTTTATTTGGTAGGGTCATTTAGGGGGCAAAGGAAGAGGGTGGGGAGGGGTAGGGCAGAAATCGGCAGTCATGAAACTCTAAAGATAAATGTTTGGGATGATTATATACAAAATTTAAAAAAAAAATTTTTTTTTGGTAGGGTCATTTAGGGGGCAAAAGAAGAGGGGGGGGGGGGGTGTAGGGCAGAAATCGGCAGTCATAAAACTCTAAAGATAAATGCTTGGGATGATTATATACATAATTTAAAAAAATTTTTTTTTTTTTGGTAGGGTCATTTATGGGGCGAAGGGGAAAGAGGGGGTAGGGCAGAGTAGTACCAGGTTTCGTGTCAGCTTCGTCATTAAAGCTTAAAATTGTTATTTTTATGGAATGTAGGCTTAAGTAAAACAATTTGTTAAATTTTTATGCTATTTTTGCCTATAATAACGCCCACTGAAGTGGGCGGGGTCAAAAAATATTTTTATTTTATTTAATGGCTCCAAGTTTAAGGCGTTGGACCGTATTTAACATAAAAATGTATCATTTGCTTAACAAAATAACCAAAAAACTTTAAAAATTATGTTGTTTTTTCTGGGTTGGTTTAGTTCTTCTTAGGGGAACTTTTTTCCCTCTTGCCCGATTTAGCCCATCTTCGAACTTAACCTGCTCTAAGTTTTAAAATATATTTATGCCAAATTTCAAGACTCTAGCTCTTTTCGTTTGGACTGAATCGTGATTTCCACAGACGGACGGACGGACGGACGGACGGACATGCTCAGTTAGTCTTAGATTTCATCACTGATCAAGAATATATATACTTTATGGGGTCTGAGATGGATATTTCGATGCGTTACAAACGGAATGACAAAGTGAATATACCCTCCAAATTCTTTTTTGGAGGGTATAAAAACACCTCGAATAATACCTCTACCTAAATCTGGAGGTTTTCTTCCACTTGCACCTATATTCGCTGCACTGGGTGCACTTGGTGGGTTAGCTGGTGGTGTATCTGGCATTACAAAAGCAATCAATGCAGTCAAAAATGGAAAGGAACAATTAAATGAAGCAAAACGACATAATAGTACAATGGAAGCCATTGCGATGGGAAAAGGCATGTTCTTAAAACCATATAAAAAAGGATTTGGATTATATTTAAAACCCTATCAACAAAATTTTTAATGAAGCTACCTAAAAGAGCCCTTTCTGATGTAGACTTGAGAAAATATGCAAAACATATTCCAAATTTTAGAGGTGTGTTTATGTGCAACACTCTTCCAAGCAAACCATTTAAAAAAGAATGTGGAATAATTAATCTGGATACTTCAAAAGGATCTGGCACACATTGGGTAGCGTACTGGAAAAACAACAATCAAATTGAATATTTTGATAGCTTTGGTAACTTGCAACCACCGAAACAATTAATAAAATATTTAGGAAAAAACATAAGTTATAATTATGATAGATATCAAAATTTTAATACAATAAATTGTGGTCATTTATGTTTAAAGTTTTTGTTTTCGAAACTAAACTAAAAAGAAACTATAATTGTTTTAATAAAATACATTGATTAAGAATTTGTTTTATTTATAAATAAACATATTATTTCATTTATTAAAAAAATTTTCAAAATAAATATAATTAAATAATTTTTCTAATTTCGCTTGTTAGAGGTGAGTATTCGATTAAACGATCATGAATAACTAAACAGTATGCTGATGTATTATCTGGAATTAGTTTGTTTGCTTCAGTATCAAATTCAATTCGTACATCAATAGGTCCTATTTTAACAGCCTCATTTTGATGTGAAACATCAACAACAATAAGCGGTGCATAAGTCTTATATTCATCAACATTTAATAATGGTTCAGGTTCTCGCATGTAAAAGCTTTGTTGAAATTTTGTATACATATTATATAGAACAGAATACTGACCCATTTCGAAACGATTATTTAAATCATTATATGGATATGACTCTGAGTTTAGATAAACTTTTAAATTAGAGATATTGCAATGATCAAATATATTTCCTTCTTCTTTATTTTTCTGTTTTTGTAAACCAATTATAAGAAATCGTGGTCTTTCGTTTTGTGGAGAAAGCTTTACATTCCATAAAACCTTTGTACTCTTTGGTAAAACAGGATTTACATGACAGTCCCAACTTCTAAACGCAATTGGTATAGAATGTTTGCTGTTGATTATCTTAAACATTTCCAATTTTGCAAAGTCCGATAGTTGAATGTGTGGCATTTTCCATGTTATATCCAGAATTGTTAATTTCAACTGATCAGTTGCATTTGTAGAATAATATGATCTCTCATCGGATGTAGAACGTTGAAGGATAAGCTCATGTTTCGAATTTAATAGTATTTTGTTATAATCTTCAGCAAAACCCAACAACATTTTCAGAGGTATACAACAACTAAAATTACTTTTTGCTAAAGCGCAAGTTTCAGTAAAAGACCAACCAGCGTTTTTTAATAAATCACTTTCAGCCTTATTCAACGATACAAAATTTTTCATGGTGGATGAAATTCCAAGTTTACGTGTACGATCAACTTCAAAACCATTAATTTCGTAACGAATTTCATCAAACAAATATGAAACAAAGTTGTTTTTTAATTTTACATCTGTAGTTGGAACCTCTTTATTTGCTTCCTTCTTTACTATAAAACCATGAATGTAAATCATACTCTCACTTGGTAAGACGAAGAGATCCTGATTTTGAATTGGTATACGAATCTCATCATTGTTGTTGAATGATTTTAGATATGGATAGTAACTATGATATTCTCTTTTTACAATACTCTCATCATACATAGGTTTTTGAAGAACATTTAGTATTTCATTCATTGTTGAATATTAAATCCCAACGATTTTAAGTATTCTGTATTAGATGAGGACAACAGTTTTTTATTTTTTACACTTTCTCGAATGTGAGTTGGTGCGGTATTGAATGGAAATCCTCTTTGCACTATGTTTTTATTGTAAATGATCATTATTCTGGTTTGAAGTGGAGTCTAAGAGTGATTTTTTCTCCTCTAAAATTTATAAGTTCACCGTCTTGATTTAAGATTCTAATCGTTATGTTGTTTATTTGTTGACAGTTGACGGGTAAATAAATAACATTTCGAGGTTTTTCGTTAATTTTATATCCTGGAGGAACATCAAGAGGAAATTCATGAATAGTATGATTCGAAGTATTATTAATATATGAACCGGTTGTTAAGTTGCTTTCAATGCGTATTGTATTAACATTCGTAATATGTGTAGGTAAATCAGATTCAAATAACCTTGTAGTATTCAATTGATTAATATCTACAATTATCACTTCCGCAGATTTATCATATTGAAGATTTTGATCAGTTGAATTTACTTCTAATTTTCTTTTGCTAAATCCGAGCAACTTTCCTATACTGTTTGGTTGTGAAAAATCTATATCCATTGATGAGGTTATTTCAGTTTTAAGTGTGTTATTGTTAGCTTCAATTATTAGATAAATTGATTCATCAATATCTTTTAAGCTTGAGTTTAAGAAAAAATCAATATCCTCAAGTTCATATGAACCAACCGGAATAGTAATAATATGATTTCCTATATGAAACAAATTGTTGTGAACATCTACATTGGGTATGGAATTGAATGTTACAAAATCAATAAGACCACAAACATATTTTGTAGGGAGTTCAATTGGAGGAAAATATTCTTCAACCAGAGTTGAAGTGTTTCCGTTTAAAGATATTGTTATTGACATTTCAAGTATTCAGAATGAACTGATGTTTGATGATTATTTTACCTGATTTAAGTGTTAAATAATAAATCAAAAAAAAAAAAAAAAAACAAAAAAATGTCTTTTATAATTTTATGTTTTCTTTATTAATATTTGATTTAATAAACTTTCTTAAGAGTATTACATTTTTTCCAGCACATATACAATGTTTCATATGATAAGAACAAGCATTTATAGATTTATCATTTTTATATAATGTTTTTAAATTTGGGCAATTAAGATCGTCTAGATTATAAAAATAAATTTTATCTTCAAAAATATTTTGAATCCACTTAATTTTTTCTAATCCCTTAGCATAACAAATAAAATTTTTATCTTTAATATACTTAATATAATATTCCACAATATTTTTTAAGGTTGAACCGCCATCTGTCCATATTAATCCATGATGATAATTAAAAAGCCAGTTGATTGAATATTTTTCTTTTGTTGTCAACAAGGAATATGGCAAAGGTGGTTTAATAATAAAGGTTTGCACATGTATATCGTCAATTGAAATACTAAGTTCTTTTGGAATAAATTTATTGTTGAGATAGAAACCTTGTACATCTACAACTAATATTCTCTCCTCAGACATTGCGCAATACTAATCAACTCACTGTTTTTAAATTATTATAAAAATGCATTAACAAATGTTCTTATATACTTTTTATTCTTACTAAAATACAAGTTTGATAAAAAGTTGTGGACTCTTGACCGCAGAAGTCAAAATTAGTTGTGTTGAATGATAAAGTCTATGTTTTTAAATTATTATAAAAATTCATTATACATAATGCTTGTTCCCAACTTTTATCGATAAGCGAACATTTACAGGTATCAGGTCCACAAGTTGTTTCATTGTTGGACCACACACAATTGGTGTAATGATATCCAAATTTTGATTTACTTTTCACATAAAATGCATATTCATCGAATTGAGTTTTTAATTTCTTCAAAATAATCTCATGTTCATACCACAAAAACCTTTCTTCGTTCAAGAAGTCATGTAAAATTTTCGAATAAAACTGATTGTTCATTATTTTTATTTTAATTTTTTTATTTATATATAAATGAAATTTATTTGTTGGTGGTTAAGCAATGTCTATATGCATTTCATTGGTGCTTTACCAAATCGTCAGTAGACTTTAACCACAGTTTTGAAAAGTTAAAAACCTCTTATCTTATGCATATACTTCCGAAAACCATCTGAGAATTCACAACTTGTAAATTACAAACTATTTTCAAAAATAACATCAGAACAAGAACATAGGCTTGCAACTCATACAAAACTAAACCAACAAATAAAGTATGTTTGATACGAATCTATTTTATTTTTCTACACCTTTATACAATCAGAAATCCATTGGATAACAAGAAAAGTATTTATAAGGCAAAATGAAAAATAAAATTTAAATCAAAATGTTATTAAGTTTTTTTATTTAACACATTGTCGTCACAATACTAATATATAAATGAAATTTATTTGTTGGTGGTTAAGCAATGTCTATATGCATTTCATTTCTGCTTTACCAAATCGTCAGTAGACTTTAACCACAGTTTTGAAAAGTTAAAAACCTCTTATCTTATGCATATACTTCCGAAAACCATAACTTTTATATCTTTAAAACCACCCTCATAGACTGTTCCAACTAGTGATATCATACCACCAATAACCTCAATTTTTATATGTTGATTGTGACTAAATTGAAATATTGGAATATTTGTTGGCATTTGTTGTCCTCTATTAAGAGAAAAAATTTGCGTTCTAGTCCCTCCTTCTGCGGTTAGAAACACCTGCATTATAATATCCAAAACTATTGCATTTATTATTTGAAAAGTTTTCCACTGCACATGACAAGTACAATATTTATCACCAGTTTTTAAAAATTGACCCCAATACATATTTAACAAAGTTTTTTAGTTCAACTAAATCTCTCATTATAAATAACGTATATATATAACACAAACTTGGATACAATAAGATTAAAACACCAACTGTTTATATATATATTATTACATAGATACATACGTATACCTTTTTAATATTTATGCTTAACCGCAATTGATAAGAAGTTATTAAAATATCTAAAAACACCTTATAGTATCAATTATTGAATATAAAGAATCAGTTTGAAAATTCGTTTTACGGTGAAAAGTTAAAAGCAAAATAATGAGAGCAAGTTTAAGAAAATTGTTTCAAAATCCTAATATTATATACTTACCTTTAAAGGATATGGAAGAAAATACTGCATATGAAATCAACAAGATAGAACGAGTAGATACAAAATATGGTGAAAGTATAAGATGTCTTGTAAATAAAGAATATCATATTTATTTACCTAAACGATTTCTGATTATTACTAAAAATCAGATGGATTATCTAAACGCAAATCCACACATTTTAAAGAAAGTTAAAGATGTAAATGGATTATATACTCTAATCATTAAAAAGAAGAAACAATATGTATTCTACAACAACTTGTATGATAGTACTGAAGAAGAAGAAGAAGATGACGATGATGATGATGAAATAGAAAAAAACATTTTAAACAGAAACCTTTTAAAATTAAAATCATATATATATATATATATATATATATATATATATATATATATATATATATATATATCAACAAAACTCTGTATACCTACATTAAAATTTCTTTCACATTTGATTAAATAAAAACTTTATAAAAAAACGGAAAAACCGCAACAGAAACTTTTTAAAATTTTTAATTAAATAGAAACTTTATAAACAACAGACAGACAAACCGCATCAGAAACTTTTTAAAATTTTTAATTAAATTATAAACAACAGACAAACCGCATCAGAAACATTTTTTTAAAATTTTATTGAAAAGAATGATAAGCTATAAAATTACTTCTTATAATTTTTATATAAAAACCCCCCCACCTAGTTGTACTTTAAGTGTCATTCAAGTAAAGTAAGTCATCAATAATAGAAAGCTGTTTAAAAACAATTTTTAAAAAAACTCAAAACAAAACCATTTTACCGATAAAAGAAATGGTTTTCAATAAAAACTATAAAATTATAAATATGGAGCGTGTGGAAACACGCTTCGGCAAAAAAATTCGCTGTTGGGTAGAAGGTGATATTCACATTTACCTACCCAGCATATTTTATACAACAATAAACGATGAAACTATTGCGGAGTTTCACCGCAACAGCTACTGTCTTTCAAAAGTAAGAAAAGGAAGCAGTGAGACAAATTATGAGCTTACTGTGATTGCGGAAACAACAGGTAATTTTTGGTAATAAAAGTTTTTATTTATTTATTTATTATTAAATCTAATAATTAATTATTATTATCGTTTTAGCTCAAGATACACCAAAGAACAAGTGAAGACTTCACTTTAAGCAAAACCGAATGAACTTCAATAATACATACTTCAATATGAAATTTATTTTTTTTTTACTATTGTTTATTATATTATAAAAATTTCAAGTACATTAATAAATAAAATATAAAATATATATAAATACATACATAAATAGTATATTTATTTTTGAGTTTTTATTTCTTATCAACTTTGTTGTGTATGGTTAGGAACAAACTTTTGTATTCAAACAACTTAATTAAATCAACTGTTTCAAGCACACATTCATACATATCAACGAAAAAGAAAAAACCACAACAGAACTTTTAACAACAGAACAACAATACAATAGGGTGCCACTTAAATCATCGTTGTTAGTTTTCTCATACAAAATTAGTATACAAATCCTAACCAACCCCACCCAAACCCCGACCAAACCCTCGACCATACCCCGACCAAACCCTCGACCAAACTCACCCAAGCCAACCCAAGTCGTACCACTCCTGTTGCCGAATCTCATTACACACACACACAATTTCAAAAAAACTTCCATGTATATAAGTACCACCCTATTTTAACCACACATTCAACTGACCATTTGTGTAGCGTACCGATCGATGAAACTAAAATACCGACTGTAGCGTAGACATGATCCCAAAAATGTATGGGATCCGTGATACGAAATCCTCACATTCATACTACTAATATCCAAATAAGTTACATAAAAGTTTTTAGCTTATTTCGCTGCATTTTGCACTTTAGTAAATGTAGAAAAAAACCACTTCCATTTTTTGTCACATCACGCAACAGCTTTTGTTGACCAATATGTCAGGACCCCGACTCTTACAGCACCCATGCTTTCCACTAAATAAAGATCTCTAAAATTGCTTCCCAAAAACCTAAATGAAGAAAAAAATATTTGCTCCTTAGTTTGATTTTCTTCATGTTGAATACGTGCGAATGTCACGTGCGCAGCGATGGAAATGCCCATATGTTTGTATCCAATATATTTTTACAATTTTTCATTCTTTTAAATTCATTGTTGCAGAAGGCAATGTTATCGTTTAATACTAATTTTCCATTTCTTTGAGAGAGTGGATATATTTTGTAAAGTTTATATTTCTCTTTTATAATGGGATATTTGTATACAGTTATTATAGTTTGATTAAGTTTACATATATGAATGTCAGAGTATTCTAATATATTTATTATAGGTAATTGAATTTTTTCATTATATAAGATTTCTTTTATTTCTTGCAAGTCTAAAGTGCCTGAATAAAAGTTATTATTTTTTGCAAAGTTTATTGTATAAATTCTTCGTTTATTTTTTCAATTTTTAATTTATTCATAATTTTTTCATACTGAGAATTTATTATTTTCTGTTTGTTATTATTTTCAATTAATTGGTTTATTCTAGTTTTAATTTCTATTTCGTCTTCATGATCTGGTGTTCCAGTTATAAATTTCAAAGCAGAGCATAAAAATATTTAGGGATCTTTTATTTCTTTCACTTGTTAGTTGATTTTTTAATATGTCAATTCTGTTGATTAATATTTGTGATTCTAGATTATTTTCTATGTTATACATATATATTTTTCACAATGTTTTCATATGGTTGTAAAATTTTGGTTAAATTAATTACGTGGTATAGATATTCATATTCACTGAAAGTACATATATACATCTTGGTCTTGGATTAATATGTATTTTTTATTTTCTAACTTTTTAACATTAAATGCTATTGTTACTTTCGTTATTATTGTGATATATATTATTATTTCTTTTAACATTTTGAGTTTTAATATTGTCTTTATGTATGACTCGTTTTTTATTTGTAGTTACCGTATTACCGTTGTCTGTTTCTACAATATGCTTTGCAAACTTTGCTACTTCTTTCTTTCGTCTGTGTGTATTTGAGTATATTATGTCTCCTTTATTGAAGTCGAGTTGTTTACGTCCCTTATTGTGGTATTCCAAGGTTTTTTCTAAAGCTTTTTTTATTAGTTCATATATGTGAGGATACCCCTTCGCTGAAAGGAACACGTCCTCGGGTTTCTCTTTTGTAACCGAATGAATAGTTTTATTGGACTCGCCTCAAATAAATTAGTGCTTTGCGGATTTTTTGAAATTAAATTTACTAGTTCAACTTGGCCGTTTGTTGTTGAATGGAATGGTGGTGAGACAACATGGTTTATATGTAGTCTTTCATATATTTGATTTGCTAAGATTCCATTAAAGCCAGGTTCGTTATCTGTTATTACAAACTCTGCGTTTGGGTATGTTAAAGAGAGTATTTTATCAATGTTTTTATACATATCTTTTCGTGTTGGTATATGTCTCATATGTAAATATTTTGAGTATTTGTCGAGAGTAGAGATATAAAGTTCTCCACAAAAGTGAAATAGTCCATGTGTATGTTTTTTCTTGCTTCTTTTGGTATTGGTGATTCTTTCATTGGTACTCTATTAGGTTTGCGATTGTAATTAAATATTGGACATGAATCGCATTTATTTGCTAGTTCCGTAGCGTTCTTTCTAATCTCTGGCCAAAAGTATTTTCTTTCTAATTCTACATTTACATTGTACATTTCTATGAACTCTCTCATGGGTTTGGTTGACTATCTTTAATTGTTCTTCTTTATCAATTATGTCTTCTACTAAATCGTTTGCATGTATGAATTTGACCGTAGGAAATGTAGTTGTTAGTGTATTTGTTATTTTATAAATTGTCTCTGCGTCTGAGAGTAAACCATTTAAAACCTTTGGTTTTAGTATTAGTTTCATATTTTCTATCAGTTTCTCGTTAGTTGTAAATTTTATTGTATGTCTGGTATACCTTCTGAATATGTTTTTAGACTCGAGTGAATCTGAATTGTCTTGTATTATTAAGATTTGATTTTTAAAGTGATTCAACGGTTTCTCACTTCGCTTCAATTCTGCTATTAGCGAACTTTGAGCAGAGTGCTGAGATTCCTATATGCTTGAATTTATTTGTTGCTGTCTGGATAAAGCGTCAGCTACAACATTTTGATGTCCTGGTTTGTACAGGATTTTCGCTCCATATTCTTCTATGAAGTTTTTCCATCTTTTTAGTTTGGTGTTTGGATTCTTTTCTGATACTGAAAATATTAATGATTGGTGGTCAGTGTAAATGGTTAAGTCTGCTATGCCATAAAGGTAATTCCTAAGTTTTTGCAATGCCCATACTATGGCTAATAATTCTTTCTCGTTAATCGAATAATTCTGTTCAGTCTCATTTAGTGTTCTAGATATAAACGATATTGGTCTTTTTTCCTGTGAAAGAACTGTCCCTATTGCAAAATTACTTGCGTCTGTAGTTAATTCAAACGGTTTATTAAAGTCTGGTTGGAACAATTCAACTTGTGTTTCCAGCTCATTTTTATTTTATTTAATGCGTCTGAAGCATTTTCATCCACAGTTATGTTAATCTTCGCACTTTGGTTCTTTGAAATACCTCCATTTTCTCCTCTTAAAAATGTGGTTAATGGTTTTGTAATTTTAGCAAAATCTTTTATGAATTTTCTATAATAACTTGCTAAACGTAGAAATAATCTGAGTTCCTTTAATGTGGTAGGAACAGGAAAATATTTTATTGTCTGTATCTTCGTAGGATCTACGGTGATGCCGTCATGTTTTATTACATGTCCTAAGTATTCAATTTCCTCTTTAAAGAAGTGAGATTTTTCATTAGTAATTTTCATATTGGCTTTTCGTAATGCATCTACTATTGTATTGATGTGTTCTATATGTTCTTCTTCTGAGGAAGAGTATATGAAAACATCATCTATGTAGGCATAAGCAAATTTCCCAATGTATGGCCTGAGGATGTCGTCTACGCATCGTTGAAAGATGGAGGGTGCATTCTTTAATCCAAATGCCATCCGTAAAAATTTATACTTAGCGCCGTTTATCGAAAAGGCTGTTTTCTCACGATCTTCTTTCTTTAATCTAATTTGATGAAATACTGATTCTAAATCTAAAGTTGTAAATACATTAGCTTTCCCTAAATTCTGAATTGTCATATTAACGTCAGGTATCGGATATCTATCAGTAATAGTCTGGGAGTTTAATTTTTGAAAATCTACAACCATGCGCCTTTTTGGTCTACCTTTGTCATCAGTGCCTTTTTTGCGACTGTCCATATGGGACTGTTGTAGGGGCTTTTACTTGGCTGAATTATTTCATTATGTAAAAGGTCCTGAATTTCCTTGTTGATAAACTCGTTATCAGAATATGGATACTGTTTAGTCCATATACGTTCCTGCGACTTTGTTCTAATAGTACCTTCTATAGTTGTTGTATAGGGTAATTTTTCGTTAACGAAATTATTCTTATTCATAATTTCTTCTATTTGATTTCTATATTTTTCATTATTAATGGTATAGTTTATCGTGTGGGTTCTTTCTATATCCCTGTATTTCATTTCATTATTTACTAAATCTATTGTTGCATCTATTTCTCTCAATCCTTGCATCCCTAGAATTATGTCAGAACTACTTAGTGAATTAATCTCGAAGAATGTCAAGTCATAATTAAATAAATGTACAGATTTTTTACTTTTCACATAAGAATATCCATGCAACGTTTTTACTTTAATTGGATTTTCTAATATAACACTATATCCTATTTTACACCTGGAGTCTATATAATTATTAGTAGCTCCACAATCTATTAGTATATTGATGGTCTTACCTGGTTTCCTGCCTTTTTTTTGTAAATGTGGTAGACCATCTCTTAGTCTAAAAAAGCTGTTTTGTAGTCATCTTTTTCATCGTATTCGCCTTGTATTGAGGTGGTGTCATTTTCTTCCACTGTGTTGTTAATTCGTTGTTGCTTGTGTTGAATGAAGTGGTTGTTGGAACCGTTGTATTCTCGTTTAAAGGGTTGTTGTCGAAAAGGATTGTTGCTTCTTTGTTGATCATTGTTACGTTGGAATTGAGTGGGTTGACATACGTTTCTATCTATAGTATCTACTTCCATCGGTTGGCTTGTCGTTTGATAATTGGGTGTTGACTTTACATTCCGGTACTGTACATTCGGTTGATAACGATTCTTTTCAAAGTGTGACGTTCTTTGTTGATTATGTTGGTGACTCTTTGGATGTGGTCGATGACCTGGTGAATCAAACTGTAGATGTTTGTCGTCATGGTATATGGTGCTGGCTATAGCATATGCTGTCTCTAGGTCTCTTGGATTTTGTGCGTAGAGAGTGCCAATCGTGTATTTGGAATTCAAACCTGTTAGGAATGCTCGAACCGCCTCTCAATTTGCGAACGGTTTCATTGTTTCGTCCCCTTTTTCCATCTCAATTTTTGAAAGTATGAGATTAAGTGCTTCGTTCATTGCTGAATGATACTCAGCTAATTCCTTTCTTCCTTGAGAGATCCTTTTCATTTCTTCTAGGAGTACGTATATTGCACGTTGGCCAGCGTATGTATAATCTAAACGATTTATTATAGAATAAAAATTAAAAATTGTGTTGTGATTTATTAAAATGTCTGCTGCTGCTCCTTGAATTTTTCCTCGAACTATGGCCAATGCTGTGTAGCACGTTGGTGTATTTTGAAACCCCTTTATTGTATCCATGTGAGTCCATGCTGAAGATCTCCATGCTCTATATTTCTTTTTGTCACCATCGAAAATGGGTAGAATCTTGAATACCTCTAAATTAATCTATGATTCTGTGGTTATTCCGCTGGAACATGCTGTGAGTTGAACAGTTAGTTCAATGCTGAATCCTCTGTTGGTTGTTAATGCAGTTATTGTCCTTTTGGCTTCTGCTTGAGCTGCTACCAATGAAGCTATTTGTGCTTGGATTGCTACTAAGTCCTGTATTGACATCTTTTTGGTTTTTTCTGACGTGAATCTTCTAGTTGCGTCGAAAATCATTTGTCTTTTGTTCTTAGTTTTTTCCAGTTTTGGTTGAATTCGTGGACCTTTTTTGTAATGTCCTGCTCGTTCTTTTAAATCAATTTATTTAAATTGTACAGGATGTCGCGAACTAATTGTTCTACTATATCCTAATGAATTAATTCCGCTTTTTCGGGATTCGTGGTGCTATTTGGTGTGTAGCTGTTGAACTCGTCTTTTTACTATTGGATGTTTTTTTTGTACACTTCACTATTTTATCACCGGATTTACTATTACATTGTATTTAGTATAGCGTTGTTTCCAGTATATTGAGTTGTAGTGATGAACTCTTAGTTGGCTTGAGAATCCCTGTTTATTTTTTACAAGGATCCCGGTTGAGCCCCCGGTTAATTTCCTTTTTTTGAAAATCAGTAAAAAAATATATTTTTGTAGCACAAGAAGTGCTGT
Source organism: Linnaemya tessellans (assembly GCA_951800035.1). Taxonomy (NCBI): domain Eukaryota; kingdom Metazoa; phylum Arthropoda; class Insecta; order Diptera; family Tachinidae; genus Linnaemya; species Linnaemya tessellans. The sequence continues at coordinate 75,153,729 of OX637534.1, read as the reverse complement.
TCTTTATTCAAATATATTCCTAAGTGAATTACAAGGTATATCTTACAACTATTTATACAAAGTTTGTCTTTGTTTCAAATATGTATGTTCAATCCCATTGAACACTAAAATAAAATAAGTTCAGTATTTGTTTTATATAAGTATATATGCGTAATAGAATTGAATTGAAATGTAACTATCCATTAAAATTGAAAGACTCGGATGTGTAAAGATACCAATGTAAAGGTCGCTTAGATAATTAAAACGAAAGTTGAAACACTGCACGGGAATTTGCTCGTTGTTGAATCCAGTGGAATAAGTTCGCAATAATTTACATTGGTACCCTTTTCACAACCTTTTTAATTTTTAAAAACTACTTATCCTTGAGCTTTCGAGAAGCATACATTACTTACTTACCTTCGAGAAACTTACCTGAATATTTTATATACAAATTATACTTACCTTGTCATACAAATTCTACTTACCTTGTTATAAAATTATACTTACCATTGTGTATAAGCAATCGTTATACTTTAATAAATCTGCATTATACTTGCCATTGTGTATAAGCAATCGTTTATACTTTAATAAATCTGCATACTGCATTTTTATTCATGGTCCAATCGTGCTGGTAACAACAATAAAATAATCAACAAGAACATTAATCTGCAAAGAGAGAAGACAAAAAGGTCCAATCTTGCTGGTAAAACAAAACAAACACCAACATTCATCTGCAAAAAGAGAATACAAGAAGCAACTTAAATATCATCTGCCTGAGAAAAAGGAGAGTATAGGATTAGGCAAGTAATACTCGCGACATTCAATATGAGGTATGTACTTAAAATAAAACATTATGAAAATCAGTTGAATATCGGTGGTCACGGAATAAGTTAAAGAAAACATAAAACAAAATTAAAGTAATGTACATATGTGGAAGTTGTATACCTACATATATAAAAGTGTATAAAAAATAAAATAGAAAAAACCCAAAAGAATATATATTGTAGGTATATATGTACATAGCAGAAAAATGAACAGTAAAAACAAAATTAGCAGCAAAAAAAGGAAAAGATATCTGGTAAAAATAATTGTGTGTATACTTACGGATGTACATATGTATTAAATTTAAATAGGTACATGTATGTTTGGAAATCCACTAATTGCATAGGTGCATGTGGATGTGTATAAAAAGGTATATTCAAAAGTGAGACAAAAAAAACCAAAAAACCAAAGTTTAAATACAGTTAATTTACTGCTACAGTGCATATACTAAGTGTATATACTATATGTATATACACAAAAGAAGTTAGAATTAAAAGAAACAACAGAATTTTCAAGAAGAATCCGCAAAATTTACTGTTATACTTAGTGCAAGTATACAGAAAAAACCAAAGTTTAAAATTCCAATAACCAAATTGGTACAAAAAAGAAGAATATATAATAAAGAAAGAAAGAAATACCGCTAAGTTATACACATATGAATACAAACATATCTAAGTACCGTTTCAAAGAAACACAAAACTAAAAGAAATTTAATTCTTTGGACATGTATGTCATATTTGTATTGGTGCACGGTATATAAGAAACAAATCAAATTAGTTTGGTGAAAAATATTAATAAAAATATAACAAATTATTTTGAAGTAAAACATTTCTGAATAAATTTGAAAATAAAAAACAAAAAAAATAAAGAAGAAACACAACAAAAAAGAAGAACAAAATAAATTTCGAAGTGAAGAAACGAAGTCATTGGATATCTAACTAAATACCTACAACCCACAAGAATAATAAAGGTATTTTGATATAAATATACAATACAAATAACTCGTAATACGAAATAGAATTAAATACTTACCTTCATATATGCACAGTTCATTTCTTACATTATACCTACATACATACATTATGACATTCATACATACATACCTGTATACATTCGCAATTACATACAGATATATATATATATATATATATATATATATATATATACATGTATATATATATATATATATATATATATATATATATATATATACGCACAACATTGCATATGTACGTACAGGGGAAAATGTACATTCATGTACAAATGCAAATAAATAATATTTAAATATAATTACCTAAATATTTACAACGATTACCATGCATATCCATGCACATAAATAAAATTTAAACATACATACTTACTCAAATATTTACAACAATTCCCATACATAGTTATATACATAAATAGAATTTAAACATACTTACCCACATATTTACAATAATTACTATACATACATATTCCCAGCATACCATATGCGCTCTAAATGAGCACATAAAGACTCTTTCATCTGAGCGCTGTCGCTCATAATGAGTTCATAAAATAATCAGAAAGTATCTCAAAAGCCTCATAAAAGAGCGTGTTTTCCTACTAAAGTGGTCACTCATAAAAGAGCTCTAACTTTTATGCATAAAAGAGTCTTTTATGAATAATAAAAGAATCTTTTTTGCACGCATTTAGAACTCTTATTTCAGTGCATAAAATAATCTTTTTTGCACGCATTTAGAACTCTTATTTCAGTGCATAAAATAATCTTTTTTGCACGCATTTAGAACTCTTATTATTATCCTAAAAATCACCAAAAATACAGATAATTCAATATACAAGTTTTTATTTAAAAGATTTCAATGTTATTAAAAGTAATTTAAAAAATTAATGTTTTCAAAAAAAAATAAGTAAAATAAATTTAAGTAAAATAATTTTTTTTGCATATTCGCCTAGTTGCATATTCGCCTGCACGTATTCACCGCCTGCGATTTTAATGCAATTTATTTCTCTGGGGGTTTTTTTTAGAGCTCTGGAATCATCTGGCAGTTCTGGTATTACACTACGCAATATATACAATAAATTATTAACTGCACTATTACTAATGTTAAAAATTACGGCCCATTCTGCTAATCTTTGGCGTAAACAACTCCCGCTATCAACATTTTCGTCAAATGCATCAGGTAAATTTTCGTTTATACTTTCTAAAAAAGTTTCACTTGGCACATTTCTCTCAGCAACACTATTATTTTCAATATTTGATCCTAGATTTGCATTTCTTAATTTTTTTGCACGAAGTTCACTTATTATTAATTTACTTTCTTTAGAGCTTGCTCTTTTCATTATATTAATTTATTTTATTTTTAGTTATATTAAATTTACTCACAATTGCGACTGTACGCCTTCAAAAATATGCACAAATGAATATATATATTGGTAATTTTTTTTTGTTCTGCTTAGCATGCATTTACCGTTATGTTTCAGCGCGTGTACGCAGAAAACACTCATACAGAACTCATAAAAAACCTCATATATGAGCTCAGAAATATTTACGCAGAAAGCACTCATTGAAACTCATAAAAACTCTCATATATGAGCTCATACATAAGAGCGCTCCGACAATGGTATGCTGGTTTTACACATATCCAAATATCTATTTAAATATAACTACATACCAAACCACAAATTCCATACATGCATACACATACTTGCAAGAATTGAAGATCAGTAGCTCGCTGAAAATAAAAGCAAATTTAAACACAAAGGAAAATTGAGATTCTTACTTACAAGTATGTGCTCATGCAATTAACAATTGGTATTTGCGTGGTGGAGGGAACCTCTCTTAAGAATTAGTTGTTCGCTCTTGATTATGGCTACTCTTACTTCATGATGTTTAACATTTACATCAGGTATCGGCAAACACATGCATCTTTATTGTAAGTTTGATAAAATTTTTCTCCATACACTTTTTTCATAAACACAACAACGACAATAACAACATCAACCATTAAAGGTTCGTACGAGAATGAGAGTAACTATATGTACTCAGTAAACGAATGTGTGTGACTCTCAAAAGTAAATTTTATTCTCACGTGCAACCCGCCGCCGACTTCTGATTTACATACAGTCCACTTGAAGAAGAAACAAAAAGAAACAAAACGACACTGTGTATATAAATCAGGGATTTCCAAAAAATTTTTGGTTGTGTAGTAATGAGTACCAGAGAGTAAAAAAAATGAGAGAATACATTCATTACAGCCGAAATAAAATGTTAGTAATATATTTTATAAGTTGTATAACACAAAGGTATAAAATTAAAAATTTTTTGTGTTGATAAAAAATTTGTAGCAATTCTTTACCAATTCAATGTCGCTGATTTTAAAACTGCACTTTTTTTTAAAGAATTTTATGTTTTTAAAATTCATAAAAAATAAATATTGCACTCAAATCACAGTTGATAGAAAAAAAGTGCAGTTTTAAAATCAGCGACATGAATTGGTAAAGAACTGCTACAAATTTTCTATCAACACAAAAAATTTTTAATTTTGTTCCCTTGTGTTATACAACTTATAAAATAAGATCTTCTAAATTTATACTCTTATGAGAGTTTCGTAATAGTAGAATGCTTTTCAAATGGGATGAACTTAATTTATTACGTTGCTTGGAACAAATAAATTTTAAATCCGAAAAAATTTGTTCGTATAGGTAAGTGGTGCCGAATAAAGAGAGGCACTTAAATGAATTTTTTTTAGTTCAGGATGGAACTCGCCATCCAAATCTTTCCAGAACTCTACAATATTATTTTCGTCTGGAGCATTTACTTCGCTTCGTAGTATGATTAGTTCTGATTGAATATCAAATTCATAGTTGCTTACATCGCAACGAAAATGGTTTTCGAAAAGTTCTAATAGCGGTTGTAAAATTACAGAATCTTGAAACCTGTTTTGAAAATTATTGAAAAGTGTTTCAAATATTTCGGCATATTAATATCTTTTGTCGATTTCGAGATTTCTATAAACAAATGAAGTTTTTGGAAAAATCACCAGTTTTAATTTGGGAAAAAATTAGAAAAAGTTTTGTTTTAAAATTGTGAATGATGTAGTGGTATACACAATATTTTTTGAGTGAAAGCTGAAACAAAATAACATAGCATCCGCTAGACATGTACATTTGTCGAAGTCACATCGACGACTGAATTGAAGAGTATACAAATATGTGTTAGTAGTGGTGTACACAATTGTGCAAAGAAATGGAAATCCCTGATATAAATATACGCACTCCTATAGCAAGATAAGCAAATCTGCACACAATAATAAATATACACTCGAAAAATTATGTTAAACAGACTGAAATGAAAAATAAATAGAGTACCATAAACGAAGAAAACAATTTCAATTGGAATGCATACCACCTTTGAACTAGCAAATATAAAAACAAAATTGATGAATAAGAGCAATATAGCCAATAAATAATCGGTGTTGCCAGTATAGTGCGATTCCCCCGAGTTATATGAGGAAATAAAATTTATTTCTGAAAATAGAATAAATATTATTTCTTAATAGTGGAGGTAATTAATCCCGTCAATATACCCTAACCCGCGCCTGAAAAGACAATATAAGGGTGAAGTGAAATCTGGATTGTTATTATATGATTTCGTTGATGTTACGTACTCGAATTAGGAAAATTCCGTACCAACCAAGTCCCCTTCCGGAAATACGTCTGATGTTAACTAAAATTTAGAGATTCAGTTAGAAGCAATACAATAAAGAAAGCTCTCCCATACAGTAGTCTTTGAAAGTATATACTTTGTGTGTTGACTAAATAGGAAGTATTTAGTATTACTACACAGTAACCCTTTGTTGCACAAAGTCATATACCTAAAAGGAAAAAACTCGCTCAAGTAAACATTTAAAAGTATCATAGTCACACTCAGATAAGAGATATCTAGTGTCCAAGTCCAGAGTTATATTTCAGAATTAAGAAAAAAGAAATATAACTCATATATTAGTTAGTTATATAAATAAAAGGCCCGCTTTCTTAATTGTAGAATCTTTTTCTCATAGTAAAATTCTGTTTAATCAGAACCATGAACCCCAAGGCCAATCAGTCCTCTTTAGACAAGTCGTCGTTCACTTATCTTCAGGATATGTCCCTCTTCGATTGTGAAAATCTGCTCGTCTTTTGTGACATTTTCAGCAAAGCTGGAAGCGAGGAGCAGACGGAATCAATCCTAGAGGTCAAGCTCAAGGATCTGGAGGCAAGGTACAAAAAGATGGAAGCTTCTTACCAGGAGTTAATATTGTCCCAAGATGACACAGTGGATCCAGAATTTAAGCAGTCAGCGAAGGGTGACTATGCGGCCCATGTGACCACCTACTTTCAATGCCATGGCCAAATAGCGGAACTGTTGAAGGCAGCGCGGTCAGAAGCGGCTAATGTAGCGGGATTTCACGTTATTCGGTCCCTAATTTAGGCTTTGATCAGAATGTAGAACACAATAGCTCCAATAATTGTATAAAGCTCCCGCCCTGTGACACAGATGTTTTTAAGGGGAGTTATGAACAGTGGCCCTCATTTCGTGATATGTTCACTGCAGTGTATATTAATCACTCTAAACTCTCCCCAGTTACTAAACTATATCACCTCCGCAATAAAACAAGAGGCGAAGCTGGTGATATAGTAAAAAGATATCCCCTTTCCCATGATAATTTCCAATTAGCATGGAATGCTTTGAAGGCCCGCTATGAGAATAAGCGGGTCCTCGTGGACAACCAAATAAGAATTTTGTTTGATATCCCTGCGGCGACTAGTGAGGACAGCGAGTCGATTAGGAGGATTCAATCATCTCTCAATGACTCATTAGCAACGCTGGCAACCCTAGGTGTCCAAGTGGAAAGTTGGGATCCCATTCTCATAAAAACTACAAAACTGCCAGAGGTTACGCTCGCCCTATGGGAACAGTCACTCACATCACCTCGTGAGCTCCCAAAGTGGCCCCAAATGTCACAGTTCCTGATAAACAGGTATGAAACTGTTGAACGTGTCACAAGCATCGAAAGGTCAAAGGATGGCTTAAGCCTAACAAAGGCTCCCAAAGTGCAGACATACATATATGGCTCAAGAAAGTTCGTCTGTATCATGCAAATTATGCAAAGTAGTACATCCACTCAGAACATGCCCTAAGTTCAGGGATTTTTCGGTCCAGCAAAGAATGGAATACGTATACAAGAATAATTACTGCAGCAATTGCCTAGGTCATGCCCATATAAAGGCAAATTGCAAAAGTAAACACACGTGTATGTACTGCAGGATGTCTCATCACACTCTCTTACATATTGCAAGAAAATCTCAGAACACAAACGATAACACTGAATATGTAAAGAAAGTAGAAGACGCTCCCAAAGCGGCGTATGCACGAGATTTTTCAACAAACGCAGCATGAATTGAAGCTCAAGATGAACAACCCAGTACATCAAAGCGCATACATGCGAATTGCTCCATCAACGACGAAAGTATTCTATTACGTACTGCATTGATGCAAATTGAGTGCAGAGGAGAATACTTCACGGTAAGAGCGCTAATAGATCCCGGTTCTCAAAGAACGTTTATAGCTGAAAAGATTAGGCAGAGACTTCAACTCCTCTATGAAAGGGCTCATTACGGGATCGTCGGTATTGGTGGGCAAAGGCAGTCGGCAAATAAGGAGTGTAGCTTTACCTTGTATGCGAGACGTACGAATACCAGAATGTCCGTGAAAGCCATAGTTTTGCCAAAGGTCACGAAGAAACTTCCATGTCATTCTTTCGAAGTTCAGCGTACTAAAGAGCTAGAAGATTTGGATCTGGCCGACCCGAATTTCAATAAGTTCTCGCAAATAGATTTAATTTTAGGAAATGACTATGAGCACTCCATAAATATTGATGGTATTAAGAAAAACATATGCGGAAGCACTTCTGCGTATAACACCATATTTGGGTGGGTACTTAGTGGTCCCATAAGAACTAGTCCAATTCAGTCTTTTACAACGGAAGTAGTCGCCTCTGAAGACGCGGATCTTAGTGTCATATTAAGGAAATTCTGGGAAGATGAAGAGATCCCTTGTGCTGCAGTATCGTCAGAGGAAGACATATTCTGTGAGAAACTTTATACAAGCACAACCACGCGCGATGTAAAAGGGAGATACATTGTGAGACTTCCATTCAGACCGGAATTTCCTAACGAAATGTTTCTCGGTCCCTCTAGGTTCATAGCGCTAGCCCAGAATTGTAGGATAGAGAAAACATTGGCGAAGAGTCCTCAACTGCAATCTCAGTACACAGCAGTTTTAGAAGAATATAGGACACTAGGTCACATGGAAGAAACTTCTGCTCAGGAGATAGTCGTTCAGGGTAAATATCATTCTTTTTATCTGCCCCATCACGCAGTGGTTCGCCCAGAGCATAAAACCACAAAATTAAGGGTCGTTTTTAACGCCTCAAGGAAGACTTAAACTCAGTTTTCATTAAATGATGTTTTCTACACAGGTCCCACACTTCAAAATGATTTAATGACCATAATACTCAATTGGAGGAAATAGATATACGTATTTAGCGGCGATATACAAAAAATATATCGCCAAATTCTAGATCACCCCGAAGACAGACAGTTTCAACGAATTTTATTTCAACCCAACCCAGACGGCCCTACGCAGGATTTTCAGTTGAAAACTGTCACATTTGGTGTAAATTGTGCCCCTTTCCTTGCAATTCGTACTCTGCACCAACTTGCCTCAGACTCAGAAGCTAGCGGCCTCGATTTTACGATCAGAAGCCTATGTGGACGACATACTATCTGGTGGGCACACGTTGGAGGAAACCCTTAACGCCCAAAAACAGCTAATAGAAGTGTTAGATTCGGCAGGTCTCCCTTTGAAAAAGATAACTGCAAACGAACCTAGTCTACTCACACATTTACCAAAAGAAGATCTCTATGATTCAGAGTTCTTGCGATTCCACGAGACAAGCTCTACCAAAACTCTTGGTATTAAATGGAATGCACTCAACGATTACTTCTCATACAGTTTCACTCCAATTAGTGTGGCGTCTATTATAAGTAAGCGTCAGATTTTATCGGCAGTGGCGAAGCTGTTTGACCCAGCCGGATGGCTATCGCCTGTAGTCATCAGGGCGAAAATTCTTATGCAACGCTTATGGCTAGAGGGCCTACAATGGGATGAAGAAGTTTCGGAGGACTCGCTACAGAATTGGAACAGTTTAGTTAAAGACCTCGCCAAAATAGATGCCATAAAAATTCCACGCTGGCTGCAGTACCAACCCCAGGACAAAATACAAGTGCATGGGTTTTCTGATGCTTCGAAAGCTGCATATTGTGCGACAGTATATATGAGATGCGAGACAAGTACTCAAGATACATTTACCAGTTTGCTAGTGGCAAAATGCAAGGTCGCACCAATACAGACAGTGTGTTTACCGCGGCTGGAACTTAATGGCGCTCTGCTGTTGGCAAAACTGGTGAATCATGTCCGCATGTCCCTTAATTTAAAATCGAATGATATTTATTTATGGACCGACTCATCCATTGTTTTACGTTGGTTGTCAAAACCTCCGTCGGCATGGGAAACGTATGTGGCTAACCGGACGGCAAAAATACATCACTTAGTACCGAGCGCGAGTTGGCGGCATGTCCCGACTCATGACAATCCAGCGGACTTAGGGACACGTGGATGTAGCCCGGAAGACCTTTCGAAGAGCTTGTTATGGTGGCATGGTCCGTCGTGGTTAACAAATCCAGCATCCGAATGGCCAAATAGAAATCCGCTGGAGAAAAATGAAAAGGGTTTGGAAACACACTCATTTCATTCTCAGGTAGAGTCAATAGAGATATTAGACAGATTTTCATCGTATACGAGGGCCCTACGACTCCTATGCTATATTTTTAGATTCTTCAACCGGTTGGCAGGACCCAATAAGCGAGGAAAGACTGGAGTAAGGTACGGTGAGCTAACACAAGAAGAGATGAAGTTTGTAAAAGATAGACTTATTATACAGGCCCAAAAAAGATTTTACGCAGAAGATTATAAGTGTTTGCTAGAGTCAAAGTGCATTTCCAATAAAAGTTCATTGAAGACTCTGAATCCGTTTGCGGACGAATCTTCCATACTTAGGGTAAACGGTAGATTAGCGCGATCGGCGCTCCCATATAGCGAGCGTTACCCTATATTTCTGCCCGGCAACTCTAGGTTTTGTGAATTATATATGTGGCACCTACATACATCAGTTTTTACAGCACGCGGAATGCAATCAAATGTGTCGCATGGTACAAACTGAATTTTATATCGCAAGATTGAAGAACCGTGTAAAAAGGGTAATACGTCACTGTAAGAGGTGCATTATTTTCAAACAGAATCCTTGCAATCAAATAATGGCACCATTACCCCCAGAAAGATGCAATTTATCACTTCCCTTCCAAATTACAGGAATCGACTTTGCCGGGCCGTTTGAAATAAAATCATCTCCTCTACGGAAAACACCGGTATTAAAGGCATATGTAAGTGTATTCGTTTGTTTTAGTACGAAGGCAATACACTTGGAGCTCTGCTCGGATCTATCCTCTGCCGCATTCCAAGCCGCGTTTGCCCGATTCGTCGGGAGGCGGGTGCTCCCCCAAAGGGTAGTTACGGATAATGGTCGTAACTTCCTCGGTGCTAGCAAGGTGCTAGAACAAGAATTTAACAATTTTGTGGACCAGGCAGCCCAGGACGTAGCTCAGAGGTACATGGCACAAGGGTTTGAGTGGAAATTTATACCTCCACACGCTCCACACATGGGCGGCTTATGGGAGGCCGCAGTCAAGAGTTTCAAATTCCATCAGGGCAAAGATTCACGTTCGAGGAATTCACCACAATCTTAGCGAGAATTGAAAGTGTACTCAACTCCCGACCAATATCTGCCATATCAGAAGATCCAGCGGAAATGACTGCTTTAACACCCGGGCATTTCCTGAGAGGAGATCCCTTAATAGCACTACCCGAACAAAATTGCCAAAATATGTCGATGATAAACAGGTGGGAGAAATTGAAGGTGATACACCATCAGTTCGCCATACGATGGAAAGAAGACTACCTGAAGGCTTTACATAAAAGGTACAAGTGGAAGAACTCCAACCCAAACCTCCAGATCGGCGATTTAGTGGTAATCATGGACGACTTGCAACCCCCTCACGAATGGCGGTTGGGAAGGATAGAGAAAACGTTTCAGAGGCAGATAACAATATACGTGCGGCCGAGGTGCGTATAAGCACCGGCACTATAGTTCGCCCATGCTAATTCTCCTGACGAAGGAGAATTAGCATAATCATGCGTTTGTGAACCCTTATGATTAAAATCTTTTCCTCATCTATCATACATTCTAAATAACAACATTACCCAACTCAATTATTAGTCCTCTTGCCCAAAATTAAAACGTCAATTTATTAGTTTCTTTTTTTTCATTTCCTAGGCCAAACAGACGGTTAGAAGCAACACGTCCCGCCGCAGAAAACCGGAGACGTCATCGCAACCGCAGCAGAAGAATTGTGGCAGACAATTACAAGTGCGCTCTATGCACAAAATACCACCCGCTAAGGTTTTGTGGCAGATTTCTAAACATGCATCCGCGGCAGAGGGAAGAGGTCGTAGCGAAGCACCGTTACTGCTCCAATTGCTTGGCCAAGAGCCATGATCTACGAGCGTGTAAGTCTAATGACACCTGCCGAAAGTGTGGGGGCTATCATCATACGTTGTTGCACATGAAGGCAAGATCGAGTCGTCAAACCAAAGGCTTAAAGACTGCAAACCACAAGCGTCAATGCAAGCCTAAACTGGAAAGTACTCCAAAGCAAGCTATCAACACGTCTGATACGAAAGTGCTGGTGGAGGCGATTAGGTCGTTGGCGAATGTGCTGTACACCCAAGCGGAGCAGTAGGTCTTAGGCAGGCCAAGGCCGGCGCCATGTTCAATCCCATTGAACGCTAAAATAAAATAAGTTCAGTATTTGTATTATATAAGTATATACATATGCGTAATAGAATTGAATTGAAATGTAACTATCCATTAAAATTGAAAGACTCGGATGTGTAAAGATACCAATGTAAAGGTCGCTTAGATAATTAAAACGAAAGTTGAAACACTGCACGGGAATTTGCTCGTTGTTGAATCCAGTGGAATAAGTTCGCAATAATTTACATTGGTACCCTTTTCACAACCTTTTTAATTTTTAAAAACTACTTATCTTTCAGCTTTCGAGAAGCATACATTACTTACTTACCTTCGAGAAACTTACCTGAATATTTTATATACAAATTATACTTACCTTGTCATACAAAATCTACTTACCTTGTTATAAAATTATACTTACCATTGTGTATAAGCAATCGTTATACTTTAATAAATCTGCATTATACTTACCATTGTGTATAAGCAATCGTTTATACTTTAATAAATCTGCATACTGCATTTTTATTCAATGTATGTATAATTAAGTCAAGACAGTTTTTATTTACTTATGTCTATGGATTAGGTTTTATGAGGATCTTTTTACTCAAAATCTCTTTGTTCGATTTTGTTCTTAGATGTTATTTTGGATTAATGTTTATGATAGGGAAAACCGTAGTTTACCCTTTACTGTGTTATCTTATGTTTTATGGTCTGCCTGTGTTTATTTATTAATATCTGTTGGGAATGTTACGCGTTAACTCGCTTCTGATCAATTTCGACTCATTTTCCAGACAGTTTATGGTAGTTCTTTATATATATATTTTTTTATTTTACTCCACGAGCTTGCTGTTTGTGTTTGTTTTTTTTTTAATCACTTTCTAAGTATTTCTGGGAATCATTTTCGAGTCTTATTTTAAGCGCAGAACTGATTAGTCAGTTTTTGATCATCTAAGGTACTCGAAAAAGACTCAGTTTGCTGAAATAATCTTCCATATGCTGACTGGGATACTTTCAAAACACAATTACTAATTATTTTTCAACAACAGCAACAAAAGCCAAGAACACAACATGTACGATTTTAAATATACTAACAAAATCTATGTACATACATATGTATGTATGTAACTACTTTTTTCTTATACTTCATAAAACAAAATATATGTAAATATATGTACATCAGTGATGTCAAATTTGATTGTGTTGGTGAGATCACTCTTATCTCTTACATTCCCAGCGGGAGAAATGTGCGGTTGCGAGGCCTAACTAGTGGCCTTTTCTAAGAGTATCCTTTTGTTTACCAATAATATCTTCTAATTTTATAAGTAGTAAAAATGGGTTTCGAAAATTGCCAAGTGCTCAGATATTTAATTTTAAAATATTTCTCCATTTTTAAGCTGAACATTTGGTTAGTTTATATAAAAGATAAAAAATTTTTACAAAAGTCTTACTTATGAATTAATTTAAAAGTTACTTTAAGAAGTTTTTGAAAATATGTACCTACATACAATGGCTCCAGATTATTTCAAACCTCTTATATGTATTGTATATATAAATATATTATTTCTGTTTAGAGGCCTCAAAACAGGACTTGCGATACTTCCCGCTGAATGAGAGTGTTCCTCAGTAAACAATTATATTTTACGTTCTCAAAATAAAAGAGCGTAAGCGTACATGTGAGTTTTCTTTCCACAATTGTGTATGACGCTGACATCACTGATTTAGAATCAATAATTACTTCTTTATAAAACATTCAACAACATGTTGCCGCAATTGACTGCCAGGGGCCTTCTAGACATTGAAATTTCTGTACTTTCAATATCGTAAAATCTGTCAGTTCTTAGCGTTTCAAGACATGTGTATTAACGTCGTTAAGTTTCGTAGAATGTTGTAGAGTTTTCTTTTGCTTCTGCGTGAAGTCTCTAGTCATTGTCTTAATTGATTTTATATTCAATACATTGAGTGTAAGGCTTCAATTTCCCCCTTGTATTAATTTTTACGTGGGACTATTAGCTTTAAACTGCAGGTAATAAAAATTCTTATATATTTTTTAAACTTTCTATTGGGTTAATGCAATTAAAACATCTCGACCAGTTTTCTTTAAGTTTTTCGATTGTGCTAAAATTTAGCTGTAGAAAAGCTACACTGGAAGAAATTTATTTGCCATTGACTTGAGTTGAATGTGCTAATTTTTTTTTTTTAATTTTTATTTACATGATTTACTTAGAAATTCCTTAATCTTGAGACAGCGAGCTGTGTGGCCTTTGTGGCCCAAAGCTTCCTGGTCAACGACTAACAAGCAGTTAAAAAATGTTGTTGTGTGGACAAACAAATCGCTTCGCGGGCTATGTTTTTTTATTTAATATATTATTAGTTTTAAAGATAAAATATGTATTTTCTTTTTGCCAGCATCAGTCATTAGAATTTTCTTCATTGCAGTTTATTACATTTAAATTGAATATATTTGAAAAAAAAACAACCAAGAGAAATTCTAACTGCTTCTGGTTAAATCTAAAGCAAATATGCGTCAATCAAAATGGCAAAAGAAGAAATTAAAAAAAAAATACTCTAATGAAAGGAAGTGGCGCCACTGAAAAAATGAGCTGCAACTGCTCTAAACACAATTAAGTGTTTAATTATAGCAACAACAAAAACTAAAACAAAACAAAAGAAAAACGTGAATAATACTCTGAAAAATCACTTTAATGTTCCAAATGCAGTTTAATATCGAGAACGGCAATAAACAAGAACGTAACAAGAATTTAAAAAGAAATAAAACAACAATTAACAAAATAATGAGAAGACGTGTTGTTTTGAAAACAAGAGATAAAGAATGAGAGCGCAGAGGCAAGAAGAGTTAAGAAAAGTGTTATTGGGTCAGCAGAACACATTCTAATTCAGTGATGTCAAATGTGATTGTGTTGGTGAGATCACTCTTATCTCTTACATTCCCAGCGGGAGAAATGTGCGGTTGCGAGGCCTAACTAGTGGCCTTTTCTAAGAGTATCCTTTTATTTACCAATAATATCTTCTAATTTTATAAGTTGTAAAAAAGGGTTTCGAAAATTGCGAAGTGCTCAGATATTTAATTTTAAAATATTTCTCCATTTTTAAGCTGAATATTTGGTTAGTTTATATACAAGAGAAACAATTTTTACAAAAAGTCTTACTTATGAATTAATTTAAAAGTTACTTTAAGAAATTTTCGAAAAGATGTACCTACATACAGTGGATCCAACTTATTTCAAACCTCTTATATGTATTGTATATATGTATATATTTATATAAATATATTATTTCTGTTTAGAGGCCGCAAAACAGGACTTGCGATACTTCCCGCTGAATGAGAGTGTTTTTCAGTAAACAATTATATTTTACGCTCTCAAAATAAAAGAGCGTAACCGTACATCCGCCTGATATTCATTCGTCGCTGTCTCATCCACAGAATACGCACAGAACACCCAAAAGTGACAGTTCAATTTTGCCCGTATCAGATTTTCTTACTGGGAAGTCAAGACGAGTACAAAAGATAAACTCTTTGCTGTTTTTCGTATGTTAGAAGAAATGGCTATACATACTATGTTAACACACGTTTTAGAATTTAAGTAAACAATTGTGGTTGAAAACAAAACAAATATTTTCTTTTACTGAAAAATGTGAAATAATTCATACAAATAAGTGTTAAGTGTTTTTAAAAATATATTAAACTGTTTCTAAACAGTAAACAACGATTCTCAAAGATCTAAATAGTGGCTGGCGGTCAATGATGTCAAGAAATCAACATAAAAACGTGTCCAAATTTGCAATGAATTGGAATTCACACAAATATTACTTTTGTTTTTAATAAAGTTGAATGATATACCTAAATCAAAGAAAATTGTTGCAATGACCACCACTTACTCAGGTTGGAAATATGAAATGTGGCTAACTTGTAGAAGTTGCAGGCACAACAAAGGATCTCAATGGTGATTAGGAATAAGAAATATGTGAACAAACATATTAGTCTTTAGTGCATCCTAATGGGCGGATAGACTGCTTAATGAATTTATCGAAACAAAAAATGAATTCCTCCAAATCAGGGGTACAATTAATTAATCTAAACGCAGTTATTGAAGTGCATATTGGAGAACTAAAAGGGCTGAATTTGGAAAAGCAAACGTGTATATAAATGTAAGTATTTCACTGTTTTTATTGCAATTTTTATAAAAATGTTCATCAAAATTTGTATAACTCTTTCAGAGTTACGGTACCTACAAAGAATTTGCTGATGAAAAAGAGTTCTTTGAAGTCATATTCAGTGATGTGCCAGTTGTGATGATTTCTCAACCGACATGCTTGAATGGAGAATAGCAAAGTGTTAAAAGGTGTATCAATCGTCCCAGAAAATCTATACGTGGTGGCTATGATTCAGATGACTTCAATATTTAATTTCATGGTTAATTTGCATTACACTTACTAAGAGTAAATATACAAGTGCTTTGGTTATTGTGTGGTAAAGTACATATAATGTCATATGCATTTGAAGTGAATGTGTAATTCTGAAAAATCATTGGCAAAGCTAAGACAAGTGGTAAAGCAGCAAAGTTATGCCATCTACATTTACAAAGTTTTAAAACAAGTACATCAGGATACTGGCATCTCATCAAAGGTCATGAATAGCTTTATGAATGGTATTTTTGAGTGCATTGCTGCCGAAACATCACGTTTATCTCACTACAAGCGTTCAACAATTATCAGTCGTGAAATTCAATTTGCTGTTCGCCTACTGTTGCCTGGTGAATTGGCTAAGCATGCTGTCAGTGAAGATACTAAAGGCGTAACTATATATACCAGTCCCATGTAAATGCCAATGAATGTTAATTTTAACAAAAACCCGGAGAGAAAACACAAACAGCCCTTTTCAGGGCTACAAAATTAATTTCAAAAAGAGGTAACCGATTTTGTGTCTACAAATAATAAAAAATTTTATATTGTGAATTGTTTAGTTTCATGTTGTTTGTAAATTGAGCTCTTTTAAAATATTTTAATATATTTAAATATATTGTAGCCCTTAGAAGGGGTTTTTTTTTAATTTCGATTGTCGAAAAACAGTTTAAATTGAAGCGAAAGCAATTCACTTGTTTCATGGGGTCATTTTCGCTGATGGTTTTTTGTAAGGGTCATCTTTTTCGGTTTCGCTTCTGTAGCACGTTAAGCTTTGGGTGGTTTTGTTTTGATTCCTGGTATTTTTTTGGTGGGTTTTGCGTTCATGGTGCCAGTCTTTCTGGTGGATTTTGCTTTGCTGCTTTACGAAGGTGAACATCAATTGTAATGGGATATTCACCTTAAACACTAGTCCGGCTCCTGATGAAACGAATGATACAAATTTTGTAATGCATTCTTGAGTGTAAAATTTGTTTATAAAATATACACAATGGACTCACCTGGTCGGTTCTTTCGAGAATAGGTGTAGCCTCTGTCCTACCTTGCATCCCATTACGCACTTACGGCTCCTGGAAGATATTAGAATTATAAGTTTTATAGAAATTAATATGCACAATTTTTACTTACATTTAGTTGCTGGTACCACTATTTTGTAACTCATTTTATTGCTCTTCTGTGCTTTTGTTTATATTCGCACTATATTGGTAATTAGTGGATGAATCTGTAGATGATATTTCATCCATAAATTACCAACTTTGAGCAATAAATTTGGCGCAAAATGAATAATTTTCCAATTTGCGCCTATATACCTGCCCAGAAATTTCATTTTTATGTAAACAAAAATGAAATGTCAAATTACTTCGAACTAATAAAAGAGATAGCAAACAAAGAAATTTGTTGTCCCTCTCTTGACTTCCCAGTAACGCACATCTCTGTATTTGAGAAATTTAGCACCTCTGTCTACTAGTTGTCGTGTCTATGTTAGCCTATGGTCTCATCGACGACTAAATTAAAGAGGGTAAGAATACGTGTGAATGATCTCAGCACAATTATGCTATGAAACGCCCGTATCTGATTCATAACTATCAGAAAGCAGTAACACAGCATATGTACACATATCTATACGTGCAATACATACATACATTTCTTTTGTCAACGAAAACATATGCACACACAAGAATACTATTCCAAAAATATTATTTGCATTCTTATTCCTCTCGCGAATTTTATTTTATTATATTTGGGAGTTTTATAAATAGAACTCGTAAGAGGTATTTATTTATTTCCTTACGAATTTTATTTATAAAATTCGCGAGAGGAAAACAAGCTTGAAGTATTAAAAATAAATTTCTATAGCGAATTCTATTTATAAAATTCGGGAATAAAAAAGAAAAATTCTTTACAGTAGGAAAAATAAGATTCGTTCTTATTAAATTCGTTTGCGAGAGAAATCAATTCGAGCATTCTTCGTACTCATATTTCTAAAATTAATTGTCCGTGTTTTTAATTTGATGCAATTAAACGAATCCTTGAAGGATAAGTAAAAACCGTTTTTACGAATAGGTCTAAAAACGTAACAATATACATATTTCTTCGTTGTTATTGTTTCATGTCTCAAATTTTTCATACGCTGGATCTAATATATCGGCTGATATCCCATGCTTCAATTCTCCAATACTTAACCGTTGCAGGATTGTGCCTGTAGACATGACCCTTAACACAATTCTAAAAGCGTTAAATGCTACGATCTAGGCGGACAATTGACCATCCCCAAACTGTTATAAACTGTTCATCGAACTGATCTGTTAATTGGGTCATCGCTTCGTGGCATAGTCTTGATGAAACCATATTTAAGCCAAGTTCAGCTCTTTCATTTTGGGGAAGAAATTAATCATCGCTCCATAGCGCTCGCGATTCACACCAATATTCCTGCCTTCAACATCCTTAAAAAATTATAACAAATATGTGGCAAGTTTCTCTTTTTATACCCTTCACAAAAAAGTGAAAGGGTATATATAGGTTTGTCATTCCGTGTGTAATTTCTTCGATATGCAAATGGGACCCCATAGAGTATACATATATATTCTGGATCCATATGAATAGCGATGACGATTGAGCGATGTCCGTCTGTACGTTTTCCCAAGCCCCCAGAATAGCTAGAGACTTCGTTCTTGGACCGTTTGATTGGAAATAGATTGGTATTGAAATTCAGAAAGATCCGTTGTACGGTTCCAGAGCTGGGAAGCTTACATCTACTTCCCGACGCAAAATTTATACCAAAAATCTATTATTTCTTTAATGTTTGTAAATTAAACCTATTTCTTGCTTTGGGAACCCTAAATGGTCTATTAAAAAAAAACAATTTACAGTGCTATATTCGGCTCTGCCGAATCTTAAATACCCTTCACAGATGTAATTCTTCTTTCTTTCTTTATTGCCAAAACAGAAAGTATGCTTAATTAAAAAATCAAAATGATGTTATCGGTTACTTTTATATTTAAGAAAACGTTAAAATTGTTCGGCTAGGAAGCTAAATGTTTGGCTTTTCTTATATCTAATACCTATGAACGTCTTTCAAAAATATTATATATATTTAACTTACAAACAAAACAAAAAATCCGTTTCATGTACCCCAAAAAGTTCTAATTGTCCAACCGTAGAATCGTCTTTTAGATATTGTTGGTTTTTAATACCAGTTTACTTCTTTCTGATATATAAAGTAGGTATAATTCGTCATAAAAATCAAAAATAACAAATAAAATGGC
The DNA here is from genome assembly GCA_951800035.1 of Linnaemya tessellans. NCBI lineage: Eukaryota > Metazoa > Arthropoda > Insecta > Diptera > Tachinidae > Linnaemya > Linnaemya tessellans. Next base: position 75,134,288 of record OX637534.1, on the reverse strand, counting down.
TGCTTTTATGAATCAAAAAATTTCGATTTTCCAACCCTGGAACCGAATTTTTAATTCTTTAATACTAATTAAATTTTTTCTGATATATAAAATAGGTTTAATTCACTAAAAACCAAAAATTTGGAATTTATGTATGTACTTTTGTGTACCAAAAATATTTCGATTTTCCAACCCTGGAACCGAATTTTTAGTTTTTAAAATTTTTAATACCAATTTAATTTTTAGCGATGTATAAAATAAGTTTAAGTCACTGAAAATTATATGGTTACTTTTATGTACCAAAAAATTTCGATTTTCCAACCCTGGAACCGAATTTATAATTTTTGATACTAGTTTAATATTTTTCTGAAATATCTAATAGGTTTAATTCACTAAAACCACAAAATTTGGAATTTACGTATGTAATATAGCTTTACCCATCACTAATAATGTAGTTTTACCTAACACTAATAATGTAGTTTTACACAACACTAATAATGTAGTTTTACCCAACACTAATAATGTAGTTTTACTCAACACTAATAATGTATTTGAATCTATTCGATATCCAATTGTAATATGAATACTTTAATTCAACACCATCGAATTGATTTGTTATGAGTTGAAGCTCAGATTTAACTTTATTAATTTGAGATCTTCAATGGTTGTTTACATTAACAATTATTGAGAACATACTTAAATTCTGTAATTTGAATCCTTTAAAAGAGCATTATAATTGTTTAATTTATATTTTATTTAAGAGAACATTATTGTATTGAGCAAGTGTCGTTGTAGCCAACGCCTACTTAAAATTTAAATATAACCAATTGTATTTTAGTTTTAAGATCATTCTTTAATGAGCGATCATGGTTTTAACATTGGAAACAAAAAATAAAACTTGTTTTTAATAAATAAAAAAACGTGTTTTAAAACTGGCGCAGTCCGTAGGATAGATTGAGAAACAAAAGAATCCTTTTATCTATCCGAAAAAAAAATCTACGTAAAAGATTTAAAAAGTGAATTCGAAAAAAAATCTACTTAAAAGATTTAAATAGTGAATTCGAAAAAAATCTAATTAAAAGATTTAAATATTGAATTCGAAAAAAAAATCTATGTAAAAGATTTAAATAGTGAATTCGAAAAAAAAATCACGTAAAAGATTTAAAAAGTGAATTCGAATAAAAAAATCTACATAAAAGATTTAAATAGTGAATTCGAAAAAAAATCTACGTAAAAGATTTAAAAAGTGAATTCGAAAAATATCTTTCGAAGAAGGATAATAATAAATAAATTTTGCGATACCTAAGGGTCCCTCCAAAATTATAATAAAAAAAACACTCCATGCAAAGGAGTAAAAAATATATACATATATATGATGAAACAACTTACTTAAGAAACCAACTTAATATAATATTTTTATTCTGCATATTGAAACAAAAAAAATTATGAACATAGTCAATTATTTAAAAAGATTCCACAATACTAAAAACTGAATTCGAAAAAAAATAATAATAAATAAACCTGTTGAAAAAAATGGAAAAAAGAAATACAACAAATTAAAAAAAAAGTGAAAACGGAAATACTACAGATTATTTGGAAAAAATATATTTGTGTCATCAGGCAACGAATCTTGTCTGAGCAGCGCTATATGAATCATAGAAGAAGGCTATTTGACAAAAATAGAAAGATGGAGGATCAGGAACAACCACAACAGCTTCAACAACCACCACAACACCTTCACCAACTGCCACAACAACAATATCAACAGCAACAGCAGGTACATCATATTAGGGATTTAGATCCAATTAAGTTTAATTTGTAATTTTGATGGGAGGAAGGAAGAACTATTCCCCTTCCTAGAAGCAATTGACAATGTAGTTGCGTGTATGTCGGAATATAATCCGGTTGCGCAAAGAATGTTTTTATCTATAATAAAGAATAAGATTGTGGGTAGAGCTAAACTTGTTATGGAAAAACATCCACATCTGACAACATGGAGTGAGGTAAAGTCTTTGATAAAATTGAACTTCGGAGGTTTGGCTTCTTCCGAGCAGTTGTACGAGGTACTTAGGGGCGCCCAATACAGAGGGAACGTCCTTCAGTTCTACAGCTTTATCCAAACTAAGCTTTCCTTTTTAAATCAAAGGCAAAGGCTGGATGGAAATTTAAATGAAATTAGCCACAATAATAATGTCGCTTTAAAAACATTTATAAATAAACTCCCCATAAATTTGAAAAGCGTGCTTTGCGCTTTAAAACCAGATTCTCTGGAAAAAGCATTACATGAATTGGGTCAGTGTAACCTAATTTTATCTGAAAAACAGAATATAAATATTAATAAGAACCACAAAACCCTCCATAAAAGATATCAAAATAAATTCCAAAATCCAAATCCTAATTACAATAACTTTCATAATCTTTATTCAAATCCTAATTATAATAAATTCCAAAATCCAAATCCTAATTACAATAACTTTCATAATCCTTATTCAAATCCTAATTATAATAAATTCCAAAAACCAAATCCTAATTACAATAACTTTCATAATCCTAATCCTAACACAAGTGGATATTTTAAACATAAATATCAAAATCCAAATACTAAAACAAATTTAATAAGACAAGACGTAGTAGAGCCAATGGATGTCAGCGGACAGACCCGCAGGCATAACTATTTTATTAATAAGGGACAAAATTTAGGTCAAAATTTTCAATATACAGCCTCCCAAGAGGAGACACCACCGAATACAAATTACCCTATATTTTGTTCAAGGGAACAAACCGAACAGCAAGAATATTAATCGATTCTGGATCTACAGAAAATATTATAGAAAAAACAAATATTTCCCAGAATCTCATAAGGAAATTAAACCACCTTCAGAAAATCAAAACAGCTTCGGGTTTTCTGGTAATTCATGAAGAAGCAAAAATTTTTAAAGACTCCTTGAAGGTCCGCTTAAAAAAGGATGAAATTTTTAAAGTTTTAAGCTTTTATCCGGTATTCAATGGAATATTCGGATCAAGATTGCTAAAGAATAATAATGCGATCATTAATTATGGAACACAATCTATAATAATAAATGGTCAAGAAATGCCTTTATATTTTGAAGGTCAGGATGAGAGTAAACATCCAATAGAAAGTTTGAAAGAAAAACAAGAGAATAAGGTCGAAGATGCACTGTCAAGAATAAACATACAAGAGTCCGCAGAAATTAACTTTTTTGAGTGTGATGAATGCATAAGGTTTATAAAAGGAAAGTTGTTCTAGAACAACATATACAACAAAAACATGGCAGCCAGGTCTTCGAATGTAATTTGTGCGGGAAGATTTTTGAAAGTAAGGTGTATATAAAACGACATTTTTTGCGCGTTCATAAAGGCGAAAGACTTGATTTTAAGATGGTGGAAAGAAAAAATGGTAAAAAACAAGTAAACTGAGAACGAATAGAAATAGAATTCAGTCACCAGTTCCAACTGTGCATAGTGCTCAGGATGATGGAATAGATCATATTCCAGTGACAGAAAGTCCCTTGCAGATGGCAAACAAACAGTTATTGATTGAAAAAAAGACAAAGATTCATATGAGGAAAAGATTCAGTTTAATAAGAAGTTATATAAATTTGAAGTAGACGCAAATGATTTTAAGAGCGCCTTAGGCAAAATAATGGCTCTAATCGAAAAAGAGGAAAATCTGGTGATATTTTGTAACATTGACGATCTGATTCTTATAATTCAAGAGAAAGTAAAGAAATTGAAATATATAAAGCGAATAAAAATATATAGAACATATACTTTGTTGGAAAACATAGATAAGCAAAATCTATTGGAAATAACATAAACATAATAACAAATAAACAAATAAATAACAAAGAAGCTTTAGTTATCAGCAGCCGATGGCTCTGGAAAAAGCGAAAGAAATACATGGAATATTGGGAATATTAATTTTCAGGGTTGGGGAATTTCGTACTAACCAAAAATGTAATAACTTAATAATATGAATGTGATAACTTCTCATATTAAATTTTTCTTTAAAATATTGGTTAAATAGTTGATATTCCTACTAACTAGCACCACTTGCAAAAGTGGAAAAATTGAACAAAGAACGCTGATGAGATGGCATAGCGGCCTCGAAATCAGTACTGATCCGTTCTGCTGGTTTAATGACTATGAAAAATATTCTTAATATTCCACTCTCAAAAAAATTAATAAATAGAATGCAATCACGTTCATTTATTAAAAATAAAAATAAATAAAAAATAATTTGCAGTTTCGCAGATTTGAACCTATAGCCTGTTGGGAAATTAACATCCTGTAATACAATTTAAATAAAAATTAAGTTTAAAGAAAATTTATCTCTAGAACATTTAACTTACCAACATATTAAAAACACAAAATATATAAAAGAGGTAAAAGAAAACCAAAAAACCATTGATGTTACCGTTTATATTGTAATTACTTTGATAATAATTATAGTTTTTACTTATCTTGCTATAAAAATTAGTTTTAAGAAAACAATAAATACAACAGTTTTATCGTTTCCAAAAATTCCTTCAGAAATTGGGAACCAATCTTCGGCTGGGGGAGTTTTACCCAACACTAATAATGTAGTTTTACCCAACACTAATAATGTAGTTTTACCCAACACTAATAATGTAGTTTTACCCAACACTAATAATGTATTTGAATGTACTCGATATTCAATTGTAATATGAATATTTTTATTCAACACCATCGACTTGATTTGTTATGAGTTGAAGCTCAGATTTAACTTTATTAATTTGAGATCGTCAATGGTTGTTTAAATTAACAATTATTGAGAACATACTTAAATTCTGTAATTTGAATCCTTTAAAAGAGCATTATAATTGTTTAATTTATATTTTATTTAAGAGAACATTATTGTATTGAGCAAGTGTCGTTGTAGCCAACGCCTACTTGAAATTTAAGTATAACCAATTGTATTTTAGTTTTAAGATCATTCTTTAATGAGCGATCGTGGTCGTAACATCGCAATCAAAAAATAAAACCTGTTTTTAATAAATAAAAAAACGTGTTTTAAAACTCTATTATGTACGAAAAATATTTCGAATTTCCAACTCCGGAAGCGAATTTCTAATTTTTTTACCAATGCAATTCTTAGTGAGGTGTAACATAGTTTTACTTGACAAAAAAATTAAAATTTTTAAACTTTTTGGTCACTTTCATGTACCATAAATATTTCATTTGTCCAATCCTGGAGTGGAAATTTTGATTTTTTAAGATTTTAATACCAATTTTGTTCTTCCTGAATCATAAAACAGCTTTAATTAGGAAAAAGAAACAACGTCAATTGTCTTTTTGGTTATTTTTATGCAGAATAAATATTTCAATTTCCCAACCCTGGAAACGAAATTTAAATTTTTTACCAATGCAACTCTTAATGAGGCATGAAATAGTTTTATTTAATAAAAACTTAATATCTGTAACCATTTAGGTCTATTTTATGTACCACAAAATATTGCAGTTATCCAACTCTGTAATCAAAATTTGTATTTATTTTTAATTTTTTATGCCAATTTTGTTTTTTCTGAACTAAAAAATAGTTTTAATTAGTAAACAAGTAAAAACGTTATATTCGACCGGGTCGAATCTTAAATATCCTCCAAATATTTAGTAAGTGATTTTGAAATGTTTAACTTGGTGGGAAAGAGTTCCTTTATATAATATCGTACGTCAACGCCACTAAAGGGGGCGGGGTTCAAAAATATACAATATCATGTTTTCCACAGAAAATTAAAATTTCTTTTTTTTGATAGGATCATTTAGAGGGCAGAGGGGTAGAGGGGGTAGGGCAGAACAGGTAGACATAAAACTCTAAAACTAAATGCTTGGGATGATTATACACAAAATTAAAAAAAAAATTTATTTATTTTTAATAGGGTCATTTAGCGGGCAAAGGGGGAGGATGGGGTAGGGCAGCAACAGGCAGTCATAAAAAACTCGTGATTTCCACAGACGGACGGACGGACGGACGGACGGACGGACATGCTCAGTTCGTCTTAGATTTCATCACTGATCAAGAATATATATACTTTATGGGGTCGGAGATGGATATTTCGATGCGTTACAAACGGAATGACAAAGTGAATATAAAAAGCAACGTCAATTGCCTTTTTGGTTACTTTTTTTATAAAAAAATATTTCAATTTCCCAACCCTGGAAGCGAAATTTAAATTTTTTAAAATTTTCTTTATCAATGCAAATTTTCATGAGGTATAAAGTAGTTTTGTTTAAGAAAAAATCGAATTTTGCAACCATTTTGGTTATTACATGTACTACAAAATATTGCATGTACCAAAAAAAAATTTTATTTTTTCAACCCTGGAAACGAAATTTTAATTTTTTTGGTTTTTTTATCAGTGCAACGCTTCTTCAGGTATAAAGTAGTTTTATTTAAGAAAAATTGCAAATTTGATACCAATTTTGGTAACTTTCATGTACCATAAAATATTGCACTTGTCCATCCCTGGATTCGAAATTTAATTTTTAATTTTTGATACCAATTCTGTTCTTCCTAAATTATAAGACAGTTTTAGTTACTTTCATGTATAAAAACAATTCAATTTCTCACCCCTGGAAGCAAAATTTGAATTAAAAAAATATTTTTTTTTTGCCAATGCAAATCTTCATGACGTATAAAGTGGTTTTGTTAAAGAAAACCTTGAAATTTTTAACAATTTTAGTTACTACATGTACTACAAAATACGGAATGGGCCGAAAAAAATTTTTTAATTTTCCATCCATGGTCAAAAAAAATTTTTTTAAGTTAAAATTTCGTTTTCAGGGTTGGAAAATTGGAATTTTTTTATACATAAAAGTAACCAAAGAGGCAATTGACGTTGTTTTTTTTTTGTAACTAAAACTATTTTATATTTTAGGAAGTACAAAATTGGTATCAAAAATTCAAAAAGAAATCAAAATTTCGAATCCAGGGTTGGACAAGTGCAATATTTTATAGTTCGAGAAGGTGACCAAAATGGTTCAAAATTTTAAATTTTTCTTAAATAACACTACTTAATAACTCATGAAGAGTTGCATTGGTTAAAAACAAACAAAAAATTAAAATTTCACTTCCAGGGTTGGGAAATTGAAGGTTTTTTTGGTACATGCAATATATTGTTGTACATGAAAGTGACCAAAATGGTTACAATTTTAAGTTTTTTTTGTAATAAAACGCCTTTATACCTAATCAAGACTAGCATTGGTAAAAAAGTAAACTTTCGCTTCCAGGTTTATGGTACATGAAAGTGACCAAAAAGTTTAAAATTTTTAATTTTATTGTCAAGTAAAACTATGTTACACCTCACTAAGAACTGCATTGTTAAAAAAATAAAAATTCGCTTCCAGAGTTGGAAAATCGAAATATTTTTGGTACATAAAAGTACCCACATAAATTCCAAATTTTGTGTTTTTAGTGAATTAAACTTATTTTATATATCATAGAAAATTAAATTAGTATTAAAAAATTAAAAATTCGGTTCCAGGGTTGGAAAATCGAAATTTTTTGGTAAATACATTTGGTACCCACATAAATTGCCAATTTTGTTTTTTTCCAGTGAATTAAACATATATTATACTTCGCTAAGAATTAAATTGGTATTAAAAATTCGGTTCCAGGGTTGGAAATTTGAAATTTTTTGATACATAAAAGTAGCCATATAAGTTCCTAATTTTGGTTTTTTGTTGATGAAATCTTTTTTATATTCGGGAAGAGTTAAATTTGTATTAAAAACCAAAAAAATTTAAAATCCAATTTCAGGGTTGGAAAATCGACATTTTCTGATTCATAAAAGCAGCCATTTTATTTGTTATTTTTGATTTTTATGACGAATTGTACCTACTTTATATATCAGAACGAAGTAAACTGGTATTAAAAACCAACAATATCTAAAAGACGCATCTACGGTTGAACAATTAGAACTTTTTGGGGTACATGAAACGGATTTTTTCTTTTTGTTTGTAAATTAAACATATTTAATATTTTTGAAAGATATTCAGAGGTATTAGAAATAAGAAAAGCCAAACATTTAGCTTCCTAGCCGAAAAGTTTAAATGAAAAAATGACATCTGTGAAGGGTATTTAAGATTCGGCATAGCCGAATACTTGTTTTTAATTAATTAAAAAAAAATAAGCTTACAAAAAATATTAGTACACATTTTTTGATAAATAGACATGAAACTTTGGAAACTAAACCGAAAGCAATTATTAAATCAGCTTGTAAGTTTTTATACCGTTTTGGATACATTATTATACCCTCCAAAAAAGAATATGGAATATTCACTTTGTCATTCCGTTTGTAACGCAGCGAAATATCCATCCGAGACTCCATAGAGTATATATATTCTTGATCATAGATGAAATCTAAGACGATCTGAGCATGCCCGTCCGTCCGTCTGTAGAAATCACGATTCAGTTCAAACGAAAAAACTTAAAATTTGGTATAAATATATCTTGAAGGATAGCACAGGTTAAGTTCGGTGATGGGCTGAATCGGGCAAGAGGGAAAAATGTTCCCCTAAGAAGAACTCTAAAAAACAACGTATTTTTTTTGAAATTTTGTTAAGCAAATGATATATTTTTATATTATAGAAGGTCCAAACTAGGAGCCATAAAATAAAAAATTTTTGGACCACGCCCCCTTTAGTGGCCGTTATTATATGTAAAAATTCAGCAAATTGTTTTATTTAAGCCTAGATTCCTTAAAAATAACATTTATAAGCTTTTATGACGGTGCTGGGACATAACCTGGTACTACTCTGCCCTACCCCCTCCTTCGCCTTTGCCCCTAATTGACCCTACAAAAAAATATATATTAAATTTTGTACATAATTATCCCAAACATTTATTTTTAGAGTCTTATGACAAAGGTGAAATATCTCCCCACAGCCCTTGCCAGAGCGACCCCACCAAAATACACTTTTAATACCCACCAAAGAGAATTGGACCCTATAAAGTATATATATTCTTGATCAGTGATGAAGTCTAAGACGGTCTAGCAATGCCCATATGTTCGTCTGGGGAAACCATGATATTGCCCCACTAAAAGGGGCGTTGATGTCAATGGCACAAGTTGTTTTCTAATTGTAAGTTAAGGACTTCTGCTTGACTTCAACTAAAACAATTTAAATCGCAGCGCTACCAATTGCGCCGATTGAAAAACAAGCCGTAAGGATAATTACATTTGAAAGACAACATACACTTTATTTAATTAAATATTTCACTGATTTACAATTTCAATTATTAGAGAATAAAACAAACCGATCTAAACGACCACGCAACCAAGACTAACTCATGCCATCAATCCGTTTTCCACAAATACTTTATTATTCCATATTGTAAATAAAATTAGATTATTAAAAATAACTGAATTCGGCACTTGTTTGCCTTTTTAATTTGTGGCAGTTCTTTTGAACGCCTAAGTTTTAGCTGGAACCCTTCCAGCCGTCTAAAATAAATACAAGGGCTATAGGGAACTGTTAAACACAAATAAAATCTTTACATGGCGATCCTGCTTTTACATACCTTTACATGGCGATCCTGCAAAAATCTAAAAACATACTATTACCCGACAGGGACCAATAGAAAATAAAAATGGGTAAACCACAGAGTAAAGTGGAAATCCAGGAAAATATTCCCACCAATGGTACAGCCAATACTAAAGAAAACTCAATTACACAAGATCACATAGACATATTTGCAATAGTGATGATTATTTTATATGTTGCGCACAAAATAAACAAATATTTTAAAGGCTATGTAATTAAAAACACTAATAGACAAAACAATGCTAAAACAGATGAATAAAATTATAAAAAGCAAACTTTTACTAATTAATAAATATCAGGGCAACAAATTTTAAAATAAAATGGTAGGTCCTATTTGGGGAAATCCTATAAAAAATACCCATCTAGACAAACAAATTATAATTTTAAACAATAATTTAATAATTTATAATTATAAACAATAATTCAAATGAAACTAATGAACCTTTTATATCAAATTCAAATCTTTTATTATTTTTAGTTGTAATAATATTATTAGTATATACCATAGATAGAATTTTTCAATATTTTAAAATTTACATAATTAAACGTAAAAATATAAATTGCAATAATGTAACTTAAATTTAAATCATAATAATAAGAAAATATGTATTATACATACATATTGAATAAATAATTCTAATGGAACAAAATATGTCAGACTTAAAAGAAGTATTAAAAATTTTAAAGAAAAGGCTAGGAAGGACATATACAGAAAAGACAATTAAAAGCCAATTGGAAACGATAGAAAATATAAGAAAAGATTTTCAGTCAGATATACTCGAAGAAAATGATGAAAATAAATTATCTGCTCTAAAATTAGAATTTAATAATATATATAGAAAAATTAAAGAATACTTATTGAAAAGTCCGAAAGAATTAGAAAATAAAAATACAAACATGGCAGCATTTAATTTAGAAACAGCATCAAAAGCACTACCTTTGTTCAATGGTAATTATTTGGAATTAGAAAGTTTTTTAATAACTGCAGAACTCATCAATAAAACGCTATCAGACACAGCAAAGATAGACTTTCTTCAATACATTTATCATGCCAAACTAACATCTAATGTTAGAACAGCAATAGGAAGTTATAGCAAAACAGAAAATTTTGAAACTCTAAAAAATTTTTTAGACAAAAGGTACAAACGTACTAAAACAATACCAGAATTACAAAATAGGTTAAACACATTTCATAATCACAAATTACAAAAATAAACAACTAACATTTGAAACCCTCTGGCGGCTGGACTCCCAGGAATCTACCCTCCTCTTAGGAACCTTACCGCTCCTCCGTGACATCACATAGGTCCTTATTGGACGACGATTCCTTGGTATCTTTCTTCCCCCTTACTTACCGCATAAAATTAATTAGAATGCCATTCTTGACCTACTAAAAATTTCAAATTATAGCAAAATAAATTTTTATTTAAATAATATTTAAAGAAAACTCCATATTAAAATTAAAAAATGAATAATATGAAATTATTATATAAAAAAATATTAAACAAAATTATTAAATTAAATCAAACTTAGGACTTTGCAAACAATAATCTTTCTTATTTAATTTTATTCAAAATTATTGAATTTAAAAAAACACAAAATTACAAAAAGCTAATTCTTGCTCCATAATGGAGACGCCAAAAGCGAAAAAAACTAGGTTCAACCAGGTTACGGCCGTCCGTACGTGGCGTGTCCTATTTAAACGTTAGGTCGTCCTAGGTAAAAAAAATAAAACTATATACATATATATATTTATATACATATATATATATATATATATATATATATATATATATATATATATACATATATATATATATATATATATATATATATATATATATATATATATATATATATATATATATATACATACATATATATATATATATATATATATATATATATTTAATGACGAAAACTTGTTTTAGGAATTTCTAAATCAAGCAACTTATCACAATCGCGCAATGCAATATTTTACAAATACATGTTTAAACTAAAATAGAAATTAAAATTCCAAGTGTAAAATATTACAATATAAATTTACGTAGAAATTAAACTAACATGTGCCAATCAATAATGCAAGCAAACAATATTCTTCTGACCCACTTCAACATGTGTAACCCAATTGTTTATTGGTTGCACTACTTGGTTGAAGTTGGTATGTACACATTGTGCATATTGTATGGTGACATGGGTACACTACACCCTCACCCTTAAGAGAAAAATTATGGGAGGAATTTTTCTTATTCTATAGCATTGTTATTACAAAATTAATTGTTAATGTATACTTTTTTTATATGGTTTTTATTTTAATTCTTAATGTGTATAGTGTGGTTTTAAGTTATTTTCAATACCAATATAATTTATTACAGTATTTACATACATTGTTTCTTTTTGAAATTGTATACGGTCCTTTTCTTTCTATTTTCTACTCTGATTAACACTAGGTCTCCTATTTTTATATTTAGTTTGTTTGTGTATTTTGTATTGTTAATTATTTTTTCTTTAGCTCTTGATAGCATATTTTTAGCTCTATTTAGAGAGTATTTTAGTTTGCTTTTTAGTTCTAGTACATAATCTTCATAATTGTAAAATGTTCTTTCAGTATCTAAACTATCGGAATGCAAGTGTTTTAATTTTCCATAAATCAATTCGAATGGTGTATACCCTGTGTCTATGTGTGGTGCTGTGTTATATGCGAAAGTAAAATATGGAATCCACTTGTCCCATTCGTGATCATTTGCTGTAGTTAGTAAAAATTCATTTGGAACCCTATGGTTTCTTTCAATTGCTCCTAACGTCTCGTGATGATAAGTGGTTGAGAATACTTGTTTAATTTGTAATAATGAGCATATGTTATGCATAAGTTCATTTGTAAATTCTGTCCCTCTGTCGGACTTAAGTACCTTAAATTGACCACATTTCAAAATGAATTGTTCGACTAATGTTTTTGCTGTAGTGATTGCATTTTTTGTTTGCATAGGGTGTGCAACAACAAATTTGGTCAGCTAACATTGCATTGTTAAAATGTATCGGCAGTCATTTAAAATACGAAGAGGACCTACGGTGTCAATTGAAAACACTTCAAAACTATTGTCTGGAGTGTTTGTTAGTGTAAGTGGTTCTTTTATGTGTTTTGTTTGTTTATTTTTGTTACAATTGCCGCGCTATGATACAAATTTCTTTACCATATTATTCATGTTTTTCCAAATATACCGTTGTTTTAGTTTAATTACTGTTTTTTTAATTTCTAAGTGGCCTGCGTGTGTGGCATTATGGAATTCGTCAATTAGTTTATATTTTAAAATGTCATCTGTTATTCTTTTTGGGGCATTGTATGTTAATATTTTTAGTTGAGGAATTTTGTTATTTACTCTTATTTTTGCTTTTTCGCTGAGTTATCGCTGAATCTTGCATGGATATTATTATTATCTTGTATATTTTTGGCATGTAACTTCTTCATAATCGAATCTTGTTTCGATGAATTATCGTTACATCCTAAGCTCATATCCAAGGTGTATTAAACTAGGTGGCACCACAAGGAGTTGTTGTACAAAAATACAACAACCACATTCGTTTTTTGTTTGTGTAATGGACAAGTTGCTGTGAAAAACATATACATATGTATAAAACAAAAGAAAGAAAGAAAAATTGTGAAAAATTGTTTTAACTCAAACATTTATTAATTGTATTGTGTGATTTTAACCAATGGAAAAATTGGATATATTGATTGTGCCATTTCTTTTTGAGCTTGGTAACTATTCTGGCGTATTGTTGCAAAAAATGGCCAGTGTTTTCCTGAATATGTGTAAGTTTAATGTTCAAATTTATTTGTTTGATTATTCATGAACATTTTATTGAAACAAAAATATTAGGTGATGATGAATTGAGAGCAGTTTTCGCACACGAAGCATCCCTTTGAATGGCAAACATACATGTTTTTTGGCAACCGAGGTACATGTTATGGAAGCCTTGTTACAAATATATGTATGCATATAAGCGGCAGAAAGCAATACGTTTAATATTAATAGTTTGTATGAAAATTAAACTTATTTAAGAAAGAATATTAAAGAGTGTTATTATCCTTTTGCAGCAAGACAGCACTACTCCCATATATCGTCGGGTGGTTACTGGTCTGCCGCACGGAACAAAAATGTTTTTTCGAGAAAAATGCTAAAGAATGTTTGGATTAATTTTAAAAATAAACTGCACGATAGATGTTTTTGTTAATAGTAACCTGGGTCGCGGCATTTGCTATTGAAACCTGAAGTCCTTATAACTTTTTGCACAAAATATGAAAAGTTATTACGATTTAATTAAAATAACTCAAACCTGTTTTGTGCCCCATATACCATTTTTTACACTAATATTTTTGTATATCTTCCAAGTAGGTCAAAGTAATGTACAGTGTAAGCAAACACAAAATATAAGCCTTGAAAACCGTAAGACAAACTATTGAAATTTTATAACTTTAAAAAAGTCAAACAAGTAAAACTAATAATAACAAAGTCTATTTAAATTGTAAGTTTAAAGTTTTTTTATATTTTAAAGAAAATTAATAATAGTAAACACAACACAGTCTTTTTTTAATTCAATTTTAAAGACAAGTTATAAATAACACAATTATACAAAAAATCAATTCAAACATAACAATAACTTCATAAACACTAATTTGATATAACCATTTTAAAAATTAATTCAATCATAAACAACAACTCAATAAATACTAATTTGATTTAAAAATTTTTTATGACTAATGTATGTATGTATTGTTTCAACAAAATCTTATCACATCACTTTGTACTTTGCGAGAACAGAAAAAATGAGATTATATAAAACGAGAAAATTTGTTGGGGTTTGTAATCACAGATATGGGCGATGAATTTAGTACAATTTTATCCCATGATAAAAAGCTGCCTTTTAAAGCAACGGGTGTTTTAGCTAAGGAATATAGAAAACGTGTATTTATTTAATATATTCATATTTAAATTTAGTACGTGTTTAAATACATTCGAGTGAAATACAAAACCATGTAACTTAAATTTTATCAGAAAATCAATTTTGGAATTTTTGTTAGTGACGTGGTTTTGGATTTTAGGTAACGATCTTTAATATTTACCTTTCGAAAGAATGTGGTTTTACATTTGAACTTTTAGTAATTTTTTAAAACCCAATCTGCGCTGCTTGTCCTTTTGGGTTTTTAAGCGAAGATTCAAATTTTTAATGCGGAAATAAATTCGGCATTTAAAAAAGAAATCTTTTACTTTTTATGGCAAATCAACAAATGCGCTCTGCTCAACTAAGTATTATCGGATGTTGTTTCGGTGAGAAATGTCAGTCCCATTTAATTTATGGAATAAAGACTCTAATTGCTTTATTTTATTGACAAAATCGTTTGCCGGCTTTTTCAGGTATCCTTTTGATACCTGGTCAACCCAAGTAAAAGAATCTTGATGACATTCATATTCCACAAGATTAAGCTTTCGAATAATATAGCCTGCTATATATTCTAAGCCTTAGGCCCATATGCTTAGTGCGCATTTGTTTTTGTAAAAGCGCGAAGCATTGGCTGAGCATTCTAATATGTATACACAACTCTTTGTATGAAATACACACATACCCCAAGTTCAAAGCAACAACACTTTCATATGCACAGCAACAATGCTTTGTTGGTACACATTGGTGCCAAGCGTAAATTTTGTTGTTTTTTGTTTTTATGATTTTGTTTTTTTTTTAATGATTTCGTGAGTATGAAACACTTGAAGAAATCATTTTGTGTTATGAGTTTCAACTGTACAGTTTATTTTGTAGAATGAATGACACGTGGGAAACCGACTTTTTTTTCGCTCAAAATTTTGAAAATCGTGCACAATGTATGATTTGCTTTCAAATAATCAAGACGATTAGTAAATATGATTTGGAAAGGCATTTTAATACAGTTCATGCGCATAATATTGCTGATATGACAAAAGGTGGGTCAAGAGTTCAGTTAGTTGCCGAGTTTAAAAAGTCTTTTTTGGTTCACGATGCGCTGCGAATCTTGGAGTACATTGAAAGTTGTGCTGAGGAAGTAAACATTCAACGTCTTAGTTTTGATTCGAATGTTACTTACTCTGCACCCCTAAAAGCATCTTATGTTGCAAGTTTAAGTATTGCTCAGTACTTTAGACCGTTTTCTGATGGCATTTTTATTTAAAAAATTTGTAAGGAAATGCTGTCTTGTTTTGGAGAAAGTGGAAATATGTTGGCAGACTCAATTGAGACAGTTCCCCTGTCACGAAACACAGTGACTCGAAGAATTGAAGAGCTTAACATGTTCATGGACTCGCTTTTAAAAAAGAAGTTCCAGTCCTGTACATAATTATCTCTTGCATTGGACGAATCATGCAATATTTCTGACATAAGTCAACTAATATTAGCAGTCAGAATGGTTGACGATAGTTTTAATGTAAATGAAGAGATTCTTGCACTGATTCCGCTACTGCGAAACACAAAGGCATAGATATATTTAATGCAATAAACGGAAGGTTGGAACTAAAAACCGAATCAACTAGATTAACAGCCATATGCACAGATGGTGCGCCCGCAATGCTTGGAAAAAAGGATGGTTTTATTGGGCAGCTGATTAAAAATGGGATACAGGTTCCGTCGTTCCATTGTGTGATTCATCAAGAGTCGTTGTGTGCAAAATGGACAAACAGTGTTCACACAATGAATGTTGTAGTCAAAATAGTGAATAGAATCAGGGGTGGACACAATTCTTTAACTCATCGCAAGTTGAAAAAATTCCTTGTGGAGTGCGAAAGTCAATATGTGGATTTACTTATGTTTACTGAGGTGAGATGGTTAAGCAGAGGAAAATGTCTTGAGCGTTCTTTTCAATTACGAAAAGAAATTGTTGATTTCATAGAATCGTAATTAAAAATGTTTGACATTTTAGACGAAATTAGGTCTCAAGAATTCAACATTAATCTAGCATTTCTGACTGACTTAACGACACACCTAAATTGCCTTAATATTTCACTTCAGGGCAAAAAGAAATCTATTTTTGATTTAATGGACCTAATTGAAGGCTTCCTTAAAAAGATCGAAATTTTTGCACTTGATTTACATATGGAAAAAATGTATCACTTTTCAAGTTTAAAAAGTGTGTTAAATGAGTTTAAAGTTTTGATTTTGCAAAATTTATTTGCCATTTTGATGATTTAAAAACAAATTTTAAAAATAGATTAAACCGATTTTGAGTGCATTAAGCAAATGATGTCCATTTTTTATACTCCAATGACATGCAGCATAAACGATCAAAAGCCAGAGGTACAAATGGAGCTATGTGACTTGCAGTGCGACTCCGAACTTAAGTTATCTAATTTAAAAGGCATTGATTTTTGGAAATCTTTAAAATCAAATAAATATCCTACGCTTAAAAAAGAAATTTTAAGTTTGTATTCCATGTTTGGTAGCACATATATTTGCGAAAGTGCCTTTTCAAATTTAAAACTAATAAAACATAAGCATAGAAATAGAGTAAGCAACGAGCATTTGGAGGCATTACTAAAATTGTCCACAAATGACGTTTACATAAATATTGACAGTTTATTGGAAGGTTCATGGAAGATTTAAAGACAATTTTATTTAATAATTAGTTGTAGTTTTTTTTAGTGTCCATAATGAATTATTTTTCGTTTTTTTTTTTGTATATTCGCTACAAATGAATTTTGTGTCCATAATGAATTATTTTTTTTTTTTTTATATTCGCTACACATAAATTTTGTGTCCAGAATGAATTACTTTTCGTTTTTTTATATTCGCTATACATAAATTTTGTGAAAATGAAATTAAATTTTTTTACCAGTGTACGTAATGAAATATTTTTGTTTTTCCTTGTGTGCTTTAATATAGTGTATACGTATTGGTGTTTGCGCTTCCATAAGAAGGTTTTGGGCACCCCTGTTCTAAGGCATCCTCTTGTAGAACACCAATATCATCAAGATTCAAATCGTCTACGCTGTCGTGCATGCTTTCATCATATTGTTACAAAGTTTAAAAATAGATTCAAATATAACGACAATGTGGCTATATGTACTTGGCAGCACTGTCAAACCATCTCTAGTTGTCAAAATGTTACAACCCTGGTCAACACCATGCAGATAATATTTGAATTAACGGAAATGGAATATTCCGGATACATCGTTGAGAATATACAAGATCATTCGAGGCTGTGCAATAATAAGTGTAAATAACAATAACGAAAAACCTAGCAACATCAATGCTAAGAGATGATGATGTTATTCTTAATGATCTTGTACGCAAGTATTCGCTGCTAATAAAAACTAAACATGTACATCAATATACACAGCAACATACACACAAATATACACAGCAACATGCCCACATAGCACAAGAAGAAACAAAACTACACAACACACAAAACACTCATACATACAACCACACATAGTTACAATAGACAAAACACAAGACAGCATTGTCATATATACAAACACACGTATATAGCTACATGTTAAGTAAAGCACAACCAACAACAACCATGACCAGATGCTTCGCGAAGTTACCAGACGTCGTCATTTTGCTATATAAAGACGCTGCCAGTGAACAGCGGGATCAGTGAGATTTTTAATCTAGACGTGTTAACATCGCTAAGTGTTTAGTAGTACAAATACTCGTGTTAATTAAATAGTAAATAAAGTGTTGCCGCATTATATTTCTAAAAGTAATTGTCTGTGTTTTTTTAATTTGATGCAATTAAACGAATCCTTGAAGGATAAGTAAAAACCGTTTTTTACGAAAAGGTCTAAAAACGTAACAATTGGTGTCAGAAGTGGGATTGCAAAAATAATTAAAAAGGACATTGCAATTTAAGGAAAAAAGGACATTAAAAAAAAAATAATTATGAAATTTGATGAGCTAAAAGTTGAACAGCTAAAAAAGGAGCTTAGTAAGCGGGAATTGCCAACAGCAGGTAACAAGGCTGAACTGCAGAAGAGGCTGATAGATGAGTTTAAGAATCGCGGCATGGACATCGGGACATACGAGTTTGAGGACAGAGACGATGTAGAGGTATGTCCTCCTGCCACGACCAGCAGCATGGACATAAATTCAATGTTCGCTGCTATGATGATCCAGATAAAACAGAACTCAGAAATCAGCACTGAGAAACTTGTAGCCGAAATAGCTGAAATAAAACAGAACTCAGGAATCAGCAGTGAAAAGCTTGTAGCCGAAATAACTGCAATTAAACAGAACTCAGAAATCAGCACTGAGAAGCTTGTAGCCGAAATACAGGAGTCAAATAGAGCCACGAACGAGACTCTGGTAGAGGTTTCTGAGGCTATTAATAGGAGGGTGGATTCTATTGAGAATAAATTCTCAGAGCTGGCAGATAGAGTCCAACATCTAGAAAGCGGTGGCCTAGAGCAGCATGCAAAAGAGTTCGAAGAAAAATTTCATGCTCTAGAGGACAAAGTGCATAACCTCGAGCGTAGTGGCGGGACAGTACGAGCAGTTGCGGAGGTTTCTGCGCGAATAAAAGCGCCATGCTTTGACGGCAGCGTACCATTGAGCATCTTTAGATTCCAGTTCGAGACGGTCGCTAGTAGAAATGGATGGGATGCTGAAGAAAAGGCCATAGAGTTGATTTTGTCCTTAAAGGGTACAGCCGCAGAGGTTCTTGAGACCGTGCCAGTAAGCAGCAGAAACAACTATAATGAAATAATGGCAGCATTGCAGCGCAAGTATGGTGGTGAGCACAAGCGCGATTTATACAGAATGGAATTGCGATGTAGAGTTCAAAAGCCTAACGAGTCTCTACAAGATTTCGCAATGGAAATCGAGCGGTTAGTGCAGCTCACATATCCAGGCGAGAGTCACCCGTTACTGGACCACTTTAAAACTGAGGCGTTCGATAATGGCATTCGCGACTCTGATGTCAAACTGGCTGTGTGCGCAACGCAGAAATCTACTTTCGCTGAGACTGTTTCATTTGCGCTGGCTCAAGAGACTGCAAGGATGGTTTTCAAGCCACAGATATGTAAAGTGCGGAATGTGGAGGTTTTGCCCGAGGAGGATAACAGCCTAGTTGCTAGTTTGAAGGAGGCAATGCGACAACTGTTGGCGGAAGGTGCTACCAAAGAAAAGCCTAAATGCTTTAACTGCGGAAAAATTGGTCATTTTCAGCGCAACTGCAAAGCACCAAGAAAAAGAGGTAGATCTGTTTCACCACCAAGAAACAGCAAACGCGTGAACCAAACAACATCACAAGAGTCCCCGTTAAACTAAAACGAGCTAGCGCTAAGGGGCAAGAGCTAGCTCCCACAAACGAGGGCCCCACAATCTCCATATCAGTGATGCAGCAGAAAAATAGCAACCTTACTGCGTCTGGACACATCAACGGGGAAAAGCACGTACTTACCATAGACACAGGGGCGTCGCAGCCAATAATAAGGCCCGATATAGTAAAGGGGAAATGCGATCGTTTAAGCAATATACGGCTACGTACAGCTACTGGAGAGCCTGCCACTGTCTATGGTAAGATTGAATTGAAGGTGACTATAGCCAACATCAACGTGAGGCATGTGTTTATTGTTGCCGATATTGTCGATGAGGTAATTATTGGAGCCGATTTTATGATTAATCATGGCATTAATCTACACATGGGGCAACAGCTGATGATTTGGCGTAATGTGGAAATACCCCTTGATGTTGGGTATGACAGCAAGCCGCAAGTAAGAAAAGTATTTGCTATTGAGAGTCAGACGTTACCGCCGCAGTCTGAAACAGTTATATGGGCGCGTATGAAGGGAGATTGTGAGGACAATCGGTTGTGGGTTGTAGAACCAGCAGATCTAATGAGAGAGCTTATAACAGCAAAAGCTCTAGTAAAAACTAGTAAAGGAGGAATAGTCCCTATAAGAGTACTTAACTTGGCAGACCATGAAAAAGTCATCAAAGAAAATTGCGATATTGGCCAGTGTACTCCAGCAGAGGCAATAATAAACTGTGAGAGGAAGATAGAGCCTACCAATTTGTCCGCCAAAGAACGTGAACAATTTGAGGAATACGTAGGAAAATGGGTAGCAGGACTGTCAGCGACAGAAAGAAATAAAGCCAAACAGTTGCTAAAAAGGCATGCCAGTATCTTCGCCATGGGAAACCAAAGTCAGGGTAGAACTGCATTGGTTAAACATGAAATAAACACAGGCGAAGCTAGGCCGATTAAACAGCCACCTAGAAGTGTACCCCTAGCAAAGCGAGATGAAGTCAAAGAGCTTGTAAGAGAAATGGAGCGTGAAGGCGTAATTGAGCCATCTTCTGGTCCTTGGAGTTCGCCAGTAGTCTTAGTTAAAAAGAAAGATGGCAGTACTAGATTCTGCGTAGACTACAGGAAGCTCAATGACATAACCAAGAAGGACAGCTATCCGCTCCCCAGAATCGATGACACCTTGGACACGCTAGCTGGTACGAGATGGTTCTCTACGCTAGACTTGCGAAGCGGATATTGGCAAGTGGAGATTGCAAAGAAAGACAAGGAGAAAACTGCCTTTAGCGTTGGTAACGGATTATGGCAGTTCAAAGTTATGCCGTTTGGTCTCTGCAATGCTCCGGCCACATTTGAACGCCTAATGGAGAAGGTACTGAAAGGACTCCACTGGAAGACATGCTTGGTATATCTGGATGACATAATCGTGATGGGGAAAACTTTTGATGAACACCTCAAAAACATGGCAGAAGTTCTTCAACGGATATCATCAGCTGGATTGAAACTCAGCCTGAAGAAATGTGCATTGTTCCAGAAAGAAGTGAAGTATTTGGGGCATCGTGTTACAGCAGACGGAATCTCAACAGATGAAGATAAAATACAAGCAGCAAGGGACTGGCATCAACCTAAAAATCTTCATGAATTGCGCAGCTTTTTGGGCCTTTGTACATACTACAGACGCTTTGTGCCAAATTTTGCCAGTGTAGCTGCAAGCCTGCATGAGCTGACAAAGAAGTCGAGACCATACCATTGGGGCGAGCCACAAGAAAAGGCATTCCAGAAACTTAAAGGATTATTGTGTACGTCACCAGTACTAGCGTATCCCATACCTGGAGAAAAATTTGTGCTGGATACTGATGCGAGCGGCTATGGCATAGGGGGCGTGCTCTCTTAAGTAGTTAATGGCACTGAGAAAGTCATAGGATACTATAGCCGTGTACTCTCAAAACCTGAGAGGAACTACTGTGTGACACGACGTGAGCTTCTGGCAGTATTGGAATGCATTAAACATTACCATAAGTACCTTTATGGTCAACACTTTACATTAAGGACTGACCATTCTGCACTGAGATGGTTATTGCAGTTTAAAAATCCTGAAGGGCAACTGGCAAGGTGGATTGAGCGCCTGCAGAGCTACGACTTCAGTATTGAGCATAGAAGGGGCACAAAACATAACAATGCGGATGCTCTTTCGAGAAGACCCTGCTGTTTAGAGTGTAAACATAGCGTTAGAACCGAACAAAAGGAAGGCGTTGTTGATGTTCGGCTAATGCACATCGACTCTGATGAAGACTGGTCAGCGGCACAGAGGGACGACAATATACTGGGAAAAATTATAGCAGCCAAAGAGGAGGACAGAAGACCGTCCCGGAATGAAATTTCGGCTGAGAGCCCACTCGCCAAATCTTATTGGGCTCAGTGGAACAGCCTCAAGGTAATAGAAGGGTGCCTATACCGCGTATGGGAAAGTGTAGATGGCAAAACAACTTCAAATTTGGTAGTTGTGCCATGCTCCAAGATAAGTAAAGTTTTGCAAGAATTTCACAATGGACCTAGTGGCGGTCATCTTGGAGTAACAAAAACACTTGAGAAGCTGAAGCAGCGTTTTTATTGGGTTGGATGTCAACAAGCCGTAGCCGACTGGATAGCAAACTGCCCACAGTGCATAGCAGCCAAAGGCCCAGTAAGAAGAAGCCGGGGACAGCTACAGCAATACAACTCAGGAGCACCATTCGAGCGGATCGCAATGGATGTAGCAGGTCCTTTTCCCGTCACTGAAGCCGGAAATCGTTATGTTCTTGTGGTAATGGACTATTTCAGTAAATGGCCAGAGGTATATGCTATACCTAACCAAGAAGCAAAGACAGTTGTAAATGCATTCGTCAACAACTGGGTATGTCGCTATGGTGTCCCAATAGAATTACATTCCGACCAAGGAAGGAATTTCGAGTCTGCCATATTCAGGGAAATGTGCGAATTATATGGGATAAAGAAAACCAGAACAACGCCGTTGCATCCACAGTCTGATGGCATGGTAGAGAGGTTCAATCGCACCTTAGAAGAGTACCTGCGAAAAGTGGTAAGCAACCATCAGAGGGATTGGGACGAGCACATTCCCAAATTTTTGATGGCATATAGGTCAGCTGTACACGACTCCACATCGAGAACGCCAGCTAAAATTATCTTCGGGACGGAATTAAAACTGCCTGGTGACTTGGAATTTGGTGTTAAGCCAGCGGTAGAAGAAGGAGCCACTACGTCCCAAGAGCAGGGGAACTTAAACGAGCTGCATGATTTCGTGCGTAATAGAATCAAGATGGTCAGTGACAAGATGAAGGCTAGATATGACCGCGCAGCAAATTCAGAGGGATTTATGGAAGGTCAATTAGTTCTACTTTATAACCCACAACGGAAGAAAGGATTGTCCCCAAAATTACAGACTCACTGGGATGGCCCGTATAAAGTGATTAAGAGAGTGAATGACGTTGTGTACCGGATACAGAAGCACAATAGCCCAAGGTCGAAAATGAAGATAGTACATCTCGAACGATTGGCGCACTATGGAAGAGGTGATTGTATGCCTATTCGGGTCGAACAGGCTTAAGTGGGCGGCAGTGTTACAAAGTTTAAAAATAGATTCAAATATAACGACAATGTGGCTATATGTACTTGGCAGCACTGTCAAACCATCTCTAGTTGTCAAAATGTTACAACCCTGGTCAACACCATGCAGATAATATTTGAATTAACGGAAATGGAATATTCCGGATACATCGTTGAGAATATACAAGATCATTCGAGGCTGTGCAATAATAAGTGTAAATAACAATAACGAAAAACCTAGCAACATCAATGCTAAGAGATGATGATGTTATTCTTAATGATCTTGTACGCAAGTATTCGCTGCTAATAAAAACTAAACATGTACATCAATATACACAGCAACATACACACAAATATACACAGCAACATGCCCACATAGCACAAGAAGAAACAAAACTACACAACACACAAAACACTCATACATACAACCACACATAGTTACAATAGACAAAACACAAGACAGCATTGTCATATATACAAACACACGTATATAGCTACATGTTAAGTAAAGCACAACCAACAACAACCATGACCAGATGCTTCGCGAAGTTACCAGACGTCGTCATTTTGCTATATAAAGACGCTGCCAGTGAACAGCGGGATCAGTGAGATTTTTAATCTAGACGTGTTAACATCGCTAAGTGTTTAGTAGTACAAATACTCGTGTTAATTAAATAGTAAATAAAGTGTTGCCGCATTATATTTCTAAAAGTAATTGTCTGTGTTTTTTTAATTTGATGCAATTAAACGAATCCTTGAAGGATAAGTAAAAACCGTTTTTTACGAAAAGGTCTAAAAACGTAACAATATGATTCTTGAAAGCCACTATCTTCCGGTAAAATTTCGGCAGAAACACGACTATGCTCAACAAAAGACATATTCACGTCAGTTGTATTAAGCCAATCATTTTCGTCGTTCTCAACGTTCCCTGTACCGTTTAAGTATTCCGTGTTTCTTGCTGAAGTACAATTTTGAAATAAATTAGTAGACTAAATTACATACATATGTATGTATGTATGTATGTATGTATGTATGTATGTATGTATGTATGTATGTATGTATGTATATATAATTTATAACCAACATACCTAAAATATATTTCCGTAATCTATATTTAAACTGCTGTGGGGAGGGATGATCGTTCAACCCACCCTTGCTTCGGATTGCGCCAAAGAAATGCTCCAGCACATCCTGGTTTAAGCGGCTTGTGACCAAATACGTCATTCCATATTTTGCAACATATTCGTGGAGCATTTGTAAAGCGTTGTTGGTAATCATAATCCCCTTTTGGAAATGTTCAACGGTTTTTTTTTCCAGGTATTATGGGGTTGGACATCACGTCCGTCATGCGGCTCAAGGTGGCTTTTTGCGTTTCATGCAATAGCCCATAAGGTTGCTAAAGGGATAAAATAAAACATTTATTTAAGATAATGTCTAAAAATTTTCGTAAATTACCTTTCCAGGGTAATTCAACGAATCCATTTTAGAATTTAGGTCGTCGAACCAGTCATTTACCAGTTGGAAAAATACGGCAGTTTCGACCGCGTTGTAAAGCTCCATGCCAATGGAGTAATACCTTAAAATAGCGTTGGCTGTAGAGTTGGAAAACAGCTGCGCAGCTGTATCTAATCGTATGCTTTTGCAATACTGACATACCAACGCCTTTAACGGAAAGGTGTACATCACTTAATTTAAAACAGATAGAAACGTCGGACATGGATGTAAATCCTAACAAATCCGATAAAGTGCTTCTATTCAAAGTGGAGTTGTTGTAAACTAATCCAGAATCCAAAAAATGATTCCGAATCAACTTCAGAAGGTGCGGCGCGTCCAGAAAACTGAATGCCTTTTCCTCCTTGTTTGTGGGACTTGGAAACCACGGCTTGACTTCAAAAAGATATTAAAAAATGTTAGTTTGCAAAGGTCAAGCCTGTTAGAAATATGTACATATGTAAGCTAATAACTGATATGCAAATGAATTTTAGTTTTTATGCCCGAAAAGTGCCCATAGATGTCAACCAATGTAACTTAATATAGAATCTTAATAAAAAGCTTAATATTAAAATTATTTCAAATTTAAGTAAATTTAAACAAAATTAAATTAAAAGGCCAATTAGGGATATCAATGAAATCTCAGTTGAGTAATCAAAAAATTTAAATAAAAATAATAAATTTAACGAAATGAATGCCATATAATGTAAAATCTTAATTATTACTTTTATATACTTATATACGAATTTAAAGCCCGGAATTTACTAACTTTTTTAATTACCACTTTAAAGGGGATCTGAGTTGAAAATCCAAACTCTCTTTGCGCATTAATGTTGACGATATGTATGTGAATAGCATTTACGCACACTTATTGAAGAGTGGTTTTCCTCAAATAATCGATTATTACAAAAGAAAAGGTGTAGTTTCCATAATTCAATATTTTACTTACCTGGAGTAACGCCCAACTCTCTCAACAACTTACGGTTTGTTGGACCCATATCACACACCACAGAGACTACGGGAAAACCAGCATTATGTAGCTTTGTTGTGATTGTGCATAACAATTCATGTGTCATTTTGCAGTCAAAACCGTAAAATACTGGCTGCTTCCAAGACTTCTTCAAGCCTCTTGCCATTACCACTTGGACGTAATTTGCTGGTTTTCTAACAATATCATCTTGTGGGTCGTACTCAAATGTTTCCTCTACCTTCATTTCGTCGAATGACAAAGCGCAAACCTTTTCATTCAAAGACAAGTCAGTTGTTCTGCTCATGAATTCTATTGAAGTATGTAGAACTCCTTCGGTAATTTGAACTTTTCGACACCAGCGTTGTAATGTATTTACATGGGGTAGAGGAAACCCTTTCTTATATAGGTGATGATACGCTCTTGGGCCTGATGCATGTAAACAAATAGCTGCAGAAATGTCATTCCACTTCCATCTTATGGTACCTGGCTTCATTAGATGACGTATTTGGCCTTCCGTAAATATTTTTTGCAAGGACTCATTGGTGACATTCGATTTTAGCAACTCAAACTGCAGATCTCTATATTTTGATTCCCATTGGCGAATTTTTTCTTCGTAACCCTTTGATACCATATCAAAAATTGATGGACTAGAAGCAAAAGAACATTTTGCAGTTGTGATAGCTACGTACATGTATATACATATGTATATTAATAACAAACACAAAAAAAATTAACTAATTTTATACCAGAAACCAAAGTATATCTATACCAAGTCGCAACTATATCTATACCAAGTCGCAAACTTTGCCAGAAACTAAAAGGGTTACAATATTTTGTGTCACTTACTCAGTTTGGCATTCTTGATTTTTAAACAGCGGTCCTGGAGTCTTTGAAACTGCAGTTGACGTTATTTCTTCTATTGTAAAGAAACGTAAGCCTTGCAGCGGTGTTCCTTGTGGTTGCATTTGGTCTTCCACTTCGTACTCCATTGGCATATCATGGTTTGGCACTATAGATTCTTGCTGTTGTTGCACTATTGGTATGGCGTTGGGCATTAAGGAAAATCGGCGCCCCGTTGCTATAATATCGGCCCGTGAAAAATGGTCACTGCATATATGGGATTTTGGCTTAAAATCCTTTCGACATATTGCCATCCACTTTTGCCTTTTATTATCGTCTTTGGGGACACTAAAAAATACGCCATTTCCAGGCAAATTTTTCTTTTTGCATAAAAAGCAGTAACGCATTTTCACTCTTCACTTTAAATTATCCAAACTTTTAGTTTTGTTATCACTTTTCACAATTTAAAATTTAATTTCTGTTATTTTTTTAGTTGCTTCGCTTTGTACAAACAAACAAAAATTATACATAAACTTGTCCAAAAGCTCGTAAAGCAAAAAATTGTCACCTGAGCTTGTGATGCCACCTAGTTAAATACACCTTGCTCATATCTTTCTTATTTTGTGAATGTGATTTCTTCATGATCGAAACTGGTTCCGATGAATTATCATCACGTCCTATGTGCACGATATTATTTTCAATATATATGTCGACTTCTTTCATGTTTTCAAATCTATTAAATTGCAATTTCTTAATATTTTTTATATCACTTATGGATATGCATTCCCATATTTGAAGTTGATCAGGCTTCTGATAATTACATTTTCCCATATTCTTTACTTCTACAAGTGTTTCATTAACAATTTTATTTGCCTCATTATGTTCTTTATTATTTGTCTCATTATTTTCTTTATTTTTATTCTTCATGGCCCTCGTTGTTACTAATACTTTTTTTTCTTTTTCGTCGTTCTTTTGCGGTATCATTTGTTTAAGTATGTCTGAGTCTAGTTCTATCTTAGAAAGTGCATCGGCGTTTGTATTCATTTTTCCTTTTTTATACACGATTGTGAAATCGTAATCACTTAAATCTAGTCTTATTCTTGTCATTTTTGATGATGGATTTTTCTGTGAGAATAATGAAATTAATGGTGTATGGTCTGTCACAACAATAAATTTTCTGCCGTATAGGTAAGGTTTGAAAAAATTTATGATCCAATAAATTGCTAAAAGTTCTTTCTCTATTACTGGTTTGTTATTGTCATGTTTTTGTAATGACTTACTAGCGTATGAAATTGGTAAATCTTGTCCGATTTCACCTTGAGATAAGACTGCTCCTAATGCGTAATTTGATGCGTCTGTTGTTAAAATAAAAGGTTTATCAAAATTTGGATATTGTAATACTGGTGGACTCATTAATTTTTCTTTCAATTCCTCAAATTGGCAGCAATGGTTAGCAAACAAGTGCATTATTGTGGATCTGAACAAATTTATAATCTTATAAAAATGCTAAATTTGTACGAAATAAATCATCAACAACAAAGTGGAAATAAGGAAATACTGAAATATATTTGTTAACTATTTTAACAATAGAATGGCTGAGTGCAGTAAATGCAGATCAGCGATCAGAGGTGAAAGTGGCATACGTTGTAATGGAGTCTGCGAAAAGATTTATCATTTTACAAAAAAATGCGCGGGAACCGACCAATATTCTGGTAAAATATTCGATGAAAATAACTTTATAAGATATATCTGTGATGAATGTATGCAGTATATAAAAATATTGTCAACAAAAACAAACAAACATTGATCGAGTACAAACATGAACTTGAGAGTTCACTAAAACAAAACGAAAATGAAATAAAAACATTATTGGAAGCTATTGAAAAAAGGTATGATGCAAGATTTAAAAATATGGATAACATGCAAAAAATGTGTGAAAAAAATGTCGAACAAGTAAAAAGTGGAAATGTAAGCGATGTTGAAAATAAGAATAAAGACATATATGACAAAATTTACAACAGCAATGTAAAGATGTGTGATGAAATTGAAAAAATTGTAAAAGAAACGAACGTAAAGGCAAAAATGTCATATGCACAAGCAGTTGCAAATAAAAATGTGATGCCAGATGTGTCAAAAAATATCCCCTTAATTATAAAACCAAAGGAAAAACAAACAGTTCAAAAAACCAAGGAAGAACTTGACCCAATGAATTTTAAAATCGTAAATGTTGAAACACGACGAAATGGTACAGTAGTTATACAGAGCGAAAATAGTGATGAAAGAGAAAAAATAAGATATGCAATACACAACGAAATAAGTGATAATTACGAAGTAAAAATTCCAAAACAAACAGGGTTGAATATAATAGTAACGGGCATGAATTTTAAAATAAATGAAAATGAATTAATGGAAAAAATAAAAAAACAAAATGATGTAATGAAAGATAGTAAATTTGAAATTGTAAAATGTTTTGAGACCAAAAGGTTTAATAGAGCTGTATACAATGCAAAAATAAGAGTCGATGATGAAACGTATCATAAAATTATGGCAATTCAAAAGATCAATGTTGGATGGGAGAGATGTAGAATATTCGATGGTACTCAAATAATACAATGCTTTAATTGTCAAGGCTACAATCATAAAGCGAATGAATGCCGCAATGAACCATTATGTTTTAAATGTCATAGTAACCACAAAAGTAAAGACTGTACAAAAGAAGTTCTAATGAAATGTGTTAATTGCAACAAAGAAAATAAAAGTCTTAATCTGAATCTCGATGAGAACCATACAACGATAAGCAAAGAATGTCCAGTTTATATAAACAAACTGAATTTAAAAAAGAAAAGATCTGGAATAGATATAGAAATATAACAACCAAAGAATATACATGGGTTATACACTAACATCCAAGGGCTAACAAATAATTTCAACCAGCTCGAAATTATAGTACAATCTGTTAAACCGGACTTTATAACATTATCTGTAACGCATATGACAGAAAACATCGATGAAGCAGAAGTCGAAATAAATGATTATGATTTATTTACCACAACGTCTCATTCTTCAAAGACATTAGGTGTAATTATCTATTTTAAAAAGCAATGGATGTTGTCAAATATAAAGACCACTGTAAAAGTTGCTGAGTATTGGATTAGTGCATATCCCGCTTGTTCGGCAAAACTGCTATTGACGGTTTTTCTGTAATAAATTCGTCACTCACAATTGCCATTACCTACTTGCAGTACCAATATATTATATGAATTCGTTGATCGTATATAAGCAAGCGAGCAAAAGAAAAATGTATACAACAAAGGAAAAATGTGTACAATAGTTTTCTAGCCCGAACACAACAAAAGCATCCTTGGTGATCTCTTCGGCTAGTCTTCATTTCATAACAAAGCGTCGGCGTCATTCGGGATTTGAAAAGTAGTTATTCTGTGTTTTGATCTACAAGTGTGAAGTCGATAATTGCGGTTGTTTAACAATTCTTAAGTATACCAGAAATCTTTTTGTTTAATAAAATAAAGGTAACGAAAATGAGCAAAAGTCACTTAAAAAGAGTAATAAAAAAGGAAAAAGAAAATTTTGTAAAAGAAATGTTGAAAGTGGGCATAGAAAATTTAAATAACAGAACTCAAATTGACTGTATTGAAATTTTTGAAAATCATGATTCTGTGCAATGTGAACCAGAAGAAGAAACAGTTTCTGACAGAAGAAGAAACAGTTTCTGACAGAAGAAGAAACAGTTTCTGACAGTTTGAAAGAAGAGAGTGTCAATTTAAGTATGAGCCAAAAATTAATTAAGTGGAATGCGAAACATAAACCTTCTCGAAATTGCGTTAAGGACTTAATAGAGATTTTAAGAGAAGAAAATATAGTTGTGACTCCATTTTACAAGTTTTATTGTTCCAACAAACCGATAGTAGAGAATATTGCAGGTGGATCATATATCCACATTGGTATGCCAAGAAACTTAAAGAGGATAGCCGATGTCATTAAGCTGCCTGATAACATTATAATTGATGTTAATGTAGACGGGTTGCCCCTCTTTAAAAGTTCAAAGGTACAACTTTGGCCAATTTTAATAAGACTTCCAATGTGGAAGATCGACCAATATTCCCAGTTGGAGTTTTTGTTGGTAAAAGTAAGCCAGCGACATGTGAAGAATATCTTTTGAAATTTGTTGATGAAATTTCTTCTTTTTTAAAAAATGGTTTACAGCTAGGGGAAAATATTTACAGAATGCAAATAAGAGCAGTTCTCTGTGACGCTCCAGCACGAGCATTTATTTCTGGCACACCATCTCATGCATCGCGGCATGGATGCTCAAAGTGCACACAAATAGCAAACAAAAGGGATGGGATATTAACATATGCCACATCATCTGGAGTACTTATTTCAGATGAAGATTTTTGTGCTCGGAAATATCCTAGACACCATTTGCCAAAATATCTTTCACAAAAAACTCCCTTGGAACACCTCAATTTAGGCATGATTACGCAAATACCACTAGATTGCATGCATTTGGTAGACTTAGGTGTAATGCGAAAGTTTTTAATGCGTTTAATTAATAAAAAAATTTGTTTTCAAGTATCGTCTGAAAATATTCAAAACATTTCAAGAAAACTAATTTCTCTGCGCGTTCATATTTCATCCGAATTTGGACGAAAGCCTCGATCTTTGGATGAAATATCATATTGGAAGGCCACTGAGTTCAGACAATTTCTACTGTACACTGGTCTCGTTGCTCTCAAAGACGAGGTACATGAAGATGTTTTCTACGAGTTTTTGCTGTTGCATTGTTCTTACAGAATGATATGCTCTCCAAAGCAGTGCAATAACAATTTAAAAACAATCGAAATTCTGTTAAACTTGTTCGTAGAAAACTTTCCAATAGTTTTCGGGGAAAATAGTTTGTCATACAACGTACATAATCTCACCCATTTAAAAGAAACCGTTGAACTGATTGGCAATCCAACCGAAAATTCGTTCTACCCCTTCGAGAATTATTTGCAGGGTTTAAAAAAATGTATCAAAAGACCATCTAAAATTTTGGAGCAGGTTTTTAGAAAAGTTTCTGAAGAAAAATTTTGAATAGAAAAAAAATCAAAGGTCTTCACTTACTTAAAAACAAATTTTACTTCAACAACTCTTACTTAACGACAAAATCACCGGACAACATCTGCTACGTTGAACCTGGAATACCTGTTCAAGTCCAGGGGTTTTCACAAGAAAATGGAGGAACTTTAGTTGGACGGAAGTTTTTGAACATTCAAAGTTTTTTTAAAGAGCCATGTGATTCAATTACTCTTGGAATTTTTTTGGTAGATTGTAAAATTTCGGACGATATTTATTACTTTAAATTAAATGAAATAGAATGTAAAGCAGTTAGGTTTCCTTTTAAGAAACAGTTGATTTTAATTCCAATTTTACATGCCTGCCTTTAATGCTTTTTCTAACCGTTATTTCTATTAAACATTAAGATGAATAACAACATGAGTTCCTTGCCAAAAAAAAAACGTGTCAATTTGGAGAATTCCGAAAGTAAGTATTGTTTTGTATGGGCTATTGTACATATTATAATTTAAATAATTATTTTGTTTTCAGACAGACAAGCTAACCCGCAAATATCCAACAGCGACCTTTTTGAAAAATTAAATGAAGTGATGGAAGCAACAAAAAATATTCAATTGCAAATAAATGTTTTGCAAGGTATTTTTTTATGATCTATAGATACATTTACACAAACTACTATATACATTGACATAACATTATACCACTTAAACATATAAATCAAGAAATATCTGCATATGTGTTTTTTAGGCCAAATGAAATTCGTTGCTGAATCCCTGGCAGAAAATAAAATCTTAGCAACGAAATGTTTGAGGCAATCTCGTGATGATGACTCACTTGCCGATAGGTTTCCAATTCGGTCTGAAGAAGATCTTGTTCAGTTCGATAATCAAATTAATCCGGACAACAAGAAACAATATGTAAGATTATTTGTTCTTTAATTATTAAAGTATATATGAGTAACGTTTCCAATTATATTTTTTAGACTAAAGCAATGAGATGCATTCTTGAATCTGCCGGCGTTCACAAAAATTTAAGACGTATTTTGAGTGACGATGTCATTATGGCCTACAACGTCGATGGTGTTCAAGGGAAGAAGAGTTTTAAAGAACACAAACAATTTTTTTCAGTACTTTCAGGTAAAGAGCACTTAATATTTTGATATTTTGACTGAATGTTAATGGACAATATATTTTCAACCATTTCAGAAGCGGTCGCAATGACTAATATTAACAGTGTTGGGCCAGCGGATGAACATATTCGAAAGGCAATTCAAATTCAGAAGAGGCGCATATTCAAAAACATGTCGCTGGAGAGGAAAGCTGCGAGAACGAATGATGTATAAATTCCAGCTTTTTGTTTGTTAAAGGTTAACGTGAATTAATGTGATATTTTTTGTTTTCATTTAAATTTTACTTTTCTTTTACCTTCTTTTGTTTTTTTATATTTATGTTGTTTTTATGTGAATTAAAGTTTTTTTTTTAATTTTTAGTTGTATAAGATTTAAAAGACTGTGAATTAAAGTTTTTTTTTTTTTAATTTTTAGTTGTATAACATTTAAAAGACTGTGAATTAAAGTTTTTGTTATTTATTTATTTATTTTATATATTTAATGTTAGTTTTATAAGATTAAAAAACTGTAAACGCTGTGAATTAATAAATACAATATTATATAAAACCATTAGACATTTTTCATTACTAAGCATTTACGAAGTAGTTCATTATCCAACGCTAATGAAACCGTTCATTATTTAGCAGCAACGTGGTAATTCGTCCGACTTCAGTGTTCTTTTCATCATAGTATTTTTGTGAATGAAAACTATAATGAATATTCGTCAACGGAATGTAAGCGAGAGGGTGGCGATTGTATACTCCCAATGACATCCCCATGTTAAATTCGTCACTCAAACGCACTGCGTAGGTATTGCAGAGCAAGTATAGGTAATTGCTTTGTGCATAATGGTATAATGACTTATGGAATGTATCCGCGGATAAGCGGGATATGGCAAAAAAAGAGAATACAGTGAAATCGCGATAAAGTGAATACTCGAATACATGAACGACTCGAAAACGTGAACATTTTTATTTTTACATTGACTACTCTAAAACGTGAACAAAGTCTGAAAGCTCTAAAACGTGAACAAAGTGTCCTTCGCTTTTTTCGTTTTATTTTTGAATTTACGTTCAAATTTTGGAAACCCCAGAACATTTTTCTCATTTTTATGTTGATTGTTTTCAACAAATACCTCCATGCATATAGGAACATATGTACGTTGTATATGCATACGTATGCAGGCCTGATTATACTGATTTAGCTGTGCCATGACATTTGATTTCTAAAACACAACTTGTAAGTTAAGATTTACATACATAGGTACATAAATATAAGAAGGTTGACCAAAGCGAAATAAGGCTGCACTAAAAATTGTAAAACAAAATACCTACCAAAGGAACACAAGCGATTTCTTGGTATAAAATTAGTTCAGTTGTTTTTTTATGTTTACTTTAAGGAATTTTTATTCAGTTTTCTAGAAGTGAAAAAGTGTAAACATTTTATTTTATCTTTGTTAAGTGAATAAATTTTTAATTTTCCATCCAATTTTAATATCTGATGTTAAATTGTTTGCTTGAAGTTATTATTTGAAGGTAAACTGTGCTTTTTTATCATAAAATCTTTACAATCGAAAACGTGAACAAATTTGAAAACGTGAACACCCTTGGTAAAAATTAGTTCACGTTTTCGCGAGTTCACTGTATGTCATTTGTTATAATAGCTGTATACAGATCTCCAAGTTATTCGAAGGCAGATTTTTGTGATGAATTCCAGAACTCTAAAACTATAATAGATTATATTATAACAAATAATGAGAGAATATCTGAAAGAACCAATATATGTAATATAATATCAGATCATGAAGCAATAGACATCTTTATAGAATGTGAAAATAGTACCTCAGAAATAAATAGCAAACAATTAGAAGTTTTTAAGTACAGTAAAAACCGTTTTAAAAGTGAACTAAGATCAGTACTAGAATATAATCGAATATTGAATGTTAACGAACAGGTTGAAAACTTTGATAAATGTATGGACATTACTGTAGCAAAATTTATTGTAAAAAAATAAATTAAGGAAGGCAATAAAAATATGTGGTTTAATATCGATTTAAGAAATCTAAAAGCAAGAAAAGTAATGTCATACCAAAGAGCCATAATTGACAATACTAACCCATGCTGGGCAACATATAAAACAATAAGAAATTTATATAAAACAAAAATTTAAAATGAGAAACGTAATTAATTATATAAATAATAAGATTGCAATCGGTAGAAACCAAAAAGAAATGTGGGGTGTCATAAAAGAACTTGTCTTAAAAAAACCTAGAGATATGATAAAAACTATGATATTTAATCAAATAGAGCATAAGAAAAATTTAGAAATAGCTGAAAACTTTACGTGAAAAAAACTTTACTGAAAACTTAACTTTAACACGTATTTTATTGATAGCATTAAGGAAATAAGAGACTCAATTGTAAATGTGCAATACAAAAATTTGATACCTGTGATAAACTCTCGATTTAAGTTCCGTGCAATATCTATTCTAGAATTAAAAGCAATAGTAAAGAGTATAAATAACAAACCAGACTTTAAAAGAATTAGCAAAACCATAATTATCGATACATGGGATAGAACTGGCAAAATTTTGATGAGCATTATTAATAAATCAATGGAAACAGGAACTTTTCCCGAAAATTGGAAAGAATCGATGATAACACCAGTTGCAAAAGTTAAAAATTCAATTCAAATGCGAAGAATTTCGTCCAATAAATGTATTACAACTGTGTGAGAAGGTGATGGAGAAGGTGGTCAAAAATCAATTAGAAGATTATATGGAAAATAATTCCTTGCTATCTAGGTATCAGTCAAGATTTCGAAAGAAACATTCTTGTGAAACAGCGGTGAACTATTTAGTAAACAGATGGAAATGTGTAAAGAAAAATGAAAAAATATTGGCTACTTTTCTTGATTTTAAACGGGCATTCGAAACATTAGACAGGAATATATTAATACAAAAACTTTATAAATACGGTATCCAAGACACTGAGTTAAACTGGAGTCTTTATCTAATTCAATTTGATGAAAAGAGCTAGTCATATCAAGTGTAGAAAACCATTTTGCCCTATCTAATTTGTCCAAAAAATCTTCTAATCTAGTTAGAGGAAATTTGTCATTAATAATTTTATCATTAAGTTTTCTAAAATCTACAACAAGTCTCCATTTCTTTTTATCTTCTATGTTTTTCTTTGGTACTTAGAGGAGTGGAGCATTATATGGGCTAAATGATGGTTCTATTATTTCGTCATCAAGCATTATCTGTACTTGTTCATTTATTATGTCAGTATGTGAATGTGGTAATAAATAATTTTTTATGTAAACAGGTGTGTGTGTTGTGTGAGGTCGAAATTTTCTGTTTGTAAAAATTGTTGACGCTTAGTTTTTCGTCTTCTATATGAAAAACGTTTTGATATTTTTTAAATATTTCTTTTAATTGTGTTTTTGCATATTCGTCATAATGGTCTAATTGCAAGTCATTCAAAATTTTGTTAAAACGTTCGTTGCTGTTTATATTGTTGTCGTAATTTAATATGTCATAGTTTTTCAGTGAGTCAGTTTGGAGTTTAATGGGGACTACCGCAAAATAACCCGAATCGATACCTGGCAAGATCTAGAAAAGGCACTGTTGGCACAGTACAGGTGTTATGAAAAGTAGTACCAGGTGCCGATGAAAATTTGAAGTTGAAGGCAGCTACCTCAGGAGCCTTTTGATGACTTTTATAATGCGGTGATTAAGCTCAGAAATCAACAACAAACGCCATATGATGAAGAGCAACTGGTAGAGATAATGAGAGGCAATATCAAACCATCTTTCGCCCAGATGATGTTATCTGTTCATCTGCGGACCTTATCAGAGTTCTGTCGGGAAGTGAGAAGGGCTGACAGTTTGCTGATGACAACAGCTTTACCCCAAGCGATTTAATTTTACTCACAGAGTGAATGAGGTAAACTGGGAGGAAAATGTTGGTGTGCCGACAGAGTTGGAGGTGGATGCTCTGCGGGCTACAGGTCAGTACAAGTGCTGGAACTGTAGGGCATTGGGTCATGCGTTTATGGATTGTCCTGAACCGGTCACACGATTTTTTTGTTTTAGGTGTGGGCTGGACAACGTGGTTGCTCCGAAATGTCTCAGGTGCGCGGAAAACAGGGCTCGGAACACGTCTCGAACTGGGCAGGCGCGTTCGACACCGCTCTAGACCCAGTCGATAGGCCACAACAGTAACATAGTATAGGTTTAGTTAAGATTTTAGAAAATAAGGATAGAGTTAGTGTAGTTACGGAACCACAGCTTAGGGAACTTAAGCCTCTGCATATAAGGATGCGTGAATATAATGAGGCTAAGATTAGATTAGGGTTAGTATGGATTAGAATTAGGAAAGCGCGTGAGAGATATAAGAAACGGAGGCAACTTAAGCACGAGATTACGACCGCATTTCTTTATGAGGGTAAAGATGCGCGCTTGTATACAAGAATTAATTTAAATGGACATGGGATTGAGGGGATACTAGATAGTGGCGCTACAGTGACATGCCTGGGCCGCGACTGTATGGATTTTGTAGAAAAAGTTGGACTTAAAATCCACGAATTTTCTACAGTAATCAAAACAGCGGACGGTACTCTGCATGCCATTGTGGGCCGTGTTAGAGCCAGTATTAAGTTTGGTCAATCAACGCAGGTCATAAGGTTTTATTTAGTGCCTACCTTCCTAGTCGCGAGTTGTTCTTGGGGGTCGATTTTATGAAGGCTTTTAAATTATTTGCCAATATAGATAGCCCTTCAACA
Source organism: Linnaemya tessellans (assembly GCA_951800035.1). Taxonomy (NCBI): domain Eukaryota; kingdom Metazoa; phylum Arthropoda; class Insecta; order Diptera; family Tachinidae; genus Linnaemya; species Linnaemya tessellans. The sequence continues at coordinate 75,096,575 of OX637534.1, read as the reverse complement.
AATGGCATAAATCTCAATGAGGAGACAGATAGTACCGTAGAAATCTTGTCTCATACATTGACGTCTGAACAGCGTCAGAACTTAGGTTTTGTTATATCGAGTTTCCCCTGCTATACAAAGAAAGGTTTAGGTAAAACTCATGTAGAAACGCATTCTATAGATACGGGAGATGCTACCCCAGTGAAAGATAGATATTATCCTGTCTCTCCGGCGGTACAAGCACTTATGTTTGCAGAGCTAGATAGGATGTTTGATCTCGGTGTCAATGAGCTTAGCGAGAGTCCTTGGAATCATCCGGTTACTTTAGTCCGTAAGGGCGTTTGTGTCTGGACGCTCGAAAGCTTAATGCATTGACGGTCAAGGATGCCTATCCTTTGCCACACATTGAGGGCTTGTTAAGTCGCCTAGGAGACACTATATATATATATATATATATATATATATATGTACATATAATATGATGTGGCATCTCAGTTCAATTTTACTTAAAAATTTAAAGTAACTGGCATCACAGTTGAAATGTTTCAGAACAAAAATTAAAATTAAACCAATTCATGTTCCGAACAAAGTTAACTCTCTTTCGCTCTCTCTCTCTCAAACAGAGAGACGTCAAACTACATATAAAAAAAATTGTTTCGGAACAAATTTTTTTGTTCCGAAGCAATGGGTGAATCCAGCTTTACCCTTAATTGTTTTTATATCTTGTATTTTCTCAGGCTTTGTGTTTTTATTTTTGTTCTTGCGTTACGAGCAGCCTTGTTTCGACTTAAAACGTATCTGAGGTCTTTATAAACTTTTATTTGTTCAGAGAGTAGCTTTTCGTAGTTTGCTCCTTTGATTCTATTAAAAAATAAATCTTGAAATGTCTTCTTTGTCACCGAATGGATTGAATTTCAGTCAGTTCTTTTACCGACAAAATTGGATACTCTGTTTTTAAACATTTATATATTTCAATTATGGTTGAGTGCAGTCTTTCGACCTGCCCGTTAACCTCACTGCGCTGAGAAGGAGTAAGACACAACTGGATTCCCAGCGATTTAATGAATTTCTCCACTAATGGACTAATGAAGCTACTTTCATTGTCCGTGACAAGAATCCTAGGTGCTGTGAAAAAACATAAAATCTTAATTAACTTCCTTCTTACTTGCAGTAACGACCAGTCCTTTATACTAAAAAACTTCGCGAATTTTGAGAACTTATCAATGCATGTCACGAATTTCTGTCCTTGGATTTCTATAATATCCATGTGAAGAATTTCACATGGATACCTGGGATCCGCAGTTTTTTTATGGTGTTGTCGTGAGGGATTTCTATCGTATTTACAACGATTGCAAATATCGCAACTGGCTACATGCTTCTTAATGCTAGCGTTCATTTGAGGAAAGTAAAATCGTTCTAAAATTTGCTCCTTGTTTTCTCGAGAATCGCGATGTGCTCTCCTTTGTTCCGACTCAATTATTTCAAATTGACGTTCCTTTGAGGTAACGTCTGATACAATTTTTTGAGTAAATCGTATCTTATATTTGGAAAAATTGTCAATATAAATTTCCTGCATTTCACCATGTAGGTTTTTAGAATTTTAATATGTGGTAACGAGTGCAGACCTATCCCATTGTTCTGAAGATATAAAGTGTCTGGTATATCCACGGTAGGGTTCTTCAACCGCTGTTATGTCGGTTCTCTGGCCTATTATAATTTGATTTCTAAAGACATTAATTGGTACCTCTACAAGAGGTATCAGATCTGAGGAATCTTGATCTGCGCTATGGATTGTGGCTGCAGATGAAGTATCATCATTATTTTGTCCTTCTGATGCAGTCAATGTATCATTTGATATGCTTACGCCGCCTTCGGAGGCTGTTCGCTTTCTGTCCGAGCCCTCGTGGTCTAATCTGCCTTCACTCGCTGTGGCCGTGAAAGAGTGGTATAAGTGGTTTGAAATAGGCAATCTGGAAAGTGCATCAGCCACGTGGTTTGATTTACAAGGCTTGTAAATCAACTCGTGGTTATATTCTTCAATACGCACCTTCCATCTTTTTAGTTTTGCATTGAAGTTTCTATATCCTAAGGCAAACGTAAGATGCTGATGGTCGGTATATATTCTAACTTTTCTTGCCCCATTCAAATAATACCTGAGATTGTCAAGTGCTAAATAATTGCTAACATCTCCTTCTCATTTGTTTCATAATTTTCTTCCGTTCTGACCGAGAGATATAAGCTATTGGCTTGTCCTTACAAAGGTCCCCTTGTGACAACACTGCCTCAATGGCCAAATTTGATGCATCCGTGGTTAGATTGAAGGGTTTTTCAAAGTCGGAGAAATTTAACACTTCGGCTGTTGTCAAAATTGTTTTTAGAGATTCAAAAGCCTTTTTGGCTTCATTATCCAAAATTATAGGCACCTTTTACTGACTAGGTCTTATTTGGGCGTGCTCGCCTCTAGTGAGATTTGTTAGTGGTTTAGCCACGTAATCTGGAATGAATCTTCGGTAATATGAGGTCATTCCTAGAAAACTTTTTAGATCCTTGAGGTTCGAAGGAGGCAGCAAATTCTCTATAGTTAGGATGGACCACAAAAGTTCTTGTTCGACCCCGTATCGATTAAAGTCCCGTTTTCAAATGTAGGACATTATTCCTCATTGTCAGGTTCTCCATTTCCAGGCACGCGGAGTACGCTTCAGGGAGCGTTTTCGGGCGCTGAATAATGATCATCCGTGTTGATCCGGTTTTAACCCACGTATGAATATATCGAGCGATCTATTCCTGTAAGTTTCCACAAGAGCCCTAAGAGTCTCTTCGCTGTATGATTCTGCTTTTAATTTATTTATAATTATTGACAGTTGGTGATTCACCTGGGAATAGAATTCACCAACCGTCGAGGATCGTTGTGCTAATTGATTAAGCTGGTGTTCAAGGGTTTGGATATCCCTTTTGTCGGCTTAGTAAAAGATAAGCACCCTTTTTATTTCAATCCAGTCACTGTCAAATATGTTGTAGGATACCAAAGCAGTATCCGCAGCGCCCACGACCATATGTCGAATACTTTGTACTATGAGTGGACCCAAGATATGTACTGGGTCGGGTTGCCGTCAAACGATCGCTTTTCTTTTACATTGTCGGGTAGGCGGCTTATCCCCTTTAAATCTTCCTGAAAGAAAACTTGTCCATTTTCTAGAGCTTCCAACCTACTAGCAACTTATGCCATCCCATTACTATCTATCCGTGCTTTGATTTTAGCCATTCTATTTTCTACCGATTTGACCTGTTCCAGGAAAAGGTTCATGGCTCCGGTCAAGGTGGTTATAGTGTTCCTAACTTCTTCCATGGTGCTGACAAGAAAAATAGAAAAATGAAATCACTTACCTGGAAGGTCCTCAATGGTCACAACACTTATTTCGGTATTTATTCTTTGAGGAATTTTCTTATTTCCTTATCTTTTCTCTTTTTTCTTTAAAGGAAACTTTTTATACCCTCCAAAAAAAAAATTTGGAGGGTATATTCACTTTGTCATTCCGTTTGTAACGCATCGAAATATCCATCTCAGACCCCATAAAGTATATATATTCTTGATCAGTGATGAAATCTAAGACGAACTGAGCATGTCCGTCCGTCCGTCCGTCTGTGGAAATCACGATTCGGTCCAAACGAAAAGAGCTAGACTCTTGAAATTTAGCATAAATATATTTTAAAGCTTAGAGCAGGTTAAGTTCGAAGATGGGCTAAATCGGGCAAGAGGGAAAAAAGTTCCCCTAAGAAGAACTAAACCAACCCAGAAAAAACAACATAATTTTTAAAGTTTTTTGGTTATTTTGTTAAGCAAATGATATATATTTATGTCAAATACGGTCCAACGCCTTAAACTTGGAGCCATTAAATAAAATAAAAATATTGTTTGACCCCGCCCACTTCAGTGGGCGTTATTATAGGCAAAAATAGCATAAAAATTTAACAAATTGTTTTACTTAAGCCTACATTCCTTTAAAATAACACTTTTAAGCTTTACAGACGAAGCTGAGACGAAACCTGGTACTACTCTGCCCTACCCCCTCCTTCCCCTTCGCCCCCTTAATGACCCTACCAAAAAAAAAAATTTTTTTAAATTATGTATATAATCATCACAAGCATTTATCTTTAGAGTTTTATGACTGCCGATTTCTGCCCTACCCCCCCCCCCCTCTCCTCTTCCTTTGCCCCCTAAATGACCCTGCCAAAAAAATTGTCTTTTTTTAAATTTTGTATATAATCATCCCAAGCATTTATCTTTAGAGTTTTATGACTGCCTGCTGCTGCCGCACCCCCTCCTCCCCCTTTGCCCGCTAAATGACCCTATTAAAAATAAATAAAATTTTTTTTTAATTTTGTGTATAATCATCCCAAGCATTTAGTTTTAGAGTTTTATGTCTACCTGTTTCTGCCCTACCCCCTCTCCCCCTCTGCCCTCTAAATGACCCTATCAAAAAAAAGAAATTTTAATTTTGTATATAATTATCCCAAGCATTTATTTTTAGAGTTTTATGACAAAGGTGAAATGTTTCCCCCACAGCCCTTGCCAGAGCGACCCCGCCAAAATACAGTCTTTATACCCTCCAAAGAGAATTGTGATGAAGTCTTAGACGGTCTAGCAATGCCCATACGTTCTTCTGTGGAAAACATGATATTGTATATTTTTGAACCCCGCCCCCTTTAGTGGCGTTGTCGTACGATATTATATAAAGGAACTCTTTCCCACCAAGTTAAACATTTCAAATTCACTTACTAAATATTTGAAGGGTATTTAAGATTCGACCCGGTCGAATATAACGTTTTTACTTGTTTTATTTCGATTTTTTTACAAGGACTTTTTTTTAAATATTTCCTTTCCTTTTCTCCCTTACTTTTAACATCTTTTTTATTTCTAGTAAAAAGCAAAAAAAAAAAAAAATTACAGTGAGTCTTGGCTCCGCGACGCGGTCAAGGAGAAACCCTTTTTGCTCACACGGACGCTCCGTACTATAATTATCACTTTACTATTTGATATATTTATAATTATCATTTCTGGAGTGTCCCGTAGGAATCGCAGAAAAGTTTCAAAACTTTATTATTGTTTCTTTTTATTTTCGCTCCTGAAGGGTCCCGTAGGAATCGCAGAAACGTTTTTTTTATTAATTTTAATTTTTTATAAAGGACTCAGCACAATATTTTATTATTTGGTGGGTCCCTGCTCGGGCGCCAGTTAAGGACTTCTCCTTGACTTCAACTAAAAAATTTTAATCACAGCGCTACCAACTGCGCCGAATAAAAACAAGCCGTAAGTATAATTAAATTTGAAAGACAACATACACTTTATTTCAGGGTTCCAAATATTCATTCATTTATCACTCATATTCGTGAACAAGAAATATTTTTTTTAATGTGTTCTATTCGTGTGTGACAAAACAAAAAGTATTTTGCTTCATTCGTTCTTGTATGAGAGTACTTGAATTGTATTTTAATTTATATATGTATGTGCATGAATGTAAATACAAGCAAGAATTTCTGTTCATACACATAGGAGCATTAAATTTTATTTTGCATTACCACTCAAAAAGGAAGAGTAAATTAATTCTATATTCACGAACAAAAATTTCTACAGCGTTTAATGTACATGAATAACAGAATTTCTATTTAAATAGTGAACCTTTATTTATGTAAATTGTATTACAGGATGTTAGTTTTCCCAACAGGCTATAGGTTCAAATCTGCGAAACTGCCTCGAAATCAGTACTGATCCGTTCTGCTGGTTTAATGACTATGAAAAATATTCTTAATATTCCACTCTCAAAAATAATAAATAGAATGTAATCACGTTCATGTATAAAAATAAATAAAAAATAATTTGCAGTTTCGCAGATTTGAACCTATAGCCTGTTGGGAAAATTAACATAATGTAATACAATTTACATAAATAAAGGTTCACTATTAAAATAGAAATTCATACATTAATTCAAAATATTGCGAGGGCACGCGCACTTGTTTACATGTTCATTGCAAATTGTTAACTAAAGTGCAATTCCCTGAACATAAATAACAAAAAGCTTTAGATAGCTGCAGCCGATGGCTCTGGAAAAAGCGAAAGAGATACATGTAATATTGGGAATATTAATCGTCAGGGTTGGGGAATTTCGTACTAACCAAAAAGGTAATAACTTGAAAATATGTATGTGGGAACTTCTCAAATTAAATTTTCTTTAAAAACATTGGTTAAATAGTTGATATTCCTACTAACTACCACCACTTGAATCAGTGGAAAAATTGAACAAAGAACGCTGATGAGATGGCGTAGCGGCCTCGAAACCAGAACTGATCCGTTCTGCTGGTTTAATGACTATGAAAAATATAAAGGTTCATTATTAAAATAGAAATTCATACGTTAATTTAATTTAAAAATATTCTGGCAACCCTGAACGATGAACACATCAGGCCCTCTGCAAACATTGGAAAAAAGCAATTAATTTCTTAAATTAAACGTTTAAAAAAAACAAAATACTTTTTTTTCAATATATATATAACAATATACTGAGATTTTGTGAAATAAAATGTATAGAGCTCGTCGTAGCTTAAAAACCACACACAAAAGAAGAGGAAGACTTTATCACAGACATAATACTTTATTGAGTGCGACAAATGTAATCAAGTTTATCATGTTATATGTACATCATTAGACAAACGTAAATATGAACATTTTCTCAACAATGAAAGCGAAGAGTTTGTTTGTCATATATGTGATAATGGTGGTACCATTAATGTAGAATTAAAACAAATTAAAGAAGAATTGAATAAAGTTGGCCAATTGTCCAGTCTGCAAGATGCGATGAATTTGATGTCAAAACAGTTTGCTGGGATTTTGCATGGTGTTGCAGAAAACAAAAAGAATTTAGAAATAATAACAAAGGAGAATAAACAATTAAAGGCAGAAGTTGAATATCTTAAAAATTCTGTAAAAGTTTTGAACAATGAAATGAATGGCTGTTTAATCAGAGGAGTTGAGGTTACTGATAAAGATTCTCCACTTGATACAGTGTTGAAAATTTCAAGTGATGCTGGTGTGGGTATAAAACCTGAATTTTATTAAAAATAAACATAACCCAACAAATGCAAAACAACTGGTTGTTGTCAAGTTTAGCTCTAAGCAAACAAAAGAAAAATTTTTGTCGATTAAACCCAAACTTAAGGAAAATGAATGCAAGAAAAATGTGTTTGTTAATGTCTTTTTAAGTAAAGAAACTTTAACACTATTAAATTACGTAAAGTCGTTGAAAAAGGTTGGATATCGTGCTGTGTACGCTGTTGGAGGAAGAGTTTTTACAAAGAGAAATGAGCTATCAAAGCCAAGAATTATCAGATGTGGATGAACTTTTGTTAAGAGCAACAACAAAGAAGTCAACGGGACGCAGATCTCAACAAGCTGCAGGCCATGATGAACCTGAAATTTATTTATCCTCATAACTATAAGTATTTAACATTTTGTATTCAATGTTATTTTAAATTTCTTCATTATGCAAATTAATATTACCGTAGGTTCTATGAACCTTTTAAATAAAACGCGTGTTTTATTGTTGTTGATTCGATATAGAATGAATTTTATTATGTTTCCCAGATTTTCATTACAGTATAAATTTTCTTATTTATTCCTAATTGTTTCATAACTTAAGTCTCCTATTTCAATCAAATCATTTGTGCTTAACTATGTTTGGTTAAAAGTGCAACAAATTTGATTTACCGAATAATTGCTTACAATGAGTTTTTCAAGCGAAAAATAAAAATATTAGTTTAATTTACTTAAAACAGATTATCACCTCATTTATGCTTAATTATGATTGGTTAAAATGCAATAAATTTTGGATTAACAAATAATTGATTACAAAGCATAATTTAACGTATGGATATAAATTTATCAAAAACCAATTACTAAGCAAGAAACTAATCAATAAGGGCATTCACGCCTGCTGCTCATTGTATTGACAATTAATAAGGGTATTCACACCTGTTGCTAACTTGCATAAAGATCATTATATTTCTGATACAAATTTTTTTCACCATTCAGTAAATTATTCAAAACCATTTTTTAGCATTTTATCATTATCATTATATCAATATGAGAAGTATTTCTTCAATTAGTAAATTCAACAAATTTAAAAGTATTATTAGCCAGTCGTTTTAATTGACTTGTTGAATTCAGTTGTGTATACCGGACAAAAGAGTAAAATTTGTTTGCAATCAATCAATACATTATTTTACAACAATACAATATTCAATAATCCAATATTCAAAACCAGTTCCAAACAAAAACAATTAAACAGAACAAAATTAAGCGGTCACGAATATGTGACAATTATAACGCAATGAGCGTTCAAAATAAAAACAAAAAAACTAAAACAAATAATAATGGATTTAATAATGTGCAATCCAACAACTACTTTTCTCCTCTTCAAACAATTGATGACGATAAAATAGACAATGATGAAGTGATAGTAGAAAAGTCTACTAAAGTTCACATTCCTCCAATTACTATTTTGAAATGCAAAATAGAAGAAGTACACGAACTATGTAAATTAGTTAAAGTGTCAGATTATGCCATAAGAAAAATTTCGATTGGGCTTAAACTATTCCTTAAATCTCAAGCTGAATACGATTTCATGCTTAAAATACACGGTGATAAATATGAGTATTTTACGTATTCTTCCAAAAATGAAAAACCGTACAAAGCTTTACTATTTGGTCTTGACAGACAAGATCCAAAAAATCTGATTAAAACGTTGACCGATATGGGACTAAAATGTTTGGATGTAAAAATCGTTACCAAAAATTCTGCGCATAATTCGGAGTATATTATGTATGTAGTATATTTCCAAAGGCAAACAATAACTCTGAAAGAACTACGTCAGAATTATTCTGTACTGAATTTCCTTAAAGTAAGATGGGAACATCAAAAATTAAAGAAATCAAAAATCACCCAATGTTATAATTGCCAAATGTTCGGGCATGGATCTAGTCGTTGCAAGGTTAAAACATTCTGTGCCAATTGCGCTGGATCGCACAAGACCTCGGAATGTAAAGATACTACAATCAGATGTGCCAACTGTAATGGAACACACAAATCTACATTTGACCAGTGTCCTAGCAAGGTCAATTACTTAAATATGAGACAACGTTCTCAGCCAGTTCAACAACGTCAACCTCGCAATAAGTACGTTAATCAGCCAAACAACAACTACAATAATAATTTCCCAAATACTCTACACCAAAGCGCAAACACGCCGTCTAGTATCTGGATATTCCAAAGCAATGGAAGCAACAATAGTAACCAAAGCAAAAACAATAATGATCTATTCACTCTTCAGGAAATGAAGAATATAACATTAGAATTAATTACTAATCTTAAGAACTGCAAGTCAAAGATTGAGCAATTTGAAGTTATTACCAATCTAGTTATTAAATTTTTATCATAAGGAATAACAATGGCATCTGTATAATAACTTGGAACGCGAGAGGTGTTAGGAACAAAAGTTTAGAATTATTTCAATTCTTAATTTCTCGTAACGTACAAATCTGCTTATTAACAGAAACAGGGCTAAGACCGAATATATCTATAAGTCATAACCAATTTAAGATATCGCTACCTAAAGTCGTAAAGGTTGTAAGTCCAAAATTTAAAATTTTACAAGAGAGACAAATAACTTAATTTTATTCTTCGACGATTTATTTTTTCGAAAGTTTTAATGCAATTATGTGTAGGTTATTCATGTTGTTGGTAATATTAAAAAAAAATTTGAAAAATATGCTTGGTAGTCTTTTTCGAGCATTTTTTTGGACTTTGAACTTTTTCGCTTTTTAAATTATCGATGTGATTTGGACTTAGCGCCTTTTCCTATAGGAAATCAATTTTTTTTTTATTATAATTTATTTTATTTTTAATTATATTATATTGTTTATTACATTTTTAATTAGAATGTACATATATATTTTGTAAGTAAAATTTTATTACTTTAATAATGTTATATTAATATTAATTAAAAAAAAAACAGTCTTACTTCTTTGCTGTTGAGTTCTTTAACAAAATATGTAATAAAAATATTATTCATGAGGAATATTATCATAAAAATGATGGTGGTCTTTGGGCAACGTAGATTTCAAATATTGTAGGTCTTCGAATTTTTTAGCTGTAATCTTTATTCTTTCTTGATGTAGTTGTTTCAAATTTGACCACTCCAATGCGATTAGTTGTCTGTCAATTCTCTGAGGAAGAAGTCTCCAATTATCATTAACCCGAAGTTTATAACATATGTCACCATTTGGAATGTATTTAAGGCCACGAATATCGGTTACTTTTGCATCTCCTTTGCCACGCCCAGGGCGAATATTTTTACAAAACTGTACATTGCTGAATGTTTTAAAAAAATCATGGGACAAGTAAGAAACATTATATGCTTCCGGAATTTTTCTTGCTGATTTGCATATTCCAATATAATCAGCAGGTACATCAATGTTTTTATTTTTCAAAGAACGCTCTATTGCGGAATGTACACTATCAACCTCCATTTGAGTATGTCCGGGCTCAAGAATTTTTTGTTCTATGATGACTTTATGTTTAATTGCTGTATTTAATAAGGCATTACTCATTATATAATTTCGGTTCTGGTATGCACATCCATCACTATAAATAATAATCTTCTCTGGATGGTCTTTTACACGTAGTATATCTTTTTCAATGAAATATCCCCAAATGCTTGCAAATGCCTCCGCTGAGACTCTGCCCTCGGACTCATTCCATATAAAGCAATCTGTCTTTTTATTTTTAAGATTATAAAAGACTAAATTATGTACTTGCAGTTTTGTACGATAATAATGGCTGCTAGCTTGCGATTTGGGAGCCATTAACACTGCTTGAAGATCAACAGTGTACACATGTGATTCCTTTTCTTTGTCTCTGTTTTTCTCAGTCCTGGCGTCTTCCTTTTTTTCTTGGTGCAAAAGATACTCCTCAAGTGACAGATTTTCAACAGAGTAACGGACGCATTTTTCGCACTGATCTTTTTTTGGGATAAATAATCCCAAATTTCGGATATTAAAAATTTCATTGAACTTTGTTATAGAAAGGTTTTTTACACATTGTTTTGTGCACCAATCATTTACATAAAAATCGTAAACCATTTTTTTGGAACTCCACTCAGGCAAAAGATATTTTTTTTGAGTTCTTGCGCGACAATAGTGTGATTCCATTAGAGGAAGGGAATCAAAAAATGACTCAAGATTCTGTCTTTCTACTCCATAGTTCCTCTGTATGTTTTCCTTTGATTGCACTAAAGGTTTTTTTATCCAATTTAACACAGTATGGTACCCAATGCTAAACGTATTCAAAAAAAAAAAATTTTGCACACACGCACAAATCTATTTTGTACCTTTATTTTATTGACTGGCTTCTTCTCGATTTAGTATCATCTTTTCGATTTCTGATTCGGACTGGGACTGATGTTTGAATTAATGTTTTTACTAACATTTTTTTGGCCGACCAATCCATTTGCCAAAATTTTTCAAATATGTCTTTTCTTTGTTCATCAGTTACCTGGGAACATTGCATAGTGCCAACATTTTTGCAGTTACATCTCGGTTTAATTGCTCGTTGTTTTTTCACATTATTATAAATCCAAGAATCTCCATGTTTTTTCCTTCCGAGGTAACGGTTTCCATTTTCTCTCAGACGTTTATTCTTTTCACTGAACCATTGACATTTAGAACTTTGTACCCTCTTTCTTCTAATCCGTGATTTGGAAGGTAATTCATACGAGTCGTCTGAATCAGTATTAAATCCATAAGGAACTAATCCAATGTGACCGTCATCATATTCCATTCCATAAGAAGCGTTATTACTTCCTCCGCTGATTAATTGCGAAGCGTTCATATTATCTCTAAAAGACAGGAACATCTATAAAATAGAAAGGTTCTGAAATTATGAAAATAGAGACCGCATCTTACCTCCTACAAATGTTGGAAAAATTAGCTTTCACTTTTTATAGACAACAGGATCACAAATGTTTATTGGTGGAATAATTTTTCTAGACTGATAAAATCTTAAACTGACAAATCCTCAAAAGTAAAAACCATAGACAACTAACTAGACATGACACCATTAAAACGATTGTATAAAAGAGATAGAAAACCCTAAGGTTTTGGTGGGCATCAAATTTGCTGTCTCTTTACTTGAATCGTATCAACTCCATATAAAAAAAACAAAACACATGATAACGCTAGTTTTGAAACGTCACCGTTGGGACATCTGGTTGGATATCTGTGGTATAAACCATGCAGTTACATTGAAATGCTATGACTACTTGATCAAAGCAAATATTTTCAACTTTAAAAAAAAACCATGCAGTTTCATTGAAATGCTATGACTACTTGATCAAAGCAAATATTTTCAACTTTAAATTCTAAAATGAGTGGCTTGTTCACTTAACAGAGAATGATTAAAATAAAAAGGCTGGACTTACAACTTTTTCGCTTTGTTTGTATATGTTATAGGGACTTAGAACATTTTCTTTTCAGTTATAAAAGGTGACAGGGCATATATTTTTGATGGTTTTTTTCTTCAAGCCAGATGCGTTTTCAACTTATCTTGGGTCCTACATCAAAAAATACATTTAGCCAAAAAGTGGACTTACAACCTTTACGACTTTAGGTAGCGATATACAGAAATGACAGAGTGAATTCGAGAGGTGGTGGGGTGGCGATTATAGTGAGAAAAGGTGTTCCCCACCAATTAATTGTAAACACAGACGTGCTTGAAAATATCGGTATTAAAATTTTTACTACTTCAAATAGTGTACATGTTTATTCATGCTACTTTCCTGGTGGATTAATGGGTAATAATGGTATTAAAAAAAGAAAATTTGCGTCCGATATTTTTAAACTTAGTAGAGACGATAGGTACTTATTAGGCGTTGATTTTAACTGCAGACACCAGTTATGGGGATGCTTAAGAGCCAATGGATGGGGAAACATCTTGTACGACAGACTAGATTCTTATGACATTGATATAGTATATCCAGATGACTTAACATACTTACCTGCAAGGCAAGGTTCTACGTTAGATCTATTTTTAACTAATGTGTCTGGTTTATTGTCTAACGCCGAAGTTATAAACGATCTAAGCTCGGATCACCTTCCAGTCAAAATCATTTTAAATAGCTGTTATAACACTACTACAATTCTTAAATATGATTTTGTACATGCTAATTGGAAACGTTTCGCTAGGCTTCTAAACAGAACTCTGACTTTACCTAATTTAAGTGACATTGGAACTAATGAACATATCAATAATCTGTTAGTAGATTTCAAGCATGCTATTAATTATGCAGTAGATTTTAGCGTACCAAAAAACGATGTTCACAAAGGAACAAACCATTACCACAATTCAAAAGAATTTGATACGGAGAAGAAACGGTGTCAGGAGGAACTGGCAAAGATTCAGGAGTTTAAATGACAAGTACGATATGAATTTACTAAATCAAAAGATGAGAGATGAAATAACTAAACATAAGAACGAATCATGGGACCACTTACTTTCAACGCTTGAAAGGGGCTCTCCCCCATTTTGGAACTTGACCAAAATCTTGAGGAAGAAGTCGAAAGGTATTCCAATCTTAAAGCAAAATAATAATATATATACTACTGTTCAAGAAAAAACTGAAATTTTGGCTCAAACATTTTCATTGAATCATTCGATTTCTACCAATCCTGGTGATATAGATAATAATTCCCAGGTCCATGATGCTCTTGAATCGTTAGGAAATTCCAATTCAGTTCATAGAAATGAATTTCTAACCAACGTTTCAGAAGTCTCTGCAATAGTTAAGACTCTAAAGAGCAAAAAATCCCCTGGAATCGATGGGATTAATAATATTTTTTTAAAGAAGATTTCCAGTAAGGCTCTTAAATTCTTAACTATTATGATCAATGGTTGTTTAAAGCTCTGTTATTTTCCTGCCGAGTTTAAGAAATCCAATGTTATTCCTATAAGAAAACCAAAGAAACCTCCTGATAGTCCTTCTTCGTACCGACCTATAAGCCTGCTATCCTCAATTAGTAAACTTTTAGAAAAAATTATAAAGGAGAAGTTAGTGAACTTTTTGGAGGACAATAATATAATCCCTCCTCAGCAATTCGGCTTTCGCCGTGAGCACAATACTGCCCATCCACTGATTAGAATAAGAAACTTAGTCATGGAGAATTTTAATGATAAAAAATCAACTGGTAGTTATGATATTACGAGATGTCAAAGCGGCATTTGACTCAGTATGGCATGACGGCATGATTTTTAAGATGATGAACTTGGGATTTCCCATGCAGCTTATAAAGATGGTACAAAGTTTTCTTAAATCACGTTCCTTTAAAGTCTATATTGGGTCGACTTCTTCTAATTCGTATTCTATTGCTGCAGGTTGTCCGCAAGGCTCTTGTTTGTCTCCAATTCCTTATAATTTGTACGTTTCGGATTTCCTGTAATTAGATTACTGCACTGTGTCGGTCTTTGCAGACGACACAGCGGTGCTCAGCTCCGAAATACTTTCGATTGATGTACTAGCTAACCTGCAGAGAGCTCTAAGAGAATTACAAGATTACTTTAACAAGTGGAAAATAACATTAAATTCTGATAAAACACAGGCCATATATTTTTCTAGGAAGCGTAAAGCATGCTTTTTACCTCAAAGCAACATTATGTTTAACAATTTCACTATCCAGTGGGAAGAGAAAGTTAAATATCTTGGAGTGATACTGGACTCCAAAATGAAATTCAAAGATCATATCCATTATATAATCAACAAAATAAATGTACTCACACGCATGCTATACCCGTTTATAAATAGAAATTCTGCTTTAAGCATTTTCAATAAAATGTTAATACTAAAAACAATATTCCACGCCGTTATTTTCTACGCAGCTCCTGTTTGGTCGACCAGTGCTAACTATCACTTGAATAAGTAACAAATATCCCAGAATAAACTATTAAAACTAATTTTTAACCTTCCTTGGTTATATTCGACAGCTCGGCTCCATTCTCTTGCAGATATAGAATTAGTTAAAGATAGACAAGCTAGACTAAATGAAAACTTTAATATCAGATGCCAAAACTCTTCCTATAATCATATCAATGAGTTAGATCATCATACGTAGTTGTGATTTAGAATTAGATGTTTTTATTAAAAAAATAATTAAAAAAAAAAATAATAATAATATAAATAAAATAAAATAAAAAAGGTTTAAATAGGTTTTTGCTAAATTTTTACCTCCAATATAATTTTATCAATATATATATAATTACTAACCGAATTTATTATAACTAAGTAGAAAAAGATACTAATCTTGAACTCCTTACAACTAATATTATATAATTGAAATGTAACATATTAAATAAGAAATAAATTGAATTGAATTGAATTGAAAAAAGTATTATTAGCACATTTCCACGTCAACCCCATATAATTGATGTACAAGAAACTTGGTTTCAAAAAGATTTAGTACAATTATACAATATTGCCAGTTACATTCCTATACATTGTTGTCGCACTGACGGTTACGGAGGAACTTCTATTTTTCTGAGTTATGATTTACAATATCAAATTGAAACTTGCTCAAGCAATGATTATTTTGATGTTATTGCACTAACCATAAACTGCACTAAAATAAATGGCAACAATAAAACACAAAAGTGTTTAATAAATACGTTTTTTTGCCAATCCATGGCATTTATAAAATGCAAATGATGCTGTATGTTGTCAAATGTGTGCACCATATTGGACATCACTCAGTGCAATTTCACCGGAGCCAATCATGGTTCAATACACGCAATAGCAACAATTTAGCTCTTGCTGGATGTAGATTGGAATTAACCAAGCAGCGTATCGAGTATATGGGTACACGTGAATTTAACAATCTACCTCATCAATTAAAAATATTAAACAATATCAGTTTTTAAAAATTCTTAAAGAAGATATCTTCTATCTGACATTGAAGAATTTCTCACATAAACTACTTCCTACCCAGAAAAAAATTTATGGATTTATCCATAATCGAGCAATAAAGGAGTAATGACTTGTTCATCCATTTGGAGTAATAAGCGAGTTTTCGAGACTTTTTTTGTTTTGTTGTTTATACCTCGCATAATACTCCAAATGGATCAATGAGGGATGTATCAGTTCGTTTTTGAGTTTTTTTCTTTGACATAATTGTTAATTGTTGATGTTTTCGTTTTGTTTTTCTATATAGTCAGTTTAGTTTTCAAAAGTGAAAGACGTGTTATTAAAAAAAGCGAAAAGATACGGGTATAGTAACAAATTGTCAAAAATGTGTCAATATTTAGTTCAGGGAAATGCAAATGTAGGGCGCGGCGCCTTTTCATTTACTCTTCTGTTTCGTACGTGTGTACACGCATTGTAGAGCTGGAAACAACTTTAATCAGTCTAGTTTCAGCGTTCAAACAGGCAGGTTGTGTTTATCGCATACTTTAAGAATCAGCATTGCCAGAAAGCAATGTGAGTTCGATCATAGTGGAGAAATCTTTATGAAGAAAATGATTGCTGATTCTAGTACAGGGAAAGGCAAATGCTTTGGCGAAAAGTATGAAGAGATGCGGAAAATTATAAATGACATTCCCTTATGACCATCTCGTGTTTTGTTAACAATTTGAACCAAAATTCATTGTGTTCATTACATTCAAACTTTTTGCAAATAATGTCTGTTGGTGAATAATGCAATGAAAAATATATATGTATGTACATATGTGTATATCAAGAATGATATAAAAGAAGATTACGCATTGCGCATGTTTCTTATTGTATACCAAAAACAGCTGTTTTGTAAATGACGTCACATTAGAGTAAATTTTCCCGCTTTTTAAATATATACGTTGGTAAAATTGACAAAATAAATATAAAAAATATTAAAAAAGCTCTAAAAAAATTGCAAAAATGAGATGTGCTGTGGCAAATTGCAAAAACACAAATGAATCGAAGGCAAGTGAAATTAGTTTTTATGCCTTCCCAAAAGACTGCAACATCCAGAAGAAATGGGTACAATTCTGTGGGCGAAAAAGAAAATTTAACCCAAATACTTCCCATGTTTGTATGTTGCATTTTGATTGCAATGATATTGAAAATGACATGGAATACAAAATGGGTAAGTACATAAAATTAATTAAAACACTAGTTATATACATATGTATAAATATATTTTTTATTTTGCCATAAGGATTCGCTAAAAGAAGGATTTTAAAAAAGGGTGTTGTTCCGTCCATAAAAAACACGGCTGTAAAAAATGAAAAATTGAATAAGGAACGAATATTACGATTACAAAAACGGGAAAACAAAAAAGAAGTTGAATCTATTCTGAAAAACCACTGTTGTGAAAAAACTGCAGAGCAGTTTCAAGAAAATGAGGACGCTGGTGTTGAAATGGGTTTTTCTGAAAATGTTCCACACTGTATAGACATCAAAGATGTTGAAAATTTAAGAAACGAATTGTAAGTAGCATTAGCATTTTTGTGCAAATTGTATATATGTATGTACATAACGTTTCTTATCAATAGGCAAATTCTTCAGTACCAGAACAAGGCTTTGAAAAAAGAAAATAAAGAACTATTGAAGGAAATACACAATCTGCAACAAGAAATTTTGTCGTTAAAAAAAACAAACGAAGGCAACATGGAAGAGATGAAGAAACAAGTTTCTAAATCAAAGTACGAGCTTGAAAACATTGAGAAAAAACTTTTAGTAATTTTTACTAGTGGACAAATTTTAAAAATTAAAAATGGCATGAAAAGACAAGTATGGACTGAAGAAGATATAACACAGTCCATAACATTGTACGCCACAAGCTCTAAACTATATAAACTTTTATACCGCAAAAATTTTCCACTTCCATCAATTCGGACACTTCAGAGTTGGGCACAAAAAGTTCACATTAATAGAGGGCTGCTAACACCAGTATTTAAAGTTTTATCTGCATCAACTCACATGACAGAAATTCAAAAGCTCTGCGTTTTAAGTTTTGACGAGATGAAGGTGAAAAAGTCGTACTGTTATAACAAATCAACAGACATTACATTGGGTCCCGTTTGCTATGTTCAAGTGGCTATGGTGAGAGGTAAGTAAAATTTGAGAAGATTTTAATTAAATAACTCCAGTGATTGTTTTCTTTAAAGGACTTATTTCCAAGTGGAAACAGCCAATCTTCTATGATTTTGACTGCAAAATGACCAAACAGATATTGTTTGAAATTTTAGAGGAGCTAAGTTTGTGTGGCTATGTCGTTGTTTCAATAGTTTCAGATCTTGGTGGTGGAAACAGAGGATTACTTAATGAACTTGGAGTATCTGAAGAGAATCCATGATAAAATATAATATTTACTTAAAAGAAAAATAAAAAATCAGCTTTAAATATTAACTTTCAGGTTTACGTTTAAAAACGAAAGAGTTTTCTCATTTGCGGATGTTCCTCATATGATTAAGTTATTACGCAACCACTTTATTGACAGTGGCTTTATGGTCCATCACAAAGCAGTTACAAAGGACATAATTTCAAAGCTTTTGGAGTTGACGTCAGGCGACCTGAATGTAACACATAAAATATCTGAAGCTAATTTAAATGTGTCAGGAGCGCAGCGACAAAAAGTTAAGCTTGCAACTAAATTATTTTCACACACAGTTGCGCAAGCTTTAACCAGAGCTGCTAGTCATGGCTATTTAGATGGACTTAATTGGATGGAATGCCATCAGCTGCTGAAAGTGGTAAGGTTATTAAATTGTCATATTTTATTTATAATTCAATTGGTTTATTTATTAAGACTAACGACTGGTTTGATGTAATGAATGCCAGAGTTCCAAGAGCGGATGCCAGAACTCGATGTCATGCATATGGCCTTAGTATGGAAGAACAGAATAAAACAATTGACGAAATGACAGATATGATGAAAAACATGCGAGTATTGGGTCGAAAGTCTTTACTTCCTTTTCAAAAAGGTAAAAATTTATTTCAAATCGCATTCCAAAATTTCTTTAATTTTTTTTAAAGGTATTATTCAATCAAATAATGCCTTAAAGCTTCTGTATACGGATTTAAAAACACGGTATAATTGCGAATACATCCTTACTTATCGACTTAACCAAGACGTACTCGAAAACTTTTTTGGAATTATTCGATCAAAGGGCGGGTTGCATGACCACCCAGATCAAGAAGAGTTCAGGTTCCATCTAAGGTCTTATTTGCTTGGTCGCAATGATGGAGTCATTTCAAATGCATCAAACGTTGAGATAGACGACACATCCGATTTAGAAAGAACAAAACCGCTCACAGGTAAATATTTCTTTTTTTAATGCGAAAATTTTATTTTTTTTTACTAATTTTGTAGGCATTATATTTAGCCAAATAAATTTGCAAAGTGAAGAAAGCGAAAACATTGATGAGGAAGAATTGGTGGACTTTACTTATGATGGCCTAGAAAACTTCGCTGGCTACATATGTCACAGACTAAAAGACGAAGAACCCAACATTTCTGTGCCAAGATGTCAGCTAACAGCTCAGCCTTACACTTGGGTCGACCATCTTAATGAAGGAGGTTTATCTAAACCTACTAAAGACACTATGTGTAAAATGCAATCACTACACAACATTTTTCAAACACTCAACAAAGAGGATTTGCTTATCACTACAGGTTTTTTGGAAAGGCACTTGGAAATGGCCAAGAATATAGAATGCAGCGAGAAAATGAAGAAAATAATCTTTCGAGCTCGCATGTATTTTAAAATTAGATCTTTAAACCGTGAATTGTCCGATTTTTCTTCACATAAAAAACGCAAAATAAAAAACACCATAAAATAAATTAACAAATAACACTGTTTTTATTTCATTATTTACTTTTCTTTATTTTTATAAATTTTCGCACTATTTATTTTTATTTGCATAACTATTTTTATTAATTCATATATTATTTTTCACAATTTCTATTTTTCTATTTATTTTTATTCCACAATTTAAACTTTTCCTCTTTGATTTACACTGTTTGTTTACGTTTTGCTTTTGTTTTTGTCTAATGTGACGTAGATGCGCAGAACGAAAAAAATATTTCAAGTTGAATGCGCAATCTTTGTTTATATCATTCTTGGCTACATGTTAACTAAAGCACAACCAACAACAACCATGACCACATGCTTCGCGAAGTTGCCAGACGACGTCATTTTGCTATATAAAGTCGCTGCCAGTGATCAGCGGGATTAGTGTGATTTTAAATCTAGACGTGTTAACATCGCTAAGTGTTTAGTAGTACAAATACTCGTGCTAATAAAGTAGTAAATAAAGTGTTGCCGCATTATATTTCTAAAGTTAATTGTCTGTGTTTTCAATTTGATGCAATTAAACGAATCCTTGAAGGATAAGTAAAAAAAGCGTTTTTACGAAAAGGTCTAAGAACCTAACAATTGGTGTTAGAAGTGGGATTGCAAAAATAATTAAAAGGACATTGCAATTTAAGGAAAAAAGGACATTAAAAAATAATTATGAAATTTGATGAGCTAAAAGTTGAACAGCTAAACAAGGAGCTTAGTAAGAGGGAATTGCCAACAGCAGGTAACAAGGCTGAACTGCAGAAGAGGCTGATAGATGAGTTTAAGAATCGCGGCATGGACATCGGGACATACGAATTTGAGGACAAAGACGATGTAGAGGTATGTCCTCCTGCTACGACCAGCAGCATGGACATAAATTCAATGTTCGCTGCTATGATGATCCAGATAAAAGGAATCAATGATGCACAAACCGAAATAAAACAGAACTCAAAAGTCAGCAGTGAAAAGCTTGTAGCCGAAATAGCTGAAATAAAACATAACTCTCAGCAGATGCATGAAGCATCAAGGATCAGCACTGAAAAGCTTGTAGCCGAAATAACTGAAATTAAACAGAACTCTCAGAAGGTGCAGGAAGCATCAAGGATCAGCACTGAAAAGCTTGTAGCAGAAATACAGGAGTCAAATAGAGCCACGAACGAGACTCTGGTAGAGGTTTCTGAGGCCATTAATAGGAGGGTGGATTCTATTTAGAATAAATTCTCAGAGCTGGCAAATAGAGTCCAACATCTAGAAAGCGGTGGTCTGGTTCGAAGAAAAATTGCATGCTCTAGAGGACAAAGTGCATAGCCTTGAGTATAGTGGCGGGCCAGTACGAGCAGTTGCGGAGGTTTCTGCGCAAATAAAAGCGCCATGCTTTGACGGCAGCGTACCATTGGGCATCTTTAGATTCCAGTTCGGGACGGTTGCTAGCAGAAATGGATGGGATGCTGAAGAAAAGGCCATAGAGTTGACTTTGTCCTTAAAGGGTACAGCCGCAGAGGTACTTGAGACCGTGCCAGTAAGCAGCAGAAACAACTATAATGAAATAATGGCAGCATTGCAGCGCAAGTATGGTGGTGAGCACAAGCGCGATTTATATAGAATGGAACTGCGATGTAGAGTTCAAAAGCCTAACGAGTCTCTACAAGATTTCGCAATGGAAATCGAGCGTTTAGTGCAGCTCACATATCCAGGCGAGTGTCACCCATTCCTGGACCACTTTAAAACTGAGGCGTTCGTTAATGGCATTCGCGACTCTGATGTTAAACTGGCTGTGTGCGCTACGCTGAAATCCACTTTCGCTGAGACTATTTCATTTGCACTGGCTCAAGAGACTGCAAGGATGGTTTTCAAGCCACAAATATGTAAGGTGCGGAATGTGGAGGTTTTGTCCGAGAATGATAATAACCTGGTCGCTAGTGTTAAGGAGGCAATGCGACAACTGTTGGCGGAAAGTGCTATCAAAGAAAAGCCCAAATACTTTAACTGCGGAAAAATCGGTCATTTTCAGCGCAACTGCAAAGCACCAAGAAAAAGAGGTAGATCTGTTTCGCCACCAAGAAACAGCAAACGGGTGAACAAAACAACAGCACAAGAGTCCCCGTTAAACTAAAACGAGCTAGCACTAAGGGGCAAGAGCTAGCTCCCACAAACGAGGGCCCCACAATCTCCATATCAGTGATGCAGCAACCATACTGCGTCTGGACACATCAACGGAGAAAAGCATGTACTTACCATTACTGGGGCGTCGCAGTCAATAAAAAGGCCCGATATAGCAAAGGGGAAATGTGATCGTTTAAGCAATATACGGATACGTACAGCTACTGGACAGCCTGCCACTGTCTATGGTAAGATTGAAGTGAAGGTGACTATAGCCAACATCAACGTGAGGCATGTGTTTATTGTTGCCGATATAGTCGATGAGGTAATTATTGGAGCCGATTTTATGATTAACCATGGCATTAATCTACACATGCGGCAACAGCTGATGATTTGGCGTAATGTGGAAATACCCCTTGATGTTGGGTATGACAGCAAGCCGCAAGTATAAAAAGTATTTACTATTGAGAGTCAGACGTTACCGCCGCAGTCTGAAACAGTTATATGGGCGCGTATGAAGGGAGATTGTGAGGACAATCGGTTGTTGATTGTAGAACCAGCAGATGTAAAGAGAGAGCTTATAACAGCAAAAGCTCTAGTAAAAACTAGTAAACAATTTGAGGAATACGTAGGAAAATGGGTAGCAGCACTGTCAGCGACAGATAGAAATAAAGCCAAACAGTTGCTAAAAAGGCATGCCAGTATCTTCGCCATGGGAAACCAAAGCCAGGGTAGAACTGCATTGGTTAAACATGAAATTAACACAGGTGAAGCTAGGCCGATTAAACAGCCACCCAGAAGTGTATCCCTAGCAAAGCGAGTTGAAGTCAAAGAGCTTGTAAGAGAAATGGAGCGTGAAGGCGTAATTGAGCCATCTTCTGGTCCTTGGAGTTCACCAGTAGTCTTAGTTTAAAAGAAAGATGGCAGTACTAGGTTCTGCGTAGACTACAGGAAGCCCAATGACATAACCAAGAAGGACAGCTATCCGCTCCCCAGAATCGATGACACTTTGGACACGCTAGTTGGTACGAGATGGTTCTCTACGCTAGACTTGCGAAGCGAATATTGGCAAGTGGAGATTGCAGAGAAAGATAAGGAAAAAACTGCCTTCAGCGTCAGTAACGGATTATGGCAGTTCAAAGTTACGCCATTCGGTATCTGCAATGCTCCGTCCACATTTGAACGCCTAATGGAGAAGGTACTGAAAGGACTCCACTGGAAGATATGCTTGGTATATCTGGATGACATAATCGTGATGGGGAAAACTTTTGGTGAACACCTCAAAAACATGGCAGAAGTTCTTCAACGGATATCATCAGCTGGATTGAAACTCAGCCTGAAGAAATGTGCATTGTTCCAGAAAGAAGTAAAGTATTTGGGGCATCGTGTTACAGCAGACGGAATCTCAACAGATGAAGATAAAATACAAGCAGTAAGGGACTGGCATCAACCTAAAAATCTTCATGAATTGCGCAGCTTTTTGGGCCTTTGTACATACTACAGACGCTTTGTGCCAAATTTTGCAAGTGTAGCTGCAAACCTGCATGAGCTGAGAAGGAAGTCGAGACCATACCATTGGGGTGAGCCACAGGAAAAGGCATTCCAGAAACTTAAAGGATTATTGTGTACGTCACCAGTACTAACGTATCCCATACCTGGAGAAAAATTTGTGCTGGATACTGTTGCGAGCGGCTATGGCATAGGGGGCGTGCTATCCCAAGTAGTTAATGGCACTGAGAAAGTCATAGAATACTATAGCCGTGTACTTTCAAAACCTGAGAGGAACTACCGTGTGACAAGACGTGAGCTTCTGGCAGTATTGGAATGCATTAAACATTACTATAAGTACCTGTATGGTCAACACTTTACATTAAGGACTGACCATTCTGCACTGAAATGATTATTGTAGTTTAAAAATCCAACTGGCATGGTGGATTGAGCGCCTACAGCGCTACGACTTCAGTATTGAGCATAGAAGGGGCACAAAACATAGCAAAGCGGATGCTCTTTCAAGAAGACCCTGCTGTTTAGTGTGTAAACATTGCGTTAGAACTGAACAAAAGGAAGGCGTTGTTGATGTTCGGCTAATGTACATCGACTCTAATGAAGACTGTTCAGCGGCACAGAGGGACGACAGTATACTGGGGAAAATTATAGCAGCCAAAGAGGAGGACAGAAGACCGTCCCGGAATGAAATTTCGGTTGAGAGCCCACTCGCCAAATCTTATTGGACTCAGTGGAACATCCTCAAGGTAATAAAAGGGTGCCTATACCGCGTATGGGGAAGTGTAGATGGCGAAACAACTTCAAATTTGATAGTTGTGCCATGCTCCAAGATGAGTAAAATTTTGCAAGAATTTCACAATAGACCTAGTGGCGGTCATCTTGGAGTAACAAAAACATTGGAAAAACTGAAGCAGCGTTTTGATTGGGTTGGATGTCAACAAGCCGTAGCCGACTGGATAGCAAACTGCCCACAGTGCATAGCAGCCAAAGGCCCAGTAAGAAGAAGCCGGGGACAGCTACAGCAATACAACTCAGGAGCACCATTCGAGCGGATTGCAATGGATGTAGCAGGTCCTTTTCCCGTCACTGAAGCCGGAAATCGTTATGTTCTTGTGGTAATGGACTATTTCAGTAAATGGCCAGAGGTATATGCTATACCTAACTAAGCAAAGACAGTTGTAAATGCATTCGTCAACAACTGGGTATGTCGCTATGGTGTCCCAATAGAATTACATTCCGACCAAGGAAGGAATTTCGAGTCTGCCATATTCAGGGAAATGTGCGAACTATATGGGATAAAGAAAACCAGAACGACGCCGTTGCATCCACAGTCTGATGGCATGGTAGAGAGCTACAATCGCATCTTAGAAGGGTACCTGCGAAAAGTGGTAAGCAACCATCAGAGGGATTGGGACGAACACATTCCCAAATTTTTGATGGCATATAGGTCAGTTGTACACGACTCAACATCGAGAACGCTAACCAAAATTATCTTCGGGACGGAATTAAAACTGCCTGGTGACTTGGAGTTTGGTGTTAAGCCAGCTGTAGAAGAAAGAGCCACTACGTTCCAAGAGCAGGAAGACTTAAATGAACTGCATGAGTTCGTGCGTAACAGAATCAAGATGGTCAGTGACAAAATGAAGGTTAGATATGACCGCGCAGCAAATTCGGAGGGATTTATGGAAGGTCAATTGGTTCTACTTTATAACCCACAACGGAAGAAAGGATTGTCCCCAAAATTACAGACTCACTGGGATGGCCCGTATAAAGTGATTAAGAGAGTGAATGACGTTGTGTACCGGATACAGAAGCACAATAGCCCAAGGTCGAAAATGAAAATAGTACATTTCGAACGATTGGCGCACTATGGAAGAGGTGATTGTATACCTATTCGGGTCGAACAGGCTTAAGTGGACGGCAGTGTCACAAAGCTTAAAAGTAGATTTAAATATAACGACAATGTGGCTATATGTACTTGGCAGCACTGCAACTCTTCACTAGTTGTCAAAATGTTACAACACTGGTCAACACAATGCAGATAATATTTGAATTAACGGAACTGTAATATTCCGGATACATCGTCGAGAATATACAAGATCATTCGAGGTTATGCAATAATAAGTGTAAATAACAACAACGAAAAACCTAGCAACATCAATGCTAAGAGAAGATGATGTTATTCTTAATGATCTTGTACGGAAGTATTCGCTGCTAATAAAAGCTAAACATGTACACATATATACACAGCAACATACACACATATCACAAGAAGAAACAAAACTACACAGCACTCGTACATACAATCACACATAGTTACAATAAACAAAACACACAAAACAGCATTGTCATATACACAAACACACGTATATAGCTACATGTTAAGTAAAGCACAACCAACAACAACCATTACCAGATACTTCACGAAGTTACCAGACGACGTTCCTTTGCTATATAAAGTCGCTGCCAGAGATCAACGGGATTATGTGATTTTAAATCTAGACGTGTTAACATCGCTAAGTGTTTAGAAGTACAAACGCTCTAGTTAATTAAGTAGTAAATAAAGTGTTGCCGCATTATATTTCTAAAATTAATTGTCTGTGCTTTTAATTTTCACTGTTCATATCACTTCACTGAGTTTCGGAATCCTACCGACTGCGCCAAATTTGTATTCCCGTCCGGTGGCTGAGTTTAAAAAAAAAATAAAAGAATTAATTTAAGATTAGGAAGCAAACTAGAACAAAACTGTGCTTTTCAACAACTTACTTTATTTTCTTTTCATAATTACAACCAGACTTAAGCTAATGTACATATCTGCTTGTTCAGCGTTTAATATTAATTTATCATATTAATTCTACAATATGAATGGTAAATAATAAATGCTTATTAATGCTTTTGTGTTAACAATTTTAAATATTTTGGCTTATTAATGTGTTTTATAAGTGTGTTATATGTTGAACAGGAAATAAGTTTTGTATTACATATTATTTTTTAGTTATATGTTTGTAACAAATTCATCAATTTCTTCTGTCCTAATATATGTCTTAGTTTTTGGAATTGAATATGTAACTCGCGCGATAGGAAAAGAAATTCTGCTTGCGCAGCCCATTCTCTTGTTGAAACATGTATACTGTAAATCGGCATGGCCACATATCAAACTGACGCTTCAAACTCTGCTTTTCTTTGATAGTGTTAGTGAAAAAAACTCACACGTATGGTTTGATGTGAGTTTGAAGAATATCAAAACAATTTAGATTTTCACTCTCAAACTGAATTTTACCAACACATACACAAGTTTGAAGCATCAGTTTGATGTGTGGCCATGCCGCTTAAGCAACAAATTGTATCTCTCGCGCTCTTTGAGTTTCTTCAAACATATTATGAGTAGCAGGAATGGATAACGTATGTACATTGTTTGTTAATGCGTTATCTAATTAGTCTCTCGTATGTTTATGTGTTGAATTATTGGAAAACTTCATTGCATATGAAAAGTAAGACTATAGACTTTTCCAACCCTGTTCAGTTAATTCGCTGCTTCAAATACATTGTAAATGTGTTTATGTAGTGGTGCGTAACACTGTTTTAAAGCAGTGGTGGGATCCGTCAATGTATTGATAAATTGTGTATGTATTGATCTTGCGAGCTACCCACCAAACAAAAAGCCAAGCGTTTGAAAGATAATGGTGCATTACATATATATACATAAGTAGCAATATTTTCTAAGTTAAAAAAAACGTTGATTACATAAAATTATTAATTAAAAATAAAACTTTCTATAAGTAAACAGTCAAATGAAATATATTAATAAAAACATGGGACACTAATTTGTTGTTTTCCATTCAAGAAAAAAATAAAAAATAAATAAATAAAAGAATGGTTGCTTGCTGGAGCATAACACTGAATATTCGCCAAAAAAAATACGCGGTTGCATGTATCAAACTTAATAAGCTATGATATATGTCGGCATGGAAGATCATTTTCATATGGGAAACATTTTCAAAATATTTTTGATAAGATTTTACACAGACTAATTAATAAGACTAAGTGTATTACTAAATTAGGAGAATTAGTATAGTCCGTTATTGGAGAAAAATTGTATAAAAGGCATTGTATGTTATCGAAAACATTGTTTATGACAAAATATTTTTCGCATATCATCATAAATGAATTTGTTTGCTGGGCAAATATTCTGGAAAAAAAATATAACAAAATTCGTAAGCATCCGCCTGATATTCATTCGTCGCTGTCTCATCGACGACTAAATTAAAGAGGGTAAGAATACGTGTGAATGATCTCAGCACAATTGTGCTATGAAACGCCCGTATCTGTTTTAAAGCATCAACCTCATAAGAAGAAGTAACCTTAGCCGTTAATGACAAACATATAGATATTGTTACAAAGTTCAAAAGTAGATTTAAATATAACGACAATGTGGCTATATGCACTTGGCAGCACTGCAACTCATCTCTAGTTGTCAAAATGTTAACACCCTGTACTCGTGTCCTGTAACTTTGGTGAGAACTTTTCGCCTCGAAAAGATGTGAAACAAAATATTCCATCGTTTCTCGAAAAGTGAGTAAAAAGTGTGTTTGTAACTCATGTTGAAAACTATCAGAAGTGATTACGTCGTTACGTTAGAAATGTCATAATATACAACTCGAAGCCGATGTGAAATCGCATACGTTGTGAACGCTTATCACAAATGTCGTCAACGGCGACCAAAATTTACTAAAATTGAAAATTTTTCAACGACGGCGGTAAAAATACAACCGTCGGCTTTACCAAATAATGTATAGTGCGACTTTGATGTTTGTTGTTTACAAAATTGTTTAAAACATTTTGCAAATAAATAAAATAGTAAAAATAGTGGTGTAGAACAGAGTACTTCAAAATCACGATTTTTCTTGATTTTGTTCAGCACAAAAATTTTTGTTCATTTTGAAGATTAAAGAAAAATTCAATGATGATTAAAAATCATTTCATTCTGCTGTATACATCAAATTCTGATTATGAGTAGAATTAACAAAAGCATTTTATGAGCAAGATCGCACAGGCAAGAGAAGGGCTTGCAGTAAATTCATCGTGTCCAAACGCTCTTATTCTCATTAATTCACACAACATGTTTGAACCGACCGTCTGTGTGACTTGAGCAATATGATATACGAACAATGCAAACAACATAACCAATTCAACACTGATACATGAGTGGAGGTACAAGTTTAGTCTCTATTTGAATTTGTTCATGAAAAACAAAGTTAAAGGGAATACACATGGGCAAATGCACGGTGGTTTATGGGACTGTTTTTTTTAATTGAAACAAATGAGAATGTGTGCACAAGTTTGATCATTTGTTTGTTTTTTATTGTTAAACATGTGTCGGATTAATAGAACAAATTTAGTTGAATTACATACGCCGAAATACACATGCAAATATGACAAAAGGGAAAACAATTTTTTTACGTCAAATTTCCAAGAGAGTTTACACCTTGTCGCCACGGCGTAAGGGAAAAAGTATAATATGGTCCATTTTAAGTGAAATAATTATGGAAAACGAATAGGTACTGAAGGGCTACTTATGCTGCAGAAAATTTGTGTTTCTCAATTTTAGCTTAATAAGATATGCAAATTAAATAACACAAAAAACACCACTGTAAAGGAGAACAAATAAAAATAAACAAAAATATTAATAAATATTATTTGCAATATCGAACTGCAAATAAAAATAATATTTTCTTAAAAAATTTCCTATTTTGTCATAAACAACACGAATGGACATCATAAACCACTGTAAATTAAAATAAAAAAAAGCGTGCCTTTGTTGATAGGAATAAACAAATTCATACACAATGATTTCTTGCTTTTTGTACTTTAATGTTGATCAAAATTTTGAGCGTTGAGTGGAAAAGGCAAGTACACAAGTTGACAAGCATTTTTGTTTCATTTCAGACATTTCAATCGAAAAGTTTCTCGACGCGGGAGTTACAGAACATGGGCACTGGTCAACACAATGCAGATAATATTTAAATTAACGGAAATAAGTGTAAATAACTACAACGAAAAAACTAGCAACATCAATGCTAATAGATGATGATGTTATTCTTAATGATCTTGTACGCAAGTATTCGCTGCTAACAAAAGCTAAACATGTACACCAATATACACAGCAACATGCACACAAATATACACATAAACATACCCACATAGCACAAGAAGAAACAAAACTACGCAACACACAGACCACTCATACATACAACCGCACATAGTTACCATAAGCAAAACACACAAGGCAGCATTGTCATATATAAAAACACACGTATATAGCTACATGTTAAGTAAACCACAACCAACAACAACCATGACCAGATGCTTCGCGAAGTTACCAGACGACGTCATTTTGCTATATAAAGTCGCTGCCAGTGATCAGCGGGATCAGTGTGACTTTAAATCTAGACGTGTTAACATCGCTAAGTGTTTAGTAGTACAAATAAAGTGTTGCCGCATTATATTTCTAAAATTAATTGTCTGTGTTTTTAATTTGATGCAATTAAGCGAATCCTTGAAGGATAAGTAAAAAGCGTTTTTACGAAAAGGTCTAAAAACGTAACAATATGTTGCTCTGATATATTCACAGCATATTTACACGTGACTGTGCAAAAAGTATTATTGTAATTAGGGGGGTGGAATATGGTATACAACTGTAATTAACTCTGACATAATATTTGAGAGAACGACGCGTCGGCAGAATAAAAGAAGGGATTTATTTATCTTAATGTTTGCCAAGGGGAATACTACAATTATAACAATTCATAATTCAATGGGAGCCGTGGTAAAAGTGTTTATAATTTGGCGAGAAATCATTTGATACAGTTATTGGTGTTTTTTTAATTGTTTGCAGAGAGAATTAAATTGTAAGTTAATTGTGTCTCGTTAATCTAAAGGTGCATATAGTATGTAAGTATGCATTTCTTTTGTATCATATGTTGAAAAATTTTGATTTTTGAATTTTTTCCATCAATAGAATAAAATGGATGTCTAAAAAAGTTATGCTATGCTGATGGCATTAAAATATCTCCAAGAGCTGATGGATCTTATTTATGGAAAAGAACCAACTCGTATGGAGCGTCAATATTGGGTAAAACCATTTTTGAAGAAGAGGCAGCTTCACAGCGTAGATCATATTCTGAAGGATATATATACTTTAGGACACACATCACTACAGGAACTTTTGCCGTTTGAGAGTGGATGACTTCGAAAATCTATTATCCATGGTGTGTAACAAGTAATTTCGAGTCTTTTGACCGAAAGTAATTCAAACATATATTAAATTATAGGTGCAAGATAATATAAAGAAGCAAAATACCGTCATGAGAGATGCGATACCACCAAGAACACGGTTAGCAATAACATTACGTTATATAGCTGCAGGGGACTCTTACGGGTCCTTGGAATTTTTAACTCGTGTGTCCCAAAAAAACAATTAGCAAATTTGTCCCGGAAATCTTAAATGAAATTGTTATTGCTCTTTCTGACCGCTACTTAAAGGTAAAATTACAAATATACTTGCCAATAAAATTCGATGTACGCTTTTTCTATCTGTGCATATTAAATCATCGACATTGTATAAGTTAAGTTAAGTGCTGTTAAATAAAACAAAGTTCTGTTCGAGTACTTGACTACGACTAAATTTGTCGTCATTTTCTTTATTTAATAATTAAATTTTTTATTAATAAAATACAATGAAATAGAATTCATTGGAAATTGTGTTTTAATTTAATAATCATTAAGTCAAGTGCAAGATTGCATTAAAATTGTAACAACGGAATTCTTTATAATTCTACACTTTGCTTAAATGATATTTTAGGTAAGTACAAATGACACACATACAATACAGGAAAGGCTGCAGACATAGCGTCAGCAAAAGTTTTACAGATTAATACTATAATACAAAAAAATTAAAAACTTTTTATTTCTTAACTCTTCCCCTCTCAGATTCCAGCGTCCACGTTGGATGGGAAGTGAATGCAAGTATTTGATGTTTCAACTGGATGCTCTGTCTCGTTGTTGGTTTTAATATTGTAATCAATTCGCCAGCGTTGTTGATATGGAGATCTTTAAGCGTTTCCAATGATAGAATTTCTTCGTAGTTTGTAATAGTGTTGGGTGCATTAACCACGGCTGGTAAGGGTTTCATCATAGTAATTTCCCTACTGGATTAAGCTCTTTTCCCGGTGTGATTTCTTCTACCATGGGTAAATGTTGGTTGTCAGAGGTTGGACAATTTGATGGCAAGCCATTAAGTCAAGCAATTTGATTCTGAAATGTTTTCCAAATTGTAATTTCCGCAAACGGCTACATCATTAAACATTCTGCATGCGGACTTTACCTCGAGGAGAGAGTTTTTACATAATACAAAATTATCATTGTCAATCTTAATGGATACGTTCTGATTTTTAACTGATCTTACAAATAAGCTTTTACACGTTTCCCTTTCCATAATTGACAAGTCGACAATGTAAAGGATTGTCGTTTTTTTAACCCTATTTCTACTTCACCAAACTCCAAGGCTTCAACCAAATTCACATACGGCATATTATGCTCATCGAAATGCTTCTTAGTTACGTTTAGTTCACATTCAGATAACACGAAGGAATTTATAATACCAGATTTTGCCCACTGCATTGAATAACCCAGATTGGTAAGTTCCTCCTTGATTATTTCTAGCTTCCTTTCAACGCCTATAACAATTTCCCGCTTAAAAGCATCATTTGATCCTATGTTATTCATTATACTATTGGTTATGTTTGTTATTTCTTGCATTCTTGTTTCTATAGCCCTGTTTGTCATTGTTCTCCAAAAGCCTATTCATTCCGTCAGCAACGATTTGAAAATCGTCGTGGTCAGGTGAACCTGCTACCCACTTCCATATTGTTCCCAAAGCGTTTATTGATCTAGTTTCACGTCTGAGTCTCAATTCCGCAAGCAAAGCATATAAAGTTTGTACTTGATGCAATAAAAATGGATAATTGCTGTCCTTTTTCCCTATATCTTGTCTTATTACGGCATCCAATTGGTCTACTTTCTTTTCGTACGAATCGAGGTCTATTACATGCATGATTTTGAAGTCACCGATTACCAGTTTAGTCATGCCCGTGTCAACCGTTACAATTTGGGCATTCGTGTAGTCCAAGATCTGTACTTCTGCTGCGATTAGTTGCAAAATTGAGCTGTAAAACAAATATTAGTTTCTTATCAAATTTTTGTGAACTATGCGTTTTGATATTGTAAAAACGGTCCCTCCTCTGTCCTACTTTACTATTTCTATTTTGTATCGTGGCGTTAATTTGTTCCCTATTTTTTTTTTGTTGTTCCTTACAAAGATTTTGTCGCCAGTTTTATAAGTCCTTTTTTCAGTTTTATGTTTGTTATGATGGTCTAAGTCTTTCTCTTGTTTTTCTGTCAAACTCTGTTGCCCTCGATTTTACTATTTTAGCCTGCGCGTACTTTGAGAATTTATCTATAGCTGTAAGGATAACTCTATTGTTTGTGTGATAAATCGTTGTGGACATATTGGCCTGGGTAATGCGGAATTGGTCTTTTCCCTAAAACTATGTTATTTGGGTGACGATCATATTTATTTTCACAACATATCTTACACTGTTTCACTATTTTCTTTATTTTTGCGTGCATTTGGGGGAAATAATATTTTCTAAGTAACTGTGTTTTATTTTCTTTTGGGTCTCTGGCGCGCGGCTATGTTCGTTAATAATTTCCGTCTCTTGTTCGTTGTCCGATGTCAAGTCCTTAACCATTTTTCTAGTGTATCTTGCTCGAAATTTAACAAAATGAGATGACCAAAATACTTGTATTTTACCTAGAACTTCGTCCTCGTTCATTATGACATTTGTCACCGATGGATTCAGATAGGATTTCAAAATTTTTATTAATTTGTCACTATCGTATTCGCTGTCTACCACCTCATGTCTATGATACGTTGGGAATATTATTTTGAAATTGTAAGACGGTGAAAACGTTTAACGGTGCATCTGTGAATTGTATTAAATTTTGAGCAGAACTTTCGTGGCTATGCTGTGTAACAGATAAGGAATTCACTTCGACGGCTTGTGGTGGTCTTGATAGTGCATCTGCCACTACTACCGGGTTTGTACCTGATCTCGTAATTGTATTCTTCCAAGATGGCTTTCCATCTTTTTAATTTACTGTTAGTGTTCTTACTTCCCAACGCATATGTCAAAGGCTGATGGTCAGTAAATATTTTTATTTTTACGGATCCATACAAATAATTTCTTAACGCTTTGAGAGCCCACATTTCCCTTTTGTTCGTTGCGCAGTGCTCTTCGGCTTTGTTCAGTGTCCTTGATACAAACGTAATAGGTTTGCCGTCCTGTTCGAGAACAGCACCAAGTGCATGGTTTGATGCGTCGGTAGTCAAATGAAATTCTTTATCAAAATTTGGGAATGCGAGCATAACTTCTTCAGAAGCGAGTGAATTTTTTAATTTTTTGAAAGCTTCCAATGCTGTGGCATCCAAAATCACAGGTATCTTTGCCGAGTTTCTTTTCGACATTCGTCCCTCCTCACCTCTTAAAAGGACTGTAAGGGGTTTTGCCATTTTCGCGTAATCCTTTATAAACCGTCTATAGAACCCTGAAAGTCCCAGAAATGATCTGAGCTCTTTTATCGTATTTGGAGGTGATATATCCTTAATGGCTTTGACTTTTTCTGGATTTGTTCTTATACCCTTTGTTGAGATGATAAACCCCAAATACTCGACTTCCTTCTTTAGGAACTCGCATTTGTCCAATTGGACCTTTATATTCGCCCTTCGCAGAGTATTAAAAATCGTTTGAATATTTTTTAAATGAGAATCGTTAATTTTATCAACGAGCTTAAGTTCGAATCTGCAAGACTGCAAACCATTTTTTATTATTTTATTAATAAATGAATTTGTTCAAATTCTATTTTATTAATTTATATTAAGATTAACTCTGACGATTAATATTCCCAATATTCCATGTATCTCTTTCGCTTTTTCCAGAGCCATCGGCTGCTGATAACTAAAGCTTCTTTGTTATTTATGTTCAAGTAATTGAATTTAGTTGTCAATTTACAATGAACAAGTGCGCGTGCCCCCGCAATGTTTCAAATTATGTATGAATTTATATTAGTCGAACTTTCTTATGTAAATTGTTAATTTTATCAACGGGCTTAAGTTCGAATCTGCAAGACTGCAAACCATTTTTTATTATTTTATTAATAAATGGATTTTGTTCAAATTCTATTTTATTAATTTATATTAAGATTGGAATATTAAGAATAATTTTTACTTGTTCATTGTAAATTGACAACTAAATTCAATTACTTGAACATAAATAACAAAGAAGCTTTAGTTATCAGCAGCCGATGGCTCTGGAAAAAGCGAAAGAGATCCATGGAATATTGGGAATATTAATCGTCAGAGTTGTGGAATTTCGTACTAACCAAAAATGTAATAACTTAAAAATATGAATGTGATAACTTCTCATATTCAATTTTCGTTAAAATATTGGTTAAATAGTTGATATTCCTACTAACTAGCACCACTTGCAAACGTGGAAAAATTGAACAAAGAACGCTGATGAGATGGCGTAGCGGCCTCGAAATCAGTACTGATCCGTTCTGCTGGTTTGATGATTATTGAAAAATTATTCTTAATATTCCAATCTTAATATAAATTAATAAAATAGAATTTGAACAAATTCATTTATTAATAAAATAATAAAAAATGGTTTGCAGTCTTGCAGATTCGAACTTAAGCCCGTTGATAAAATTAACAATTTACATAATACTAATATAAATTCATACATAATTTAAATGAGAATCCTCATCTTGTCCAAACACAATAATGTCGTCAATATAGATGAAACATATTTTTCCGATATGGTATCTCAGCATGTCGTCGAGCACTCGCTGAAATACCGCTGGGGCATTTTTCAATCCGAAAGGTAAACGGACGAATTCGTATTTTCCGTTATTAACGGAAAAAGCCGTTTTTTCGATATCTTTTTCCCTGAGTGGTATCTGGTGGAAACCACTTTTCAGCTCTAGTACCGAATACCATTTATTCTTTCCGAGTTTTTTATTTGTTTATTTATTTAGTCTATGGATTAATCCTTACAGACTGATACATTTAAAATATAACAATGTTTCAGAAATGATAATTACATACATATATAAATGGAAACTATAAAGCTTTGTTTTAATAGTAACAAGACAAATTACAGCAAAAACAAAAAATGTGGCTTTAACAAATGTCCATTTAACAAATTAAACATTTATTTATAATCAATTTTGTAATGAGTTAAGATGTAAAATTATATCATTTTTTACATCAATACTTTTGTTGAAATCGATACAAGGGTAAAGACCATTAAAATCACTGCAAATTCTCCGAAAGGGATCGAAGTTACTATAGTTTGTAGTGTAAAACATAATTCTCAAGAAGCTATAATACCTTGTTGGACGATTGGGTATATTCAAGTTTATTTTGCTCAGGAGAAATTGAGATGTGATGGAGCCGTTTATTAATTTCAGCAGAAAGGTAACATTTAGCATTTGGGTTTGGTTGGTAGCAGGGTCTCATTCAAATCTTTAGGTTCCCTTATTCCCAGTAATCTAGGAAGATCACCCCTTAAGCCTCTGACAAACGTGTCGAGTGCTTTGTTTCTACAATTTTTCGTGAGTAAATAAATAGCATCCTGGCTTTCTTCCAAGCATGCGATTTTATTTAAAATAAGAGACAAATTACCATAATTTGTTTTGTAAAATTCCTGCACTGTACTAGACCCTTGAACCATTGAAGTTAATTGATATTCAAGCGTGCCTAAATCCTGTTGGTCCGCGTAATGCATTGTCAGACATTTAACAATGGACTCCCAGCATAGCGGAGGTTTGTAGCGCGGTGTCTGCTTCTCCCACAATTTTATTACGCACAACATTCAGTATGCCAAAACACTTCGCTATTCCCTTCAGAGGTTCATAAATCTTCAGAATTCTTTCCGTGCTTTTCCTCCACGAACTAAACTCGGTCCTGTTACCGAAAAATTCCCTAAGAGATCGTACCACATCTGTCAGATCATTATTTCTGTCTATTCCCTGATCCATCAATCTAGGTTCTACTTCCCCCAATGTTCGTTTTTCCCTAAGTATTCTACGAACCATATCTGCGATAGCTTCGTTATCGGGTGCTACACCAATTTGAGCCTGGGGTGGTGGAGGATTATTAACTACATGCGGTGGATTATTTAAAATCGCCGGCCTTATTAGATTATTTTGATTTACCATTATCGAAAGAGAAATTTGCAAGATTACACTATTATTATTACTAAATATTACTTTTATTCACTCTATTTTTCGCAATCAAAATGTATGACTTAATCTAAGTTTTAATTGATTATTTCAGTAAAATAGTATTCTTACATAAAAATAATTATCTGCTTCATCCTGGTGTTGATCTGGTTGATGCTTTTGAATGATGGTGTTGATTATCGTTGTCTTTTGTTGATGGTGTTGATTATGGTTGTCTTTTTTGTTGATAATTTTTTCTTCAGTTGATTTTGATGGCTTTTAATTTTTTAATCTTCTTGATGCTGTTGATGATTTTTTTTCTTCTGCTAATTTTGATGACTTTTAATTTTAAAGTTGTGTTTTATATTTTAATGTTCGTGTTTTCAGAGGGCTTTTTATAATTGCACAAAGTATTAATTGTTCAAAATGTTAAAAATGGCGTTTAAGTTTTCTTGTCTAAAAATGGGTTAAAGTTTTCTCTTATTTTAATTTATTTAAACTTTCTTATTTTAATGTTTTCTTTTTTTATTTTAGTTAAAAATGTTTTATTAAAAAAAATTTTATTGTAGAGTTCTCCTTTTATTTTAGCACATCATATTTTTTTATTGGTGATGACATTTTCGACATAGATCGAAACTTGCTAAAAGCATATAACCGTAATACAAAACTGCCCAAAGCTCAACAAGCTTTTATATACAGACTGAGCCGTGCAAGAAAGTCAGTAGAGATGGCGTTTGGTAGATTAACCAGTCGATTTCGTATATTTCTCAGGCCTATAGAAGTCGAACTGAAGACTTGTGATCTTGTTGTAGCAGCTTGTTGTGTTTTACATAGTATGCTAACAAAATATGTACAAGATTTGCCGAAACAAAATCAAGAACGAATTGTGCAGGAGTTGCCATCAACTATAGCACCATTACCCGTTCAAAAACCTGAAATTCCAAGGTTTGCACATGACATGAGTGAAAATGTTAAAAAAAACACCTAATTAATGAAGGCGACGTCCCATTCCAGTGGTAAAAAATAAAAAACAGTTTGCAAATCCTGTATTTGTTGAAACAGAATAAAAATTCGTCTATGTTCTTTTAGCAATTCATTACCAAGTTATTTGAATTTAATTGTTTCATTGTTATAATTATGATAACAAGTAATTTATAATTTAGATAATTCGTAACGAATTAAAATAGAGCAAGTAAAAACGTTATATTCAACCGGGTCGAATCTTAAATACCTTCCAAATATTTAGTAAGTAAATTTAAAATGTTTAACTTGGTAAGACAGAGTTGCTTTATATAAGCCCACTAAAGGGGGCGGGGTTCAAAAATAGACGATATCATGTTTTCTACAGACGAACGTAAGGGCATTGCTAAACCGTCTTAGACTTCATCACTGATCAAGAATATATATAATTTATGGGGTCCAATTCTCTTTGGAGGGTATTAAAACTGTATTTTGGTGGGGTCCCTTTCAAGGGCTATAGGTGAGACATTTTACCTTTGTTATAAAACTCTAAAAAGAAATGTTTGGGATAATTATATACAAAATTTAAAAAAAAATTTTACAGGGTCATTTAGGGAGCAAAGCGGGAATAGGGGTAGGGCAGATTAATACCAGGTTACGTGTCAGCTTCGTAATTAAATCTTAAAAATATTATTTTTAAGGAATTTAGGCCTAAGTAAACCAATTTGTTTAATTTTTACACAATTTTTGCATATAATAATGCCCACTAAAGGGGGCGGGGTCCAAAAATTATTATTTTTTATTTTAATGCTCCAACTTTAGCGCGTTGGACCTTCTATAATATAAAAATATATCGTTTGCTTAACAAAATTACAAAAAAAACTTATAGTTGTTTTTTAAGGGTTGGTTTAGTTCTTCTTAGGGTAACTTTTTTCCCTCTTGCCATCTCCGAACTTAACTTCCTTCAAGATATATTTATACCAAATTTCAAGAGTCTAGCTTTTTCTTTTGGACTGAAGCGTGTTTTCAACACTGATCAAGAATATATATACTTTATGGGGTCTCAGGTGAATATTTCGTTGCGTTACAAACGGAATGACAGAGTGAATATACCCTCCAAATTATTTTTTTAGAGTATAAAAAGAATGATCATTTACAGCTCTGACTTACATATATTTTCATTTACCTTGTTTATATTTCGGTAAACACGTTTAAAAATATGTTCAAATATTAATACATCGAAATTCTTCTGTTCATACAAACAATATTATTATATAAAATGAAATTTTTTCATAAAAAAATTACTTGGGTTTTTATTTAATGTTATGAAGACGTTGGGCTTTTATAAAATTTTCTAATGTAATACAAATGTTTTTAAATTACGCTGTACAAGAGTGTTTTGATAAAAATATATATAATTCATTAACATTCCACTGTACAACAGCGTTATGACAAAAGTAATATAATTCATTGTTTTAATATTGAATGTTCATAGAGAACGAGATCACGAAATTGATTAGGAAAGTTTTCAAATTCAGGTTAAAGTCTAGAAAATTGGTTGTTAATTAGGGCACTAAAGTTGAATCTGCATTTGAAGCTACAGATTCAAACCAATGTAGAGTGAAACTGAAATGTCTTTCTTGTGCTGAGTAACAATTTTTATAATTTAATATCATAGAAGCAAACATAGGTACACAATGTCTAGGAATGGAGCTACGAAAAGTTTTTTGTTTCTGTTTCCGATTTCATTATTTTGATTTAACCGACTTGAGGAAGCACTTTTCCAGTTATGTTGATTTTAGTCGTCAATTTGTTTTCTTTTTGACATAATGTTATATCTCGAAAATCAAAATCACTTTGAAAAATTAATTACCTCAACATTTTCCATTGCAGATTCGAATTCATCACCCTAAATAACATAACAAATAACTTTCCGTAGCTCCATTCCTAGACATTCTGTAGCTGTGTTAAATTTTATGAAATGAAATTATAAAAATTGTTACTCAGCATAAGAAAGACATTTTAGTTCCACTCTATATTGGCTTCATATATGGCAGTTTGCAAAATATCCGTTTTGGTTCCTTTCAATATTCTTTTGGTTAAGATAGTCTGAATCTCAGCCATGGCTTCAGAAGCTGATGGTAGTTGCGCGAGTTGCAAAGAAATAGATTTGCCGAAAGAAGTGTACACGCTTTCTTCATATTTTTGGAACATGACATCATTGCACGTGACATATCCGCTTGACGCATAAATGCATCTATTGCCGAACTAAATTTTTCATCTCTTTCAAATCGTCTTTTTTCGAAGTTTTATTGAAATCAGTGGTTAATGATGAGTTGAAATCAGAAGTTACTGGAGAATATATACTCTTACTTGAAACTAAACTTTCTTGGCTTTCTAAAAGATTCTCGTTGAATTTCAAAAAACTGTCCTCTAAATTAGCTTCTAGCGATGTGAAATGCTCAGTTCCTAATGGCAATGTGGGTGTTTGTAGCTCTTTTTTGCTTTAAAAATAAAAACTATGTCTTTTGTATCTCTATACTTTTAACTTAGATTGATAAGATTACTTGTCGTCTTCGTAAACATTAAGGCTGTATTAAGGAAATGTAGTTCTTCAATATAAAACAAATGTGGAACATATTAATCTTCTGAAGGAGATCCGGACATTTTGGAAAACTCAATTTTTCTTCTTTTGGCGACTTACGCAGATCTCAAGTTTTTAATTTTTTCCTAACTTCCTCTTCATCTTTACACATGTTTTTCATCATTTCCTGCCATGCATTCCTTTTTAGATCTGTCCGCTTAAAGACGAAACTTTTTATGTCCCTGTTAAGCGCGGGCTCGTTTGCCTTGCTTAACCTTATAAAATGGGATAACTTGGTGACTCATCAAGTTATTAGAATGTTTAGTGGTTTATTATCCTAGTAGTTCACCAGGATAACGCAATGTCCAATTCAGTTGTTCAAGTGGTACACAAGAATAACATAAATCGACTTGTTGAAAATTAAGTAACAAGTTAATGTTAATGTTGACTGGATGAATGACAATAGTTCAATCACACATATTATTAAAACCTTATTGTATTTAAAGAAAAATTACAAATACAAATAATAACAGAATATAAAATTTACAATACAAAATAAAAATAAGAAGTAAAAAATTGGTTTCATAATAAATAAAAAAATTGCAATGTAATCAATAACATTTTAAAGTGTTAAAATGTAAAATGATACAAAGAATTTTAGGCCAGAGACCGTTCACTCTTCTGCTGCACTAATTACTTTCCCACCGTTGGCAGAAAACAGATATTGGATTTCATAACCGTATGGCTGGTGAATTAAGTAAACAAATAATTTTCCCAGTAAAAGCCAAACATATATTATATTTCTCCAATATCTGACTTGTTCTTTGCTTTAGCACGTGTACGAGTAAATAAATATTTTGTTTTAATTTAGAACTGAATTGTGCTAACGCGGTAATTCTCACGGCAAAGTGTGGGAAAAATAAAGAAGTAAAAAGAGGTACGGATTTTGTTCAAGTATTATTAATTCTATTGAGAGTTTTTTTTTTTACTTTTAATAAAAAAAAAAAAAACTCAAAGGAATTAACATATTGCGGCCCCAAGGGGATTGAAAAGTGCGAATGAGCGATCTCCGATAATATATTTTGAAGTGCGTTAAGGTGTTGGTTTCAGTGAAACATTCCAGTTGGATCGTGGAGAAGGTTGTGGTGCTTCGGGGAGCGGTTCACGACTTCTCTTCATCCTTTGTTTTGCTATCAGGACAATTAGTACTGTTAAAATCAAGGCCAGTCCAACATAGCT
Source organism: Linnaemya tessellans (assembly GCA_951800035.1). Taxonomy (NCBI): domain Eukaryota; kingdom Metazoa; phylum Arthropoda; class Insecta; order Diptera; family Tachinidae; genus Linnaemya; species Linnaemya tessellans. The sequence continues at coordinate 75,054,951 of OX637534.1, read as the reverse complement.
AATTGTTAAGCTATGCACTTTATGGGTTGTTGCTAGTGGAAATTCTTGTCGTTGTGCCCTGACCTCTTCCTGCAGATGGGTTATCTTTTCAATTGTCGAAGCATATGACAGGGGTTGTGTCGTGTTGTTTACGATTTCTTGGAGATGAAGGAATGATATCCCATTGCTTGTATATGATGAATGCAAGTTAGATGAGATGGTTCGATACCCGTAGATGGTAATAACATCATTTTTCATTGCACATCCTGCTGGAAGCGTGAGCAACCCGGTACCTTCCAGCAATTGAGAACTGCTTTCACCCTTGCATACTGTGCTCAATTTGAGTTGCTGTTGAGTTGCAAGCAACCACTGGTTCTTGTTATAAAGTGGGTACCATACATGATTGCTGTTTATCAACTCTATATTGCAGCTTGAGTCGGATTCATTGTTGAATAAATGTATCTCAAAGCGACAAATTGGAGAGCCTCTATGATATGCAGCTTGAATGTGTGGGCATAAGAAAATGTTATGCTCAAGCTTATTGCAGGTACTTAGCTTCAAGTCATCTAGAGGGAAATATTCGTCACGATGAGCGTTGAGAGCCATCACTTTAGTTGTTGGTATGATAGCCATTAAAGAGTTGTTCATTAGTTGTGGTACTGGAGTAATATAGAATAGGTCATATTGCCCTTGATGAGCTAGCGGAATAAACAAAGTGCAAATAATGTGCTGAGTTGAACTTGCTGCCTGAACGGTGACTATACCGTATAAATGAATAATGTCTGCAACTGGTAGTGTTAGATCCGTGGGAAGGTTCGATTTTATTTTATCGACTTCACCCGAAAATTGTTGTGGGGTCAGTAGAACCGGACTAATTCGACCATGGTAAGTGTCCGCTAACTACGTGATCACAGGTGTGTGCATTTTTTGCAAATTGTTAGCAATTGCAAGTAACTGGACACTCAGTGATAAAATGATTTTAGATCGATGGTAGCTGTCATTGGTTGTGAGGTAGAGTAGTTTGTTTATTTTATCGTTAATTTTTTCGAAGTTATCTTCCGTGCGTTGCTCAGACTGCTTCATGAGATTGAGGGTCGAGTCGAGAAACTGTGTTTGATTCCGCAGAAGGCTCTGCAAGTGGGCTTCGTTGTTTTTTATACTATTAATAGCATCGGTCATTTCTGCTGCATATTTGGAGTCTAGGACGCCAAACAAGGAGCTTGCTATATATCCAACAATGTCTATTGCTCCTCGTCGCTTCCTTCTTATGAAATTTTCCAAACCGTGCTCCATTTCATCCCTGAGGTTTTGAAAATGGGATAGAAGTCCGTTGCATTGATGATTAAGGGATGAGTAATCGCATGCCTTTTTCAGGGCAGATGTACCATTCCTTAAAAGCTTTAATTCGTTATAGAACGGAGTCAGTTCGAAATAAATGAGGAGCTTCCATTCAGAGATGACAGGTTTAACTTGGCCAATGTTTTCAAAATGTAATCCAGGGTTACTGATGATTTGGGTGTACGTCACTTGTTGACATAGTATTACAGGGAGAACTAACGCTACGACCTGTCGTGCTTAGAGTACAACGTTTTGAGGATGGCTCATTTATGGTTTTGCTCTTGGGTGAATTGTCTCTTTTTCGTGTTGGTTTCTCATCTGTTGTTTCATCGTTAGCATTTGTTCCTGGTGGCTCCACAGGAAGAGGAGCCAGCAAGTGAATCGCTCGCTTAACGGTACCACCAGATGTTTTTACGTCAGCTGCTCTGACGAATCCGTCTTGACCGGGGTATATTTCAGTTACTTTTCCAAGACGCCATTTCATAACTGGTGTGTTATCCTTAATTATAACTATGGTACCCCGTTGCAAATTTTGAGCCCGGGTTTGCCCCTTGTTCCGTTGCTGGAGTTCACTGAGGTATTCCTGCGACCATCGTTTCCAAAATTGATGTTTTATTTGTGACACTAACTCCCATCGCTTTGTAAGAGTTGTTGAAGGTGAACTGGCAGTTGCATCCACTTGTGCTGTAAGAGGTTCACCCATCAAAAAGTGGCCTGGTGTTAGTGCAGCCTCATCATTCGGATTACTCGGCAACGGTGCAATCGGTCTCGAATTAAGGATTGCTTCGACTTCTACGATCACGGTTTCCATTTCTTCATAGGTCAGAGACGCGTTTGCCATTTCTTTCACAAGTAATCTTTTTGCACCTCCACGCTGGGTGGTCATCTTGTCGCTATGTGGAGGCTTAGGTCTAGTTGACCGGTCTGTACTGGCGGAGGCAGCTGTTATCAGTTGGCCAGAGTGGCCAAAAACTAAGTACCGTCCAAGAACCACCCTTCCCGGACTCGATAGCGTCTGTTTTTCCCCATGGGGCGGCTATCGAGTCAGTCGATGAGAAAGGGGCAAGACACCCGGCAACGGGTGGCTGCCCTAGCACTAGCAGCGAGGTACCTCTGTCTTTCGCTCCAAGTACCTCAAAAGCTGCTCAGGTCCTTACCGGTAAAACGGTAAAACCCCCTTCTTCGGGTGCGAAGCGAATGGAAAGGCCTAAGCCGTCCAAACCCGTCGTCTCCAAAGCGCACATTGCGCAGGAAAAGGCAAAGAGGATTACTTCTAGCCACAGTACTGTGTCACCCACTGCCAATCCCGGCAAAAACATCAATAATCCTTCGCGCAAAATGCTTCACGCAGGGCCAATGATGCGAGGCGCTCCGCCTTAAGAACCATTTCGCACCTCGGTGCGATCCCGGCTGACCAGCTTTCTGAAAAGCAGGCAGCCTCTCTAAAGTGGGTACAGGCTCATGTGTCGAGGCTGCAAATAAACTCCTCCCCCGCACCTGTCACGGTTGCGGCGCCTAAACGGCAACGTTCGGAAAAGGAGAACGATGCAGCTAGGGCTTCTAGGGCAAAACGTCCTAAGAACATCCCTTCGAAAGGCACCTTTAGTGAGATTGCCAAAGGCAAACTCATAAGGTCCATAATCGATAGGGATGCAGCAGACGGTGCCATTTCCCATGCCAGATGGGACTTGGTCAACCAAAAACTGGCGGGAGTGTTCTGGAAGATTCGCAAGGAGAATCCGGGACCGCCGCCTCAATGCGTCGATGCTGGCTGGCACCAGCACGGCGTTAAATTGATGGCCTGCACGGATGAACGCTCAGCGTCTCTGTTGAAGAAGTCCATCGAAGCTATTGGCGAGGTGTGCGTGTGGTTTCCTTGGAAGACATACCCAGAAGACCTAGAGCCTTGACCATAGTTCCTGCTGAACCTTCTTCCCCGAAGGAGATCCTTGAGGACTGCAACCCGGATCTACCCACCCATGACTGGAAGATAGCTAAGGTGAATGCACCCGAGAGGTCTAGAAGGGAGGTGGTTCTGATTCTTAACAAAGAATCTTTGGCACCCATCCGTAAGAAGGGCAACAAAATCTTCTACTGTTTCAGTAGGATTCTGTTGTGCCTCTACCGGACCGATGTCAGGAATAACCGCAACCGAGGGGATGATGCTGCCGACGGCGCTGTTGACTGCGCTGCTGCTGGTGACGCAGCTTCATACGGGCAAGAGGACACCCACTCGGTCTCAGACATGGTGGGTGGCTTCTTTGAACGGATGGCAGTCGCGGATGAGGACACTGACGCTTCTTGGAATCCAGCCAAGAGGACGCCAACACCACCGTAATTGCGCTCCATGATGGTGAAGGTGACGCAGATAAACCTTTGGTAGAGAGGAAGGAGGAGCTGGTTATGCTCCAGGAACCCTGGGTCCACCAAGGACGGGTTCATGGACTGACACTAAAGGGCTACAAGCTATTGTTTTCCAAAGGCACAGGTAATATTAGATCTTGTATCTTGGCTAAAAACTCTTTGCGTATCTTTATCCTATCTGATTTCAGTGATGGGGATACTGTAGCAGCTGCTCTGGAGACCCCATCCGGTACGGTTTGGCTGGTCCCGAGCTATATGGCGCATGACCATAAGGGCAGTCCACCAAATGGCAAGGTGCGTGGCATTGTGTCCAGGGCGATAAGCACGAGGACGCCTATAATAATAAGTGCTGACGCCAATTCACACCACACCTCCTGGGGTAGTAGCGATACTAACGAGCGGGGTGAGTGTCTCTTCGATTTCATTTTAAATAATAATCTTGAAATTGCCAACAGGGGTTCAGAACCCACTTTTATTGTGTCTAACCGTAGAGAGGTTTTAGATGTAACATTGGTTAGTGCAGAGCACACCAATCTGGTTAGCGGTTGGAGGGTTGCGGATGACTGCTCCCTATCCGATCATCGCTATATTGACTTTAACATAGGGTTAGGTGGAAGTAGATTCAATCCTATAGTTAACAGTGTTAATTCTTTCATTTGTTTTTTATTTTGGGTACCAAAATAAAAACAAATCTACATTGAATTAAATCGTTATAAAATGCATATTTTTAATTATTCCCACAGTCATGTTTCAAGAATTATTATGTCACCATAATTCTTGATTCACACGAAATTATAACATTCTTCATTTTACACGTACTTATTTATATTACCATCCAGACAGTCAAGAAATTCAATATCTGTTTTTTCTACAACTGACTGGTGGGAAAAAATAATTTGGCTGTTAAAATCACCTTTCAGACATTTGTGAAATACAATAAATGTTTTTGGCTAACGGTGGGAAAAGAATTTTTGTAGTTTTTTAGATTTTTTATATTTTAATTCACATATACATATATACATACATTTTATTTTGTTGCTAATTTTAAGTTGTTTCCCTAACTGTAATTTTTATTTAAATAAGATGAATTTTGAATAAAATTTTATGATTGACAACTTGCCCGTCATCCAAACCACACGTTCTCTTTACTTGCGCAACTTGGTGAACTACCAAGTTTCGCCCAACAATATAAATTTAATAAGAAATTTATTTCAGTGACTCGGTGAACTACCAAGTTACTTCAACTCTTCAGTTAAACGAGTCAAACGAGGCTCGTCTTAACATTTCTGGCGACCGTGACAGGACACCACGCCTTCAAGGACTTCACATCTAATCAAGGTTCTAACAGCTTAGTGGTCACCGAAAATAGACCAACCGTGTTAACGAAACACTATGGCGAATTCGGCAGAGACACTTCTCCGTCAGCTGCAGGAAACTGGGGAGTACATAGCCACCGTTATACGAAACTTCACCAAGGATTCAGCCACGCGGAAAACAGTTACCTATTACAAGGAACGCATCAACCGTCTGTCAACATCTTGGTCAGAATTCGATAACACAGACAATAAGTTGAGGGACTTAAAGGATTTAGATAAATCGGATGAATATTTCACATCCGACTATTATACTCGAATTCAGGCGATGGCGTCTAAATACATTGAGGTAATGGAACAAGAGCTGGCTAATCTATTGGAAGAATCCAGCGACAAAGCACTTCAATCCAAACATACGAAGCCCGGTCAGGCACAAGGTGGGGTTACAGTTGAGAGTGGCACCTGCAGTGCTGTGGGTGGCCACGATGGATTAATCAGTCGGTCTCTTGGTAAAATGGCAGCTCTTACACGACAATTAGAAGGTCTTCATTTGCAGCCTGATCAGGATGGATCTTATTGCGAAGTAAAAAAGGCTACAATCACCCAACTATAGCAGCAAATAGAACGCCTTAATGACGAAGTCCTAGACAAATATCCCGACCCAGACATCGCTGGGTATGATTCAAATAGATATGTTCACCTGGAACGAGCTTCCCAGTTAGCAATTATTCAACTCACCAGAAATCAGTCTCCCACGGCTTCAGTAACTGTGGCAAAACCATCCGCTCTGCCCTTACCCACGATCACCATTACCAAATTCGATGGCGATTACATGAAGTGGTCATCCTTTTCCGATTTATTCAAGAATATTGTTCATGAGCAACAGATGTCTGAAGCTCACAAAATGTGGTATCTAAAGACCAATGTCATTGGTGAGGCTGCGAACCTTATCAGCCATCTGAATGTGACCGAAAAAAATTACCAAGCAGCGTGGAAATTACTGTATGATAGATACGACAATAAAAGGCTAATGGTGGCAACAGCCATTCAAAGACTGCTTGACCAACCCTCCGGTGCATCCACTTTAGGAACGATCAAGCGATTGCATGACACAGCAAAGGAATGTCTAGCAGCACTCTCCAAACATCGTCGTGGGATCCACTCCTAATCCACATCCTGGTTAAAAAGCTGGACAGAACCGTGCATGCCCGATATGAGCAATCAATCTCAAACCCAAAGGAATTGCAAACTGTCAGCCAGTTTCTTACCTTCCTCGAGAACCACTTTCACACTCTTGAGGTAATGGGATACAAGGAGAAAACTATTTTCTCCAATAGAAAAATATGTAGCCTAACGGCACAACCTGGGAAACAGAACCAGCAATGCATAACAAGCAAGCAAGATTTCCATCCATTGTATCGATGCAAGGAATTCATTCAGTTTAACTCAACAAACAGACTCAACCTGGTACAGAAGCATAAGTTATGTGTGAATTGCTTTAGTCCTAACCATTCAACCAAACAATGCACAACTTCTGGCCGCTGCCAGAGATGCGGAAAATGGCACCATACCCTCGTACATCTGGAGCAAGGCCATCATATCAATTCAACACCAAAGAATCAAGAAAAATCAGTAAAGAAAGACGAATCATTAAAAGAAGCAATATCAACTGTCAACCCGTCAACAGAAAAAGTAACGTCTTTAGTCAATACACCAATAGAAGAAGCAGAAGGTTTGGCAGTAGAGACTGTCAAAAGGCCCTATGTATTGCTGGGAACAGCGTTGGTAAAAGTCAAGACGAACGGCTTGGAAATTGAATGCAAGGCTATTCTGGGTTCAGGATCACAAGTTAATCTTATTACAGAGAGATTGGTTACACGTCTTGGACTCCCAGCAAGGGCCAGCTCACTTTCAATCAGTGGCATCGGAAAAAATCGTACAAAGGTTCAACACCGAGTCAACATTGTGCTTCAATCTCGATTCAATAATTTTTCAACCCGGCTAGAGGCATTCGTGCTACCAAAAATAATTTCTCCTCAGCCGTCCCAGACTCTTACCATCGATACGTGGCCGATTCCCAGCAATATAGCACTGGCCGACCCAACCTTTAACCGTCCAGACAAAATCGATATTTTGTTAGGAGCGGAATATTACCATCAATTACTTGCTATCGGGCAGATAAAACTAGCTAATGATCTTCCAATGTTACAGAATGCAATACTTGGCTAGATATTAGCAGGAAAGGTATCTGGCGAACAGCTATTCTCAGCAGAATGCGGTGTTTTGACAGAAGATGACAAAATGAACATGGCCATAGAACGATTTTGGAAACTCGAAGAGATTGAATGTAGACAACCACAATTATCAGCGTATTATACACAATGCGAGACTCATTTTAATCAACATACCACTCGCGACAAAGAAGGACGGTTCGTAGTCCGACTTCCTTTTTGCAACGAACCATCTTCATTAGGAGCTTCACATAGTATAGCTTTCAACCGATTTATCGCACTAGAACGTCGATTATCAAGGGATGCTTCTTTGAAGGATCAGTATACCCAATTTATGAAAGACTATGAAACAATGGGCCACATGTCGAAAATCCACATAGACTATATAAAAGGGCATAAATATTTCATCCCTCACCACTGCGTTTTGCGACCAGAAAGTAGCACAACTAAACTTAGAGTGGTATTTGATGCCTCAGCAAAAACTTCGTCAGGAAAATCCTTGAATGACATTCTGCACCCAGGGCCCCCACTTCAAAATGAGCTTTTTACCGTGCTGCTGAGATTTCGGTTGCCGCGATTCGTATTCACTTCACACATAGAAAAAATGTACCGACAAATATTGATACATCCCAAAGATCGGCCATTCCAGATAATTCTGTGGCGAAACAACGCTTCGGAACCTATCAATTATTTTCAATTAAACACAGTCACATATGGCACGCGGCCAGCTCCTTACTTGGCAATAAAATGCTTAAAGGAAATTGTACGTGAGAATCAAACGCAATTCCCGTTAGCTACTACTTTTTTGGAGAGGAATTTTTATGTGGATGATGGATTGGGTGGAGCCGACATCTTAGGAACAGCCCTCGAAACACAGCTCCAACTCCAACTAGTCATGTCCAAATACGGGTTTCATTTACGAAAGTGGTGCGCTAACCACTCACAACTGCTTCAGAACATTCCTAATAACGATCAGGAAGTCAACCTAGATTTATCAACAGGGGAAAATGCTTACACAAAAACGTTAGGACTAGTATGGTTACCCAAAGACGATCTTCTTAAAATCAAGGTCAACTTGAACCCAATCAAAGTGGTGACAAAAAGAATAGTAACTTCTGATCTTGCAAGCATTTTCGACCCCCTCGGGCTACTGTCCCCAGTGGTCGTCAAAGCAAAAATGTTCATCCAGGAATTATGGACGAAGCAGAGTTTGATTCACGGTGGAGAAGTTTCCAAAATGATCTAAATGAACTTGAAAGATTTCAAACGCATCGACATATCTATAAAGGCACGATTCCTCGTAATACACAACTTCATGTTTTACGGACGCTTCCGAAAAGGCATATGGAGCCGCAATATATGTTCGAACGTTTTTACCTGATAAAACACTGATAGTATATTTGCTATGTTCAAAATCCCGTATAGCACCTCTTAAGCAACAAACACTTCCACGATTGGAAGTGAAGCTGCTCAGTTAGGAGCTAATTTATCTGCAAAGGTAAAACTCGATCTGGAAATGAGTACAACACCAATATTGTATTGGACTGATTCAAGGATAGTCTTGGCGTGGATTAACTCAAGATCGTCCTCGCTACATACCTTTGTAGCAAATCGAATAGCTTCAATTCAAGAAACCTCAGTGCCGGAGCAATGGAGGCATGTTAGTTCGCAAAACAATCCTGCAGACATCATTTCCCGAGGACTGGATCCACACCAATTACAGCATACCCCTCAATGGGTGTATGGGCCATTCTTCCTTCATGGAGATGAGAAACATTGGCCTCCTACTTTTAATCTCAATGCTAATTTGCCGATCCCTGAACAAAAACCAAGGCCTTCTAACTCCATGATTACTGTCTACGGCGAAAGAATCTTACGCAACATTGCCCACAGAAATTCATTGAAAACTCTTCAACGAGTTATGGGATATATCCTACGTTTCATTAAAAACGCAAGAACCATGAAGGAAGACCGGCATACACAGAAAACTCTTACGCCTATCGAACTTCACGATTCGCTTGCCATCATTGTGCGAATGATCCAACTTCAGGCGTTCAAGGAAGACATTCAGCAATTGAAAAAGGGAAAAGAATGTAGAGGGTCAAGTCAAATCAAAAACCTATCGCCATTTTTAGATGAACATAATATTTTAAGAGTGGGGGGCAGACTAGAAGCATGCACTTTATCTTTTACCGCCAAACATCCAATGCTACTTCCCTACAATGACCCTGTAAGCAAATTAATTTTTGAATCGGTCCATAAGGAAAATCAACACTGTGGTCCTTCAGCACTACTCGCAATCGTAAGACAACGCTTTTGGCCCATCAAGGGCAAATACATGGCACGGGAAACTGTTCACAAATGTGTCCAATGATCGAAACCAAAACTTCTGAATCAAATCATGGGAAATCTACCAGAACGTAGAGTAACGCCAGCAAGGCCCTTCATAAACGCAGGTGTTGACTACTGTGGCCCAATATGGGTTCATTTCAAAACAAGAGGAAAGCGACCACAGAAGGCGTACATTGCCGTTTTCTGTTGCTTTTCAACTAAAGCAGTTCATCTAGAATTAGTAACGGACCTAACAACCGACGCCTTCATTGGGGCTCTTAAAAGATTTATAAGCCGTAGGGGTCACTGTCAGCATCTGTATTGTGGCAATGCTACTAATTTTGTGGGAGCTCGAAATCAACTTTCAGAATTATCGACAGCTCTAATTGCGACCGCGGCTCAAGAAAAAATCGAGCGAGAGTGTGCCAGCAAAAGCATTAGTTTCCATTTTATTCCTCCACGGGCCCCACATTTCGGTGGATTGTTGGAAGCTGCAGTGAAATCCGCCAAGAAGTCATTGATCAAGGAAATAGCAAACGCAAATTTGACTTATGAAGAGATGGAAACGGTGATAATCGAGGTCGAAGCGATTCTCAACTCAAGACCAATAGCACCACTCCCTAGCAGTCCTAACGACGAAGCTGCACTAACTCCTGGTAATTTTTTTGATTGGTGAAACTCTCACTGCACAAGTTAATGCAATTGCTCAATCACCTTCAACTACCCTTGCAAAACGATGGGAATTGGTCTCACGAATTAAACATCAATTCTGGAAACGTTGGTCGCAGGAATATCTTAGTGAACTTCAGCAACGCAACAAATGGCAGATTAGTGCTCAAAATCTACAACTAGGAACTATTGTCGTAATAAAGGATAACTCACCTGTCATGACATGGCGTCTCGGAAAGGTAATTGAAACATATCCTGGTCCAGACGGAGCCGTCAGAACTGCCGCTGTCAAAACGTCCAGTGGTATAATTAAGCGAGCAATTCACTTATTAGCTCCCCTTCCCCTGGAGCCAACAACAACATCAGCAGTCAATGAAGTATCCGAGAACAACTCAATGCTCAAAAGAAGCAGTTCGCCCAACATCAACGAGTAAATTGCGCCATCAAATAAACGCTATACCTTAAGCGCAATAGGTATGCTGATGCTCCTAACACTATTCCTCCCAATAGTCGTCTGTCAACAAGTAACTTACACGCAGATCACTAGCAACCCTGGGCTACATTTTGAAAACATTGGTCAAGTGAAACCAATCATTTCGGAATGGAAGCTTTTCATTTATTTCGAACTGACACCATTCTATAAAGAGTTGCAGCTTTTAACCAATGGAACATCTGCCTTGCAATAGGCTTGCAGAAGTCCGTCCCTTCTTAATCAATGCGACGGACTAATGACCCATTTCCAAAAGATCCAGGACGAAATGGAGACTGGTCTTAAAATTCTTGCAAGACGAAAGAAAAGGGCCGCAATAGACATCGTTGGTAATGTAGCGAATTCATTATTTGGAGTTCTTGATTCTAAATATGCCGAAGAAATGACTGATACCATTAACACTATAAAAACCAACGAAGCCATTCTATCCAATCTTTTGCGGAATCAAACATCGTTTCTTCACTCGACCCTGAATCTCATGAAGCAGTCCGAAACTCGAACACAAACTAACTTGGAGAAACTCAACTTCAGAATCAATAGATTAATGAACCTCACAACCAACAACAATACCCATCAAGCACAGATCATTTTATCCTTGAGCGTTCAGTTATTTATAATTGCGGATAATTTGCAGAAAATGCACGCCTCCATGATCAACTTGTTAGCTGACACTCATCATGGCCAAATAAGCCCTGTTTTACTGACTCCACAACAATTTTCTGGTGAAGTTGACAATATAAAGGCAAACCTTCCACCAGACCTAACATTGCCAGTCACAGATATCATTCATTTGTATGGCATAGTGCGAGCTCATGCTGCAATTTCAAACCAGCACATTATTTGCACCTTGCGTATCCCGCTAGCACATCAAAATGACTATAACTTATTCTATATTACGCCAGTTCCACAGCTAGTAAATAATTCTTTAGTCGCTATTTCACCAACAACTGAGATACTGGCTCTCAGTGGTCATCGGGACGAATACTTCCCTATAAGTGAAATAAAACTTTTGGACTGCAATAAACTGGAGCACAATACCTTCTTGTGTCCAAACATTCAAGACATCTATTCTAAAGATTCTCCTATATGCAGCTGTGAAATCCATTTGTTCAACAATGAATCCGATGCAAGTTGCATTATAGAGTTAATATCCAACAATCACGTATGGTATCAACTTTACAAGAAGAACCAGTGGCTGCTTGCAACTCAACGACTTCTTAAATTGAGAACAGTATGCAAAGGGGAAAGTAGTTCTCAAGTAGTGGAAGGTACAGGTGTTCTCACTTAACCTGCAGGATGTACAGTGAAAAGCGATGGAATCAGCATATACGGTCATCAAACAATCACCTCCAGTCTATATCCATCATATACAAGCGCTGGGGTGCCCTTATCCAATCTTTTACAACGTATGAGCAACCTGACACAACCACTGCCATACTCTTCAGCCATTGAAAACATAACCCAACTGCAGGAAAAAGTGCGTTTGCAACTGCAAAATATTCCAACACCAACAAACGTGACTAGTAAAATACATAGTTTAACAACCAGCTATGTAGGACTGGCTCTAGTTTTAATCCTCATAATTTTCCTGCTTATAAAACACATCCTGAAGAGAAACCCCAAAGCACTCCCCGCAGCTCCACAAGCGGCACCAAGGTCAAACTGGGAGGCTATTCAACGAGGCTAAACGATTAGGCGACTGGTCGACATACAAAACTTAGTTGAATCGCTTCAAGAATCTTGTCAGAAACGCAAAAAGGAGGTCTTGGAGGGCTTTCTGCAGTAATGTGGAGGGTTCATCTGAAACCAACAGGCTGCGTAAGATGCTATCAACCGCACCGGTTGTACCCAGCTACATACAGAAACCCTGTGGTAACTGGACCATGAGTAGTCAAGAGACGCTGAGCGTACTACTCGACACTCATTTTCCTGGTAGTCAGGCGGCATCTTTAACAGGCACTGTCGATGGCAGCTTGACGACAGGCGCAGTCACAACTGCATTGGATATGGAAAGACTTCGCTGGGCTGTACCCAGCTTCGATCCGTTCAAATCTCCGGGACCAGATGGACTAATTCCAGCGGATCTACAGAGAAATGCGGACATTGTCCTACCTTGGCTCACGGTAATTTACGGTGAATGCCTTAGGAGGGCATATATACCTATATTTTGGCGTACGTGCAAGGTTGTCTTTATCCCGAAGGGAGGTAAGACGTCACACACCAAGCCTAAAGACTTCAGACCGATAAGTCTTACTTCTTTTTTACTCAAAACTTTAGAAAGGGTAATTGATATTCATCTGAAAATGACCATTCCGAATGAGCTTCTCTCCAAATCACAGCACGCCTACACTAAAGGTAAATCTGTGGAAACGGCACTACAGTCTCTAGTGGGCCACAAAGAAAAATCTCTTGAGTATAAGGAATTTACTATGGGGGCTTTTCTGGACATGGAAGGTGCTTTCAACTATGTCAACCCTGATTCCATTATCAATGGGATGGTAGCAGTAGGGATTGATGACAATTTATGCCGGTTTGTTAGAAACTTACTAACTTTCAGGGTAGTCAGGGCCTCGATTGGGGATGTCACTGAGTATAGGGCAGTCTATCGGGGCACTCCACAGGGAGGTGTTCTGTCACCTCTGTTGTGGAACCTGACCATTAATTCGCTTTTGCTAAGTCTAGAACGCAGACAGATTATGACTGTCGAGTATGCGGATGACGTAGCGGTAGCGATATCGGGTAAGCACTTGGATACCATATCTCAGTGTATGGAGTCTGCGCTGGCTCTGCTGAGTAGGTGGAGCGTCAGCTGTGGGCTCGGCATCAACCCAGCCAAGACTGAGTTGGTGCTTTTCACTAGGAGGTAAAAGACCGATAGCTTTATACACCCAAAGCTTAACGGCACCTCTTTGGAACTATCTAAAACCGCCAAGTACCTGGGTGTGATTCTGGATAGTAAGCTATCATGGAATCAGAACATACAGGCGAGAGCGGAAAGGGCCTTAGTGGCTATTTATACATGCAAAAGGGCAGTAGGCCTCAAATGGGGTATCAACCCTAAGGGGATCAATTGGATCCTTGAGGCTGTTATTAAACCAGTATTCTTTTACGGAGTATTGGTTTGGTGGAATGCGATGGACAAGCAGGCTCATCGCAGGACCTTTGAAAAAGTCTTTCGGGTCGAAGCGAGACTGATGACAGGCGCACTACGATCTACACCAACGGAAGCAATTTTTGCATTGCTAAATTGGCTCCCGGTTGACATTCTGGCCAGACAAAAGGCTCTATACTCAGCGGTCAGGTTGAATACAGTATGTCCATGGACTAGGACTGACTATGGGCATGCTAGGATTTTGAGAGAGCACTCGGAAATCCATGCCAACATTGACTACTGTGTACGAAGACCCTTCTTTGGTGAACTTTTCCGTTCCATTGTCGTTGACAGGGAACAGGTGGACAGGCTTTGCTTTCCCGAGGATTCGGTTACAGTTTTCACTGACGGATCCAAAAGGGGAACAAGAACGGGCGGAGGCTTCTATGTGGAGAACTTCAATGTAAGATCTCCATTCCGGCTCCAGGACGGTTGTACTGTCTTGCAAGCCGAAATCTCTGCTATTACTCGGGCAGCGGGATGGCTAAGGTACTATAGGATATCGAATGATATCTTCATTGTTACCGATAGCAAGGCAGCCATCTCTGCTGTTAGTGGTGTGTACAGTACATCAAAAACTGTGGTCGAATGCCGACTGTCTATCAACGAGATAGCGAGACATTCGAGGGTAACACTGGTTTGGGTGCCGGGGCATTCTGGATGTCCAGGCAACCATACTGCGGATGAGATTGCCAGACAAGGGACTGAATTGAACAGTTCAATGATCAGTCACTTCACTGGCATTCCAATAGCGCGATGCAAGTTTCTGATTCAAAGCGAATCATACAAACTAGCTCAACTTATGTGGGAAAGCGTGGCTAACTGTCTCGTGGCAAGAGCCACGTGGCCCCATTACGACTTGCGCAAAAAACGCGACCTTCTCAAGTTTGACAAGGCGCGCATGCGTCAACTGGTGACTGTTCTGACAGGACACTGTAGCTTTGGAACTCATGCGAGTAGGATGGGTCTAATATACAACGACTATTGCAGAAGCTGCAATGATGAAGAGGAGGAAGAAACTGTCCTCCATCTTCTGTGTCAGTGTCCTGCCCTTGCTAATGTAAGGGCAGCGGCGCTGGGCTCCCGATTTCTGTCAGACTTAGACAGCCTGGCAAATATGGAGCTTTCAGGGGTATCATCCTTCCTCAGGGGTACAGGATGGTTTGAAACGGCGGAGGACATCCCTTAGGAGGTCCTCTGCTTAAGGGCATCACAAAGGGACCGAATTTACGGACCCAAGTGGATTGTCCCGCCAGGGACAACGGCCCTCTAACCTAACCTAACCTAATTTTTTTGCAGATTTGACTGCAGCCTCCCATAGTCCGCCGAAGGGCGGGGCTCGTGGAGGCATGAAATGAAAACTGATGCCTTTGCTGACACACTCTTGTTGAATTTTTTCTTGAGCAGCTGTGGCGAAAAGAGCAGTTGACAACTCTTCTAATTGATTGCGAGCTCCCACAAAGTTTGTTGCGTTGTCACAGTAGAGATGCTGACAGTGACCCCTTCGGCCGATGAATCTTTTGAGCGCTCCAATGAAGGCGTCGGTTGTAAGGTCTGTTACAAGCTCCAGATGCACTGAATTTGTCGAGAAGCAACAGAATACTGCGATATACGCCTTTTGGGGTCGCTTTCCTCGTGTTTTGAAGTGAACCCAGATTGGACCACAGTAGTCAACTCCTGCATTAATAAAGGGTCTTGCTGGTATTACTCTTGCTTCTGGCAAGTTTCCCATAATTTGCTGCAGAAGTTTTGGTTTCGCTCATGCACATTGCACACATTTATGCACAGTTTCCCGAGCTAAATGTTTACCTTTAATGGGCCAAAAACGTTGTCTTACAATTGCTAGAAGTGCTCCAGGGCCACAATGTTTGTTTTCCCTGTGTATCGATTCAAATATTAGTTTACTTATTGTATCGTTATAAGGAAGCAAAATTGGATGTTTGGCATTGAACGATAACGTGGATGCTTCTAACCTACCTCCGAGTCTTAGTATGTTATGTTCGTCTAAAAATGGGGATAAGCTTTTTATTTGACTCGATCCTTTAAGTTCCTTTTTCTGTTGCAGCTGTTTAATGTCTTCTGTGAACGTACATAGTTGGGTGGTTCGAACAATGATGGCAAGCGCTTCGTGAAGTTCAAGCGGCGTCAGAGTTTGTTGGGTTTGTCTCCCGGGCTTGCAAGTTCTGGCGATTTTGATGAATCTTAAAATGTATCCTATGATACGTTGGAGTCTTTTTAGTGAATTTCGATGGTTGATGCTGTGCAAAAAGCTTTCACCATTGACAGCAATGAGTGAGTTGTAGGATCTTTGCTTCTGTTCAGGGGTAGGCAAATTAGGATCCAGACCAAATCTGGGAGGCAATTGCTTCTCGTCTCCATGAAAAAAAAATGGCCCATCATCCATTGGGGTGTATGCTGTAACTGTTGTGGATCCAATCCTCTTGATATGATGTCCGCTGGGTTATCTTTAGAACTCACATGTCGCCATTGCTCAGGTAGCGTGTTTTCTTGAATTGAAGCGATTCGGTTTGCCACAAATGTGTGAAATGAAGAAGATCTTGAGTGTATCCATGATAATACTATTTTTGAGTCGGACCAATAGAATGTTGGCGTTGTATTCATATCTAAGTCTAGTTTCACTTTTGCAACTAAGTTAGCACCCAATTGTGCGGCACATAGCTCCAATCTAGGTAGCGTTTGCTGCTTGAGTGGAGTTATACGTGATTTCGCACATAACAAGTATACTCTTATTGTTTTGTTTGGTAGTATTGTTCTCACATAAATTGCAGTGCCATACGCCCGTTCGGAGGCGTCGGAAAAAAATTGAAGTTGAGTCTTGTTAGGAAGAGCTCCTTTATAGATATGCCGATGCACTTGAAAACTTTCAAGTTCACTTAGGTTGCTTCGAAAGGTTCACCAGCGTGAGTCAAATTCTGAAGGAACTGCCTCGTCCCATGCAAGATTCAATGTCCATAATTCCTGGATGAACATTTTGGCTCTGGCAATTACTGGTGACAGTATTCCTAGTGGATCAAAGATACGCGCCAATATACAACATTACAACATTTTTACCAGAAGGTGTAGTAGGAGTGGATCCCATGTTGAGACTTCGACCCCCATATTAGAAAGAGCTGCCAGACATTCTTTCGTTGTATCGTGCAATCGCTTAACGGCCATTAATGTCGACGCACCCGATGGTTGATCTAGCAGTCTCTGAACCGCTGTTGCCACTATTAGTCGTTTATTATCATAACGATCCTGTAGTAACTGCCAAGCGGCTTTATAATTGTCTGCAGTAACAGCGAGATGATTAATAAGCTTCGCTGCTTCATTAGTTACGTTGGTCTTTAGATAATACATTTTGTGAGCGTCTGACATCCGTTGCTCATGAACAGTTTTCTTAAATAAGTCACAAAACGATGTCCATTTCATATAATCACCTTCAAATTTAGAGATAGTGATTGTGGGTAAAGGTAGGATGGAGGATGGTCTAGCCATAAACTCCGTGGATGGTGGATGAGTGGTGGTTCTTGTTAGCCGTGGTAAGATGGATGATCGCTAACTGAGCGGTTCGAGGTGGATGTATCTGCTTGTGTCATAGCCAGCGAGGTCTTGATCGGGATCACTTCATCATTAAGTAGTTCTAGCTGCTGCCATAGTTTGGTGATGGTGGTCTTTTTAACATCGTAATAAGGCCCATCCTGACCTGACTGCAACTGAAGGCCTTCTAGCTGTCTAGCCAGAGCTGCCATCTTTCCAAAGGAGCGGCTGATTAAACCATCGTGGCCACTTGTAGGTTGTGGGGGGTTGCTAATGAGTTTGGGCTGGTCGCCAACCTTTGACGGTAGGTCATTAGGGTTTTTGGCGATTGCTCCATTGCCTTGGTAAGTGAGCTCGTGTTCCGTTAGAGCTATATATTTGGATGCCATTGACTGGTTTTTATTATAGCGGTCTGCAGTGAAGTATTCATCTTCCATATTAATATCCTGTAGAGTGCGTAATTTGGTATCTGCCTCATCGAATTCTGTCCAAGCTGTAGTCAGCCGGGACAATCGTTCTTTGTAGTACGTTGGAGTTTTGCGATTACCTGGGTCCTTGGTAAAGTTGCGAATGATGGTGGAGATACGCTCGCCGGTCTCCTACAGTTGATAAAGAAGCTGCTCTGCAGATCCCATATTGCTTTGTTGATACCTTTTGGGAGGTTATTTGAGAGCTGTAGTAGGCTGCTTGTTGGTTGTGATGCAGCGTTGTCTGTAATTGGGCGCCTGTAGTTTGTCGTTGGTCGCTGACGTAATGGTTGTGAACTGTTCACTTGAAGGACTTTTGGTTTTCCTAAACTCGTGTCCTATCACGGTCGCCAAAATGTTAAGCGCGGGCTCGTTTGCCTTGCTTAACCTTATAAAATGGGATAACTTGGTGATTCACCAAGTTATTAGAATGTTTAGTGGTTTATTATCCTAGTAGTTCACCAGGACAACGCAATGTCCAATTCAGTTGTTCAAGTGGTACACAAGAATAACATAAATCGACTTGTTGAAAATTAAGTAACAAGTTAATGTTAATGTTGACTGGATGAATGACAATAGTTCAATCACACATATTATTAAAACCTTATTGTATTTAAAGAAAAATTACAAATACAAATAATAACAGAATATAAAATTTACAATACAAAATAAAAATAAGAAGTAAAAAATTGGTTTCATAATAAATAAAAAAATTGCAATGTAATCAATAACATTTTAAAGTGTTAAAATGATACAAAGAATTTTAGGCCAGAGACCGTTCACTCTTCTGCTGCACTAATTACTTTCCCACCGTTGGCAGAAAACAGATATTGGATTTCATAACCGTATGGCTGGTGAATTAAGTAGACAAATAATTTTCCCAGTAAAAGCCAAACATATATTATATTTCTCCAATATCTGACTTGTTCTTTGCTTTAGCACGTGTACGAGTAAATAAATATTTTGTTTTAATTTAGAACTGAATTGTGCTAACGCGGTAATTCTCACGGCAAAGTGTGGGAAAAATAAAGAAGTAAAAAGAGGTACGGATTTTGTTCAAGTATTATTAATTCTATTGAGAGTTTTTTTTTATTTTTAATAAAAAAAAAAACTCAAAGGAATTAACAGTCCCAAACACGGTTGCCACTGAGTAAAAAAATTTTCTACCAAAATTTTCCGAAAATGTTACCAAAAAGTTACCAAAATTTGTTTTTTTATAAAAACAAAAACCTTTATTTTTATTATAATAAAAACAAGAACTTTTATTAATAAAATAACATAACATAAACCGTTTTAATTCATTTTAGAACATAAATAAATATTTCAATTCATTATACCTACGAATTCCGTATTTAATTTAAATAAATTATTTAATATTGCAGTCATTTAAAATAATCTTTTGCTGACCAAACATAATGACATTTGCATATTACGCCGTTGAACAATTTGGCGCACATTCACACAGTTGTTTTTAATGATTTTTTTTCTCAGTGTTGAGTAATGCGGAAAAATGATAAAAGAAAAGCAATAATTTGATAGTTTATCAAGCCTTAAAAACAAAGTTACCAAGTTACCAACCCTAAAAAAAATTACCAATTTTGGTAGAATGTTACCAACTGTGGCAACTGTGGTCCCAAAGGCACGGAAATTGTTGGTATAAATTGATTACTTTCAAAATATCTTTGCTGCTCCATTCCATTTTACAATTACAAAATTTATGGTATTTAAGTTGCCACTGATAAAATGTATGTTATTTAACTTGCAACTGCTATGTATATACATATAAAATAGTTTTTTTAAATAATTTTATCATACAACATTAACGAACAACTGAAGATTTTCAATGCACTATGGCGATATTTTGGGCATTAATTGTAGTTTTAAAGCTAGAGATTTAAAACTTTGCACGTATTTAAGTAACACCAAAATAGAATTTTTGGTTTTTTGAATTGGACCACGCCTTTTCCGCCTCCCCCTTGAAACAATACGTCTGTCTTGGCATTTTTGGTATTAATTATTTAAATTTATTAATTATTTATTTAAGTTTCAAATGTATATGGGGGTACTATAATTTCTGCTGTTTTTTCGTTTGTTTCGAGTTTGCCTTTGCTTCGAACATAGGCTAGGCAATAAGGGATCATACGAGTCCATAGCTCTGTTAAAAACATCAGTAATATTCTCCAGTCGACTACATTTCCTGGCATGAGATCCTCTGTCGCTCTTGTACAGCTTATTTCTTGCCTCTGATGAATTTTCCCCTAGGCAACCTACAGGAACTATGCAGCTGTCCATTATTTCATATCCTTGTATTAGTACCTTATGGACTGTAGGAGCCATTGCATACCAAGAAAAATTTTCCATATACATCGTAAAAGTAGTAGCAGAGAAGTCTTTGAACTTCTCGGAGTTCACCGCGTACTCGCAAGAGGTGGCAATTAAAATTGTGTGAAAGCGATGAAGTGCTCAATTCCTAAAATAGACGGCAGTAGTATCGAACTCGAAAACGCTCTTCTGGCCGTGTTCCCTTCATTGCTATTGCCACTGCCACTTGGCTTTGGTTTATCTACATTAAGGTTCATTTCTTCCCAACATTTTTCTTTAATAAGTTGTTTCCGTGACGCAAGTTGAGCTTTGTCATAGGCTTTGACATGCCACTTCTTTAGCTCAAGTCTATATGAGACTTTTAATATGAACTCGAAGAAGCGTATCCATGCATGCAGAGGGCTTTATCCGAATTGAAGAGAGTCAGGTTTAACATTGAACACTTCTGAGTTAAAGTCTTTTATATTTAGAAGCTGACATGAATTTGTTCCAGTTAAAATATTCAATGTCAAATGCCCATTATATTGTAGAGCAATTTCTTTCGTTTTGAACCTATATACATAATTTTGTAGGTTTTGGGTCTGATTGTCCAAATTTGCTCTATCCTTTAATATAAGAGCTGTACTTTCTTTAGCGAATTAAATTTTTAAAGGACAGCAAAATCGAACCGATTGCGGCGTTTTATTTAACCAAATAACTCTTTGTAGCTCATCTATCAGTTTTAACGGAATAATAGTAGTAACAAAAAGTGAATTATTCAGAGCAGAAGAGTCATTCATTTTAAAACGTTGTTTGTATAAGCTGTGGCCTGTGGATCCATCAAAGCCGTAGCTAAAAATTTGTCTACAGTGTGTTACGTCTGCAAATATTTCAAAAATATCTTGTTGCATTATAAGTATTCGGTACGAGGTATGGTCTAATAGATTTTGTAATGAAACTTGTCCTTAGTTTCAGAACAAAGAATTCCATTAGGCCTACATTTTAATTTTGATTCCACTATTTTCGAATAGCTTGAATATATGTCACAACCATATTCTTTGGTGAGTTGTTTTATATTTATGTATTGCTATCAGCGATATTGGTGTTGGACTAACCGCAGTAAGTTTGTTTCTAGTTTCACTTATATTATCAATACCACCAGCTTTTTTTAAAACAAATGCCTCCGTCTTTTGATATTTTGACTGAAACTGTAGCAGCATGTATTAACAACGGCGTTGAATGTTGATTCTCTAAATTCTGATGCTATTTTTTTTAACAACTGATGTTTACCGACAGTTGTACCAAAACCAAGTGATATTTAATCATCTGACTTTGAAAGCATGCGCAAGGACTATCTTGTCCCCTTCAAAGTAATCCCCATCAGATCTAATAAACTTATGCCAGCAGTTTTGCCAATCCTCGAAACACTTCTGAAACGCGCTTATTGTTATCGCCAACAGCTCCTGCTTCGATTTTTCTTTTATCCCCTCAAACGTAGCAAAACGCTTTCCTTTCATCGGTGTCTACAGTTTTGGGAAGCGGAAAAAGTCAGCGGGAGCCAAATCCGGTGAATAAGGTGGTTGAGGCATGATAACGGTTTTATTTTTGGCCAAAAAGTCACGCACAAGCATCGATGTGTGAGCTGGTGCGTTATCATGGTGCAAAATCCATGATTGCTTTTTCCACAATTCTGTGCGTTTTTGACGAATTGCTTCGCACAAACGGCGCATAAGTTCAAGGTAGTATTCCTTATTGACCGTACGACCTTGTGGCAAGAATTCATGATGCACCACGCCATTGCAGTCGAAGAAAACAGTGAGCAAAACCTTTACATTTGACCGAACTTTACGTGCTTTTTTCGGTCTTGGTCTTCTGGACGCTTGACTTTTTTGAGGAAATCTAGATCATCGTTGACGATGTTCAACAGCTCCTGAGCGATGTACATGCGACGTTGTTTTTGCTCAAAATCTTCGCTGCAGCACGTTTCATGCCTAAAACATCCGCAAAAATTGCTTGGCATGAGCCGAACGATATGCCAGCATCATTAGCAACCTCTCTGATAGTGATTCGACGATTATCCAAAATCATTTTCTTTACTACTTCAATGTTTTCAATTGTAATCGCCAAACGCCACAGTCAGCATTTCAAATGTCCTTGCGCATTTAATTTCGTTTTTTACACAAAACTTAATACAGTTTCTTTGATCCATTTTTTCAAATAGTAAAAAATCGAAGAGCACCCCAAAACACTAGTAACCTTTTTATGTGTCAAAAACAAACTGACAATCCAAAATGGCTGATATTACCAACATATATAACAGACATGCGTACCAACATAAAAAAAAAATTCGATAATCGAACATACGTAACTCACGAAATTTGAAAATAATGGTTATTTCTTGATCAGACCTATACTTTATGGGGTCCAATTCTCTTTGGAGGGTATTAAATCTCTATTTTGGCGGGGGCTCTGGCAAGTGCTGTGGGGGAGACATTTCACCTTTGTCATAAAACTCTAAAAATAAATGTTTGCGATAATTATATACAAAATTAAAAAAAAAAATTTATAGGGTCATTTAGGGGGCAAAGGGGGAAGAGGGGGTAGGGAAGATTAGTACCAGGTTAAGTGTCAGCTTCGTCATTAAAGCTTAAAAATTTTATTTTTAAGGAATTTAGGCTTAAGTAAAACAATTTGTTAAATGTTTACACTATTTTTGCATATAATAACGCCCTTTGAAGAGGGCGGTGTCCAAAAATTATTATTTTTTATTTTATGGCTACTTTTTTGGAGGGTATAAAAAATAATTTGGTTACTTTTAGGTAAAAAAAAAATCGATTTTCGAACCGTTGAATAAAATTTGTGAAATTTTTTAATTGTGGTACAAATTTACTTCTTTCCAATATATAGAAAAGTTTTAATTAAAAACAAAAAATAAATAAATAAAAATAATTAGCCCTTATGTACGCACCTAGGTACCCAGGTACCTTTTGCGTTTTCAATCAAAATTTTTGCATTGAAATTGATAAGATATACATCTGAAAGTTTTTGAGAACTCCTAACTTTCCAAAAATATTGATTTTTTGAAGCGAAATGATTTAAATGGTTTTTTTTAATTTTCGTTAGACTCCAATTAAGTCTTAACACCGTATAATGCGCACCAAGGTACCCGGGTACCTATATGTATTTCATATAGGAATGCTTTTATAAGAGTATACTTAGTGAAGTTGAAAGTAAGCCTACATATTCAAATAAATAAAATTCAATGTAAATTACAAACATAACCAATTTATTTCTAAAATAACAATAAAAAAACTTAAAAAAAGGAAAAATTCAATATGTAATAAAAAAAAACAAAAAAAAAATTGACTTTCGTGTAGTTACTTTGAACAATTCATACATATTGGTCGATTAACCGAATGCTCGTTGCAGACTGGCTTGGAACAATTGCTGCAAGCCTTTCGAGTTTTTCTCTGCTTCATTCGTTATTGCGAGCACACGTGACAGCTTCCTACTATTGGAACCCGGCCGCTTTGGTCCTTTCGATGTTTTGTTTGTAAAAAATGTTTATTGCGGATGCAGTCGATGACTGTGAACATATTTTCGTATTTTTGGCCCGTTGTTCAATATTTTCCTGACACAGCTCAGAGCACAAATCTTTTAAAAACCTTCTTCGACGATCACTAGATTTATATTGAGTATTAAATTCCATGTATATTATATAAGAAGCTAATGTTACTATATCAATAACATTAAAAAATAACGATAATGGCCATCGACTAGTGCCGCGCTTACAGGTGTATTCACCCAGTAATTTATCCCTGTTATCGACCCCTCCTTTAGTTTTATTGTAATACGTTATAATTTCCGGTTTTGGTAACGTATTTGCGTCCACATTCGGTTGGGCGTGCATAGTCGATAGCATAATTACTGCTTTCTTCTTCTTTGGTACGTAGGAACATAAAGTCGCCTCCTTGCTAAACGCAAAATTTGTAGAATATAATGATCTGGAAAATAAATTTATAAAATTTTATTTGATTATAAAATTCAATCGGTAATAAGTCTAAGTATTTAAATATACAAACCTCTCCTTACTTGTTTGCATAATAGGTGGTAAAAACCTTTAATTTTTTCGCAGCGTTCCAACAAGTGTCAGGTTCCATGACCTCAAAGCTCTTTCAAGGTCCAAAGACGTAAAAAAGCTGTCTGTGGTGACATTTCTTCCTGACTTTTTATAGGGAAAACCCAGATCTAAAACAGTTTTTTCACCTATTTTAGTTTGCCTCTCACCGGTATACAGTTGGCCATGTAAAGGGAAGGAATTACTTGCATCGCAAGCCCAAAATATGTTTATGCCATACTTTTCAGCCTTTGATGGCATGTACTGAGTAAAACTGGTACGACCGCGGTATCCATATAGCTGATCATCAATAGTTATGCAGTCACTCGAATTATAACTTTGACCTAAGTTGGGTTTTAGCATCGTCCAAATGTCTCGAAAAGCTGCCGCTTTATCGGACTTTGAACGTATATCCCGAGTTGCATTGCTATCAAAGCGTATGCACCGTAAAATCATTCTGAATCTGTTGTATGACATTCCGGCTCGATACAAAGGCAAATTAGTGGGTTTCCACAATTTCAGATACATGTTCTCTATTTGATTTGTAAACACCAGAGTAAATTAGAATACCCAAAAAGGCATCAAATTCTTTTTCTACAAAGGGCACAAAATTGGTTTTTGTTTCGTTTTTTATATAATATTATGATGTAATTTGCTGTCCTCTACGATTTGTTTCTCATAGAATTATGTCACAAATTTCTTTTGACAGAATGCTTTTAAATATATCTTTGGCTGATAACAACTTGAATTTTTGACTTGCGCTGCACGTTGTCGTAAGATATTTTTTCTCACAGTCTGAGACTCTGAAAATGGGCTAAACTGCCAGCAAGTTCCATTTTTACCACAAAGTTCACTTCTCGCAAATTTCATTATTCTCGCAATCATCTGAATCCTCTGAGTCACAGCACTCTTCATTTATTTCTATAGAACCTTCAATCTCGGCGTCTGAATTTTCAGATGTAATTCCATTTAGTGGTGGAATATATTCTTCATCACAATCAGAGTGGTTAAAATCTTCTTCATCACTTTCTAATTCACTTAATATATTACTTATATCAGTAGAATTAAATCTTTTAGAAAAACACGTTTGAATTCATTTTATTTTTTATACAAACGTAAAAAATTACACCTTCACCGTATAGAAGATAAGTCAAACTAAAAATAATAAGCACAACACAAGATAAAAGTTTGTATTGATTCAAAAAGGGGAATCACCCACTTTAGTGCAGTAATTTAGCTATTAAATTTAAAACTTTTCCTAAGTTGTTGATATATAATACAAAATGTCTCGCAAAACTTAAGCGCTAAGAAATATTTAATGTTTAATATTTCTATTGCCTACCACCAAGGCTTTAACTAAATAATTAATACGATAGTGCTTACATTCTATGTAACATCTATATAGGTACCCAGGTACCTTGCCGCACATTATAAGGTGTTTTTTTACCGCGCACATAAGGGTTAGTTTTTGCTGGTTAATTTTTTGGTTTAAACTTTCCAACTCTGTGCATCAATACTTTCCAAATTTACTTTGCAAAGTATTATTCAAATAATGAAATAATACGTAAGAACGTTATATTCGACCGATTCGAATCTTAAATACACTCCAAATATTTAGTAAATAAAAGTTCTATTTCAGGGTGGTTAGTTACTCCAGGAGGGGCCGTGGGGAGATATCTCACCTTTGCCATAAAACACAAAAAAGTAAATTTTTGAGGTTAAGTGTAAAAATATATATTTATTTTTCAGAACCATTTAGGGGACAAAGGTGTGAGGAGTGCAGGACAAAAGAAGATAAGAGAACATCTCAGCTTCGTCATAAAACCATTAAAAATTAATGTTTAATTTGCAAAAGAAAAAGCTTCAAAAATTGTGTTGTTCTTAAGAGGTTGGATTAGTTCTTCATAGGGTAACTTTTTCCCCTCTGATCCGATTTCGCCCATTTACGCCTTGACCTGCGCTATCCTTCAGAATGTATTGATACAAAATTTCAAGGGTCTGCCTCTTTGCGTTTGGACTGAATCGTGATTTTTACAAACGAACGGAC
The DNA here is from genome assembly GCA_951800035.1 of Linnaemya tessellans. Classification (NCBI taxonomy): domain Eukaryota; kingdom Metazoa; phylum Arthropoda; class Insecta; order Diptera; family Tachinidae; genus Linnaemya; species Linnaemya tessellans. Next base: position 75,028,613 of record OX637534.1, on the reverse strand, counting down.
GGACATGACTAGATCGTCTTAGATTTCATCAGTCATTAAGAATATATGTACACGGAATGACAAAGTGAATATACCCTTCAATTCTTTTTTGGAGGGTACACAAATATTATACATTTGCGTGGGCATCAGGTCAATAGAACAATCAAAGTGTCTTAAAGTGTTAAATGCAAACAATCCATTTACGAACAGTGGAGAAAAATATCATTTCTGTAGTGCCAATAAGATGTTGATCAATTTGTGGATACAAATTTTAGTATTTTTGGGTTCGTTTTTTTAACACGAAGCTGCTGGTACGAACCTCTTTCAACAGGTTATTAAACTAATTTCAACAAGGGTTAAAGCTCGTGTTAAACTAACTCTTTTTTCATTAGTACAACCAAATGCAGAAATTGCAGCGACAAATATATTTCCTCTTTTGAAATGCTAATACTTTTTAATACTTTTAAACTTATGTACAAGAATATATCGTCTGATAGATTACTAACTTGAAATTTATTATACAAGTTCAATTTTAAATCCCCGAATTTACAAATTACTTTTTATGTTTTTATACCCTCCAAAAAAGAATTTGGAGGGTATATTCACTTTGTCATTCCGTTTGTAACGCATCGAAATATCCATCTCAGACCCCATAAAGTATATATATTCTTCATCAGTGATGAAATCTAAGACGAACTGAGCATGTCCGTCCGTCCGTCCGTCTGTGGAAATCACGATTCAGTCCAAACGAAAAGAGCTAGACTCTTGAAATTTGGCATAAATATATTTTAAAGCTTAGAGCAGGTTAAGTTCGAAGATGGGCTAAATCGGGCAAGAGGGAAAAAAGTTCCCCTAAGAAGAACTACTCTGCCCTACCCCTTCCGCCCCCTAAATGACCCTACCAAAAAATTTTTTTTTTTTAAATTTTGTATATAATCATCCCAAGCATTTATCTTTACAGTTTTATGACTGCCGATTTCTGCCCTACTCCCCCCCCCCTCTTCCTTTGGCCCCTAAATGACCCTACCAAAAAAAGAATTTTTTTTCAAATTTTGTATATAATCATCCCAAGCATTTATCTTTAGAATTTTATGACTGCCTGTTGCTGCCCTACCCCCTCCTCCCCCTTTGCCCGCTAAATGGCCCTATTAAAAATAAATAAACTTTTTTTTTAATTTTGTGTATAATCATCCCAAGCATTTATTTTTAGAGTTTTATGTACGATATTATATAAAGGAACTCTGTCCCACCAAGTTAAACATTTCAAATTCACTTACAAAATATTTGGAGGGTATTTAAGATTCGACCCTTGTTTTAAATTCAAATATATTATTTTTGGGGCATGGATTGTGCCAAATATTGATTTATACATAGCTCTCAAAATAAAACCAATTGGCAAATGTATTCGATCGTTTATGCTCTTATGTAAAATTTATTTTTCATTTTGTATTAAAAATTGTTATAATACTTATGCAAGTTTTGAATTTAAAGTTTAGATTTACAAGAATATTAATTTATGTTAATCCTACTTCCTATTTATTATAAAACAACTAAAAAATGCAATACGTTTCGTAAGACACAAATGAATAATAAATATACAAATTCAATTGGATTAGAATCGACGACAATTCAATATTTACATGGCAGGTTATTGTATAAAAATAATTTCCTTATACTTAATATTTCAAAAATCAAAAACGACTTAAAACAAATAAATTACCTTAAAGTTATACACATCTGAAGCTCAGAAAAAGTATTATTACAAAAGTTTAACGAAAGGAAAGAAAATTGCAAAATAAAATTTATATTTATATATAAATAGTAACATTTGGTATCGAAATCGTGACTATAAAATACAGAATTAGGCAAAAATATATACTTCTTAATTGATTATCAACTAAAATAATTTATTGGGATTTTTTTTTGTTCTATATTTCGACAGTGATGTATTCGTAATTGAACTGTTTATAACAAATTAAAACTCAGAAGTTAAAATATATATATCTTTACGAAATAGCGCCAGTTGTGTAAGACACAAATAGCGAAGGAGGTTTATTCACAGCTAATGGACTCAAAACAAATCACATTGATTCAGCCAAACTCTCATTGCTTAATCAATTTATGACTAATGATGATGATGGAGATAACGTAAAACGTAGATATTACATGTTTCGAAGTTAATTATGTTCCTCATTAAGATTTGATGCTTCGGTCACACCATCACTAGATATCTGTGCTTGATGTACTAGCTTGTCCATTTCTTCTTTAGTAGCACGTTTGAAGAAACCAGCCTAAATAAAAATTATTTATTATACAGCATACGTATAGTTATTAAAATTATATAGTTATTAAAGTTTATAGACTAAATGATTATTTCACAAAAAATATTTTATGCTTATAACTCTTTATTTGTCAGAAATTTTTATACAAAATTTGTCAAATAAGCAGTTTATAAATATAAAATTAATTTAATAATTGTGCACTATAATTCGTAGCAATTGATCCGATAGTATTTTTGTAAGATACGGGTAAAATTTATGATTGAGTAACTTTCGACAACTCTTTGCCATTTACTTGATTCTTCATATTGTTACAAAGCTTAAAAATAGATTCAAATATAACGACAATGTGTGTGTGTGTGTATATGTACTTGGCAGCACTGCCAACTCATCTCTAGTTGTCAAAATGTTACAGCCCTGGTCAACACAATATAGATAACATTCAAATTAATGGAAATGAAATATCCCGGATACATCGATGAGAATATACAAGTCCATTCGAGACTGTGTAATAATAAGTGTGGATAACCAAACGATAAACTTAGCAACATCAACGCTAAGAGATGAAGATGTTATTCTTAATGATCTTGTACCCAACCCAAAAACCAATTTTTAAGCAGAACAGCTGTCTTGGAGAATAAGCTTATCATAAGACATTTTCAATAACCTTTTATAAACGTACTTATTATTTGCTTGGATCTGTTAAAAATGACAACTGTTTTCTTAAATATGTTTACTATATACTTGTTTTACTAATAGTTATACAAGCACTAATAGTTTTACATGGCCACTATAGTTTCATAAGTGTTTTTTTAAGCGACGTCCCGTTATATGGCATCGTAAACTTCGCATTGTTTGCAAAATGCCTCAGTTAAGTTTATTTCTTTCGAGTGTAAAGTGTTTAAAAAAAATTTAATTAAAAAAAGTAAAAATTAAATTTAAAAATAAAGCAATATATTATTTATAAATTATAAATACATTATAAATATTATAAATAAATTTCATTTATATATAATAGTATTGTGACAACAATGTGTCAAATAAAAAATTTTCATAACAGTTTGATTTAGATTTTATTTTTCATTTTGCCTTATAAATACTTTTCTTGTTATCCAATGGATTTCTGATTGTATAAAGGTGTAGAAAAATAAAATAGATTCATATCGAATATACTTTATTTGTTGGTTTAGTTTTGTATGAGTTTCAAGGTCTACTATTCTTATTCTGTTGTTATATTTGAAAATAATTTGTAATTTACAAGTTATGAATTCTCAGATGGTTTTCGGAAGTACATATATACATAAGATAAGAGGTTTTTAACCTTTTAAAACTGTGGTTAAAGTCTACTGACGATTTGGTAAAGCACCAATGAAATTCATATAGACATTGCTTAACCACCAACATATAAATTTCATTTATATATAATAGTATTGTGACAACAATGTGTCAAATAAAAAATTTTCATAATGCAATATAAATTTAAACCAAGTGTTCGAAGCGAATCCAAAGAAATTGTTGATTTGCTTCTGAATATAAAGAGAAGAAAGAATGAAGATTCTTGTGAAGCTCTACTTGATTCTACTCTAATTTGCAGATGCTGCAATTTCTATTGGTGTTGAGAAAGATGAATAAACCAAAAGTACAAAATCATTTTTCCAATTTGCGAAAAACCGCCAAGAGTCCCGAAAAAAATATGTCTCAACATCAAAAATATCTAAATAAATACAAATGTACAATGTATGTACATATATGTACATACACATTTTTAGAAATTATTTTTTAAAAAAATGAATTAATAATATACATATGTATGTATTTAATAAATATATTTTCGACAAAAAGTATTAATAAAAATAATTTAATAAAAAAAAATCGGATGAAGGCAAAAGCACTAGCAGCGTGTCATCTTTGGTGCAAATTGCTTACAAACTCAAACCTTGCAACTAACTATTTGCATCAAACATGTAATACTGCGTATGACTAACTTATTATTATTATTTTTTTTTTTTTTAGGAGTAGGACCAGCACTCAGGGGATAACCCCTACATATGCAGTTGATTGCGGTGGAACTAGGAAAATTGGTTTTGGGAAGGAGGATAAAGTGTCTGTGGATTTTCGACTTGAACCCCCTCAAATTGTAAGTGGCGGGGAAGACATCTGCAGGTAGTTTGTTCCACATACGGACTGTTCGGCCAAAAAACGAATTTTCTCTGTAATGAGTAGTGCGATTCGTTGGAATATCGACCACAAACGCATGCGCTCTTGATGAAAAATGCGTTGAGCGTAAGAAAGAATGGGTTTCAGGAACAAGTTCCCTAATTTCACCAGAGCACCTGCCATTATAGTAACGATAGAACAACGATACGCACCCCACATTGCGACGATGCTCAAGAGAGTCAATAGAGTTGGCTACCCTACTGTCTCCGATGAGTTTTATCGCCCTCTCCTGTACGCGGTCGAGTAACTTCAAAATAGAATTTCAAGCACCGGCCCAAACATGAGAGTTGTATTCCATCTTCAGTCGGATGTAAGTGGTGTAAATATTAAGAAGATCAGAGGGGGTGAAGTATCTCTTGCACCGTCTTAAGAAGCCAAGGCACTTGAATGCTTCTTTTGCGACCTAAAAGACATGTTCCGTCCATCTGACATCACACTGCACTTTCATGCCCAGAACATCAAGAGCCCCTGACTCCATAATACTTACACCACCCATAGAAACAGATGAAGCAGCATGGTAATACGTACGTCGATGCGTAAGCATACAACACTGGGTCTTACGGGCATTAAAATCGACCCTGTTCGCCTGACCCCATTCGGAAATCTTCGCGAGGTCACTATCCAGAACGTCATTCATAAACTGCCTCCTCGTCTCGATTTCAGACGTTGACGGCTTGCAGTTAAATGAATAGGAATGCGAAAGGCTGCTATCATCATCGAAAGAGTAAATAGGACAGGAAGTTTGGGAAAGTAGATCGTTAAAAAAAATTAGAAATAGAGTAGGAGAAAGAACGGAGCCCTGCGGTACCCCTGAGTTGACTCTGAACTCATCGGATGAGACCCCATCTATAACAACTCGTATAGAGCGATCCCTGAGAAAGCTCGATATAAACCGAGAGAAGGTGTCTCCGACACCAAATGCAATAAGTTTGGACATCAGTGGTCCGTGCCACACTCTATCGAACGCCTTAGAAATATCTAGAGCCACCACTTTACTTTCGCCAAAACGGTGTATGGAACTACACCAGTTTTTCGAAAGGAGGGCCAATAGGTCACCCGTAGAGCAGCCTCTGTGGAAACCATACTGGCGGTCGTTTAGTAAACTGTTGGACTCCAGATATTTCTGTGCGTATAATTACGAAGAGGTAGTCTTTTGTGTGTGTTTTTTATGTATTCGCTGCACATTAAAAATATTGAAAGTAATTATTTTGAAGCTCACCAGCCGAAATTGAACTGGTCTAAATTAAAACCGTCAAATCTGAATAAATGTTTTCAATCACAATAGACTAGTATTTGTAATATATGTACATGTGTACCTCTTATAGGTGGACGCTTGTTATAGCCGTACAAAAAAATCGCGAAGCTTGATTTCACTCTATTTGGCAAATATAGTCGGAGTTGCTATCAAGTTACAAAGCGGACAATGGCGAAAAATTCAATGTTATGCAATAGAAATGTACTTACCCGGTACATGCCATAAGTTATCAGGGCCAAAACTAAGATACCACCAAGAATGGCGAGAATTATAACCCAAATGGGTGTTCCATAAAGTTGATGTTTGGAAATAATGTTGTACTCAATTTTTTTGTTAACTGCCAATGTAGAGGCCAAACCGTTGGTCTTAACTACATCCAGACCCACTAACACAACAAAAAATTCCCAAGGTTCAATGAGTATTTGATTAACTTCTTGGAGATCCACATTATATGACATCGTAATAATTATTGGAGTTTCAAGTTTAAAATTATACACCTCCATGACTGCTTGCATACAGACAGTTCGCTCTGGATCATTGCAATTGAACACAATTGTGCGATTGACGGGTAAAGTACCCTTCAAATCATCACTAAGGAGATCATACGATTTAGCCTGAGCAATACTTGCATATTGGTCTCTGTTAGCAGTTAGAGCAGCTGCCTCACGCCGTTTACGACTATGGCCCATGGAAGCAGACATAACAGAATCTGAAAATAGTAGATTTTATAAGCGATATAAAAATTTCTAACGTTAAAAATTAATTACCTGAAAAATCATCGTTTATATTTTTAAATGAAATTTCGTTGACATGGCCCATATTAATAGAGTTGTAGTGTTTGCCATTGCTGGTCTGCATTATAGTCTTTGTTACTTCCGATGATACACTGGACATCGTGGAAACGAGCGTAACATTGTTTTGGAAGAAATCGAATACCACTAGTTGGGAATCGTAGGTTGCTTGCATTGTTATATTGTACATGTCTATAATGGATATTGTTGCCAAAGATCCTGGTATTTTATAAGCAACAGGTATATTAAATATGACTTTCATAGAACCCACATTACTGGGACCATTACTTTTAATCTAAAAATTATTACAATTAAATAATTTTGTGTTAATACATTTTGCAAATTCTATTACATAAAACATACTTCGTAATAATTTTTAACTTGCGCTGTATTTGACACTTTCTCCAAATTTATATGTGGCGTTATAGGAGCACTGCAAGGAATATGATACACATTTTTGATCACTAAAATATGTAATTGCTTACCCGACTACTTCTAATTCAGTAAATTCGCCTAAGGTAATGACATCTTTTATCACATTGTTTCCGGGATATTGTTCTTTGCCCGTACTAAAAACTTCGGCTGTTAAGATTACTGCCGTTCCCGACAAATTGCTGACATCGTATATAACAGTTACTGAGTCCGTTGCCCCTTTTAACATGGCTTGGCCACGATTAAGATCGCACAACATAACTGATTCATGCACCTTGCAATTCGAGGGATACTTTGCAAACGGCATACGATTCGATGAAGTGATATTGATTTGCGGTAAGTAGGCCGTCTCACCAACGTTAGTTACATCATAAGTGACCTTTAGGGTTCGACTGCTGCCCAGAATGTATGAATGACTAGAGAAAAAGCCCTTCTGTTAGTAAAATTTTTCTAATGAAAATTTGTATTTAACTTACTCTAGGCCGGTACTTTTAACCTGCATATCGGCAATGCAAATTTCGGCAGCACACCCTGTGCTGAAGATAATTTTTTCTGTAAAGAGCTTAGGTTCCGCTGGGTCCACAGCAGTGCAATTTTCGCAAAACTCTAAAACAACTTTATCGTTAGGAATAGATATAAAATAATATTTGTACTGAAATCATTACCTTCCGAGTCTGGCACTTGCTGAACAAGACTGTAATGAAGCTCCAATTCAATAGGCTTGAAAATCTCCGATTCAATGAATTTAACACTGCAATCCATTATACTGCAGTGCATTTGCGTTTGCGCCTTGGCATTAAATTTCATTTCATTACGGCCTGATGATGAAATTGTTACTCTCTTTACTTGTGGGTCAAGCACTACATGCATGGCCAATTCCTGTGTGCGAATTTTGGACGAAGTAGTGGAAATGGCATAGCATACAGACAAAGGGAATGACGATTGCCCAGGTTTAATTTCACGAGTGTCCGATTTAAGAGTAGCCAAGATTTTTACAACCGGGTAGGCTTTGTAAAGGAAGACGGTTTCAGCATTTGGAGCACCAATGGCAATATCATTAAAACCGTTGCCGTCAATATCTGAACCCTTGGACAGACCATGACCAAACATGTGGGGCCTATAATTTGATTGTATAAATGCCTTTGGCGACTCTAAACGCTGGCTGTGGTGATCACGCAAACCTCTTTCGCTTCCTAAGTAAATAAATACTGAGCCATCACCAGCAAAGGGAGCACTTACAGCAATATCCCTATAACCATCATGATTAATGTCTCCCAGACTAGTCAGTGTAGTGCCAAAACGAGCTTTCCCTTGAGTTGGAGACGTTACCAATTTACGTTCGAAGTTGAACTGAAATGTGTTTAATTCCAGAAATAAAGTTTTGATTTGTTTTATTAGTCTAATGAATACTGAAATAACTTACTCTTCCCTGGTTGACAAATACATAAATTGCACCATCATCAAATAGACCTGTAACTCTATGCTGGGGAGCCGATACAATAACATCACTTAAGCCATCACCATTAACATCTTCAGCCAATACTGCATATCCAAAGTACTCGCCGAATTGTTCCCCTCGAAAAACATAATGCTTCTTTATTCTATTGTTGCTATAGTCAAATATATAGGCCTGTAAAACATTAGTGTTGGAAATAAAAAGTTTGCGATTGCATATATCAAAGTATTTCACCTCTCCAGACTGTTCGTTGGCCTGCGGTGCAGAAGCTAAATACAATATCTTATCTCTGTTATTTGAGTCAAAGTATCCTGAGCTAACTGAGTAGCCAAAATATGAATCACTCGGCTGATTGAAAAATTGAGGGTTGGGTATATCTGATTCATAGTAAACTATAGTGCTATCCAAGTCCAATTGTCTAGGTTTACGCAGTGCTCTTTCAGTATCACGTCGACTGAGGCTGGGATCGTCATTTACTACTTTTTTACGGTGTCGAATCACAGAACCCTTCCACGTATGAATACCGGGAGCACCAATTAGAAACTCTTCATTGTCCGGTGTAATATGTGAACTTAAACCTTGTTCAGCCAGCATGTAATAGTAGAATTTTAATCCATCCTCTTTGCGAATTTGATCTCGCTTTAAACGCAGAGGTGATATTTTGCGAACATTTGTGGGTTTATCGGCTAAGGTATCGTTAATCCAATAACACAAGCCGTGCATTAAATAGTCCATATTAGCTACAGGGGCCATAAATCTCGGTGCGCACACCACAAGCTTATCAGTGTCTTTTAAGCCACCATCCATGGCAGCACCTAACCATTGATAGTCCCGTTTCTCGGAGTCATATGTATAGTCACTTTGTTCGATATTTCGATTCCCTTGATCATCGAAAACATATGGATAACACACATGTGGTGTTTGCAGTGAACATCGATAGATAGCACCAGTCTCATTTACATTTCTCTGTAGTTCCAAAGTAGATTGCGCTCTAGGGGCACCAACGATAACACTGGAATTGGAAAAAGTACACATATGCTAAGGAACAAATGTTACATGCCAATATAAAATATTTATTATTTTTGTATCATTAACTGAAAAACAACTTATGTATATTATGGGTTGAAAAATAAATGCAATTTTCGCAACCAAATATTACAGAACGATTTTTTCATTGCTGGAAAACAAAATTTTACTTTGACTTTAAATAGTTAAATCGTAATTAGGTAAAAAAATACAAACAACGGGTAACCCTGAAGGTCATCCCCGCAACTTCACGCTAATTTTAACCACATCGTAACATGGAGCTACGGCGCGAAGTTTTTAAAAAAATCAGTTTTTTAGAATTCCTGGATTCACGATATGTTATGAACGCATCATCCGATTTTGACATGGTTAGTGGCGATCGGTATGTCTTTTGAATGCCAAGAGCTGATTAGTTTTTGGAATCTATCGATAGAGCTGTAAAGTTACTTCAAAATATCCGAATGTGCTATTTCTCAAAATCTACCAGTGCGAATCGGTTCAAATTCACAGCAAAAAGAACCATTTGAACAGCGATTACTATGGTTTGACGCGGTTTACAGACATACTTACACCCTCTTAGAAGTAGTTCTCAGAAACTTAAAACGTCAAGTCCGGATGAAAACTTCAGTAATTTCCTGATGTTTTCAAAATTTTAAATTTTCTTATCGGGAAGTTGGAAAATATGTGTATAGGCATGAAAAAGTTTCCTTTTGTATTTAGAAGACCGATTGCACGAAGTTTTTTAAATTCTGTAGTTTTAATTGAAGATGAAACTCTTATCATCTGCATTAAATTTTAATAATAAAACGTCTTACAAAAAAATGGAAAATAATTAAAATAGCTCGGTTATACTTTTATTTTATGTTCAGAAGCACTTTCTCTTAATAAATTATATACATATAACCTCCCATCATATTTTCGTTGTATTGACCTTGATAACGGTGTTCGAATCTCACAATCCCCAGATGAAAACGTCTTGCTTTTCTGAAAATGCTACCCAGATAAAGGCATGTAAATGTTATTTTGTAATGGGCGTAGAAAACACGCCCATTCGTAACTGATACAGGGGAACTGCTTCTGGGTCTACTGCTAAATTGTTGTACAAATATCGAAATGAGATTGAGTTCCTAGAAGCTTTTATCTAAAATCAGATTTCTCAAATAATAGATACTGTGATTGGTGCAGTGCGATATCTAATAGAAAATTTTAGGGAGTCTGATTCAATATTGGCGGCATATACAGAGCCAAAGGCTCAATGACTACGTTGGAGAGAAAATTTACAAGTGCTAGTTGTTGATCTGACTACAAGCAAAACCAACACATTTAATAACTGATGTAAAATTTTTTGTTTAGAGTTTTCTTTATTTACAAAAAAGTAAAATAGTCATCATATTATTAGTTTACAAAATGTGCGCCATTTCGTAGAAAATCTTCAATTAATGCAATCTTTTCAAAGTGTTAACTAAAATCAGGAAAATGCTTAATTTTCAATTAATTGTAAAACTAAAAAGTAAAAAAGTTATATTCGATCGTGTCGAGTCTTAAATACCCTCCAAATATTTAGTAAGTACATTTAAAATGTTTAGCTTGGTGGGACAGAGTTCCTTTATATAATATCGTACATCAACGCCCACTGAAGGAGGCAGGGTCCAAAAATAAACTATATTATGTTTTACACAGACGATCATTACTGATCAAGAATTCTTTTTGGAGGACACTAAAACTGTATTTTGTCGGGGTCTCTCTGGCAAGGGCCGTAGGGAAGACATTTCACCTTTGCCATAAAACTCTAAAAATTGTATAGGGTAATTTTAGGGGCAAAGGGGAAGGAGGGACTAGGGCAAAGGAGTACCAGGTTACGTCTCAGCTTTGTCATTAAAGCTTACAAATTTTACTTTTTAAGGAATGTAGGCTTAAGTAATAAAATTTGTTACATTTTTACAATATTTTTGCATATAATAACGCCCACTAAAGGGGCAGGGTCTTAAAATCAATTTTTTTGATTCAAAACTTTCTAAATGTTCTTATGTCAAATGTTCTTTGACATAAAAACATTTAATTTTCTTAGCAAAATTACTAAAAAAACTTTAAAAATAATGTTGTTTTTTAAAGGTTGGTTTAGTTCTTCTTAGGAGAACTTTTTTTCCTCTTGCCCTATTTAGCCCATTTTCGAACTTTGCCTGTGCTATCTATCATCCTTCAAGATATATTTATACCAAATTTCAAGGATCTGGCACCTTTCGATTGAACTGAATCGTGATTTCCACAGACGGACGGGCATGACCAGATCGTCTTAGATTTCATCACTGATCAAGAATGTATGTACTTTATGGGGTCTCAGATGGATATTTCGCTGTGTTACTAAAGGAATGACAAAATGAATATATCCTCCAATTCTTTGTTAGAGGGTATAATAAAAATATATACATAATTGTAGTGGTTTGAATAACGTTGGGTTTGAAGATCCAATGATGAGTTGGCATGAGATTAACTCCACGATAATTATTTTTAACATATAAATTCCTGAGAATATATCGAATAAATTTAATAAATAAATGTGTTATATTTATTCGATAAATTATACATAATATACAATTTTCTAAATAAAATGTATTAACAAAAATCATGCAAATAATTAATTTTATCATGCCTCAAAATTTAAGTAAATCCAGGTGATTTTAGCATAAGCTGGCATTGAAAGTCATGCTATAACATATAATAAAGTGTTGGTCATGATTGCATTCATTCAGTTGGAAACAATTTGAAAATTTTAGCTGTTGGTTTATGACATTGCTTCGTGCTAAATTTTTACAGCCTTATGCAAAAAAACTTAACACAGTCTGGTAAACCAACGTTAAGCAAAATTCCTTAAAGTATCGTGCAAAAACGATTGTTAGCTTAAGTCTGCTTTTACACACATCAGTTTTTCTTGAAGCAGTTCTCTACAGTTCTCTTTTAAAACTGCCCGTTTGTTTACACACAGACAGTCTTTGTTCAATTTCTAATGTCAAAACTTAATATGACGCCATTAATGAGAATAAAATAACAAAAGAGAATTGAAGTAACTTTCCGGTACAATCAAGTACCCTCTTCTTGCTTCTTTCCTCTCTCTCCCATAAACTCAGACTTGCTTCAAGAAAAACTGATGTGTGTAAAAGCAGACTAACACACGTGTTGTAAACCGATGTCAACATCAAATCATGTACTTTAAAGCGGTGTTAAATATTTTTTTACAAATGTTTTGTGAAAACTTTTAATGAGAGCATTTCAGTTTTGTGTATTTTTATATTAAAAATGAATACATTAAATTTAATGAACAGAATCAATAAAATTATTTATTTCGATGTGAAAATTTTATTCAATGTGTAATTTTTCATTTAGAACGTATAAACCAAATAGTTGACTCCCGACACATAAGCTGTTGAAGCTAAAAAATTTAAGAAATTTGAAAAAGGGAAATGATCATATGGTTGTTTATATACATGTAGGTATATGTGATGTACATAACTGCTACTTCCAACCACGCTATTTTCTTTGAATGGTTGTTGTTGTTGCCCGCATTTTTGTTTTCAATTACTTTTACCTAATTTTTTATGAGTTCCTTAAGCAGCATCTATGACAGTAAATATCATTGAGGCAATTCACACTGGATGAATTTTTAGTCCGTTAATTTTTGTTCTTTTCAAAACACACTGGATTAATTCATCTGGCATAAAATTGTATACGTATACACAGCTTTGTGTGTGTTAGTATTTTTTTTGTTTATTTGATGTTTGTCTTTCGTTCGCAGTACACATACATTATGAAACAAACTTAGCGCAAATATGGCTGGAATAAGTGGTGAAAAATTTGCAATAATCTTAGGAGGAATTTCTAGTGCCTGTAACTTTGAAGCTGCAGCATTACTTCTAGAAGATGAGATGGCAAAGAAAAGAAGCGAATACATTTGAGAAAATGTATTCCGGTTGAAGAAAAATTGTCTGCAACTTTAAGATTTTTAGCTACAGGAGAAACCTTTAAGGAAATCGCCGAAAATAGTAAATTGTCTGCACCCTATTTAAGATCAGCTATGATTACGATAACCATGTTTTTCAATTCAAAAAGGACATTTAGAAATGTAATAAATAATTATAAACAATTGCATATACTTTAGGCATGGCCTTTTAACTAGCATATATTAATGTTTTTTAAACAATAAAATATGTCCAAATATATTACAGTAATTTGATTAAAAGATTTTCATTTCTGCACACTCCATTTGGTGATGATAATATTGTATTGGTGATTATAACTTTTATTGTATTGAGAAAATATGACTTTTAATATAGGAGTTTGAAGAGAGAACAAATTAATAGCCAAAAAAGAAAAAAGGACACATCAATTAAAAAAGGACACCTTCATTTTTTTTTAATATAAACGTGAAAAGTGAATTGTTAAAGGTACATTCATATAAGTTTATTTCGTCAAAAGTAAAAGTTATTTAAGTAATTTCAGTAAAATTTTCAGTAACCAAAAACTTTTACTAGTTACTAAAATTACTGCAAAAATTTTTATAAGTTTCTGAAATTACCGAAAAACCCTTACTCATAATCAATTTGAATGGTTGTTGGCGCGACCAACCCCTTTTGTTTTGAAGTTCATGTTTACACAAAGATGGACAACTAAAGACTAAAAAACGCTCTGTAAAAAACAAAACGCAGAACCTGTGTTTTCATAAGTGTGTATGTTTAGTTTTGTTCTGCTTGTGCGGGGTTGAAGCTGGTTGAAAAATTATGCCAACCAAAAACTACCCTCTTCACCGAAAATGCCCACAAGCTGCCATGTTATGCCAGCATAATTAATCCAGTGTGAATTGCCTCATTCAATATATTAACACACATGAAGTAAAAACAATAAAATTTATAGTGATGTACATAAATACAGTCAACACAATTAAAGAGCGGCTCAGTCGCAAAACAGCTTTTTGCAGAGTTTTGCGTCTCACTCGCACTAGTTAATTTCAACACCTCAGATAACTGTAAAGTTTTACAGTTCTTCTGAGGAATATTCCGTGGTTAACTACGTTGCTACTTCCTATGTGAAGGCATAGGTTGTGTACAGTCGGTCACAGTAACGGAAGAAAATACGGGTTAATAACATCGCCGGCATATGGTTTGAGTCACCCAGTCGGCATCTGTGCACCAAATACTTTGCAAATTTACTTTGTAAAGTATTTCATTCAAACAAAGAACGGCTGTTTTTTAAATAATCGGTTTAAACCCTTAACAAAAAATGGCGTATTTATTATTTTGCACTGTTATAAATATATTTAAAATCGTTTATTCGACATATTGTCTCAATTAAATTAGTGCTTTTTATTTGTTATGTGGTCAAGTATGTCTATATGCCTGCATTTCATTAGTTCTTACACCAAATCATCAACGGCAGACTAATTGTATGAAGGTGGAAAAACAAAATAGATTTATATCGAATAAAATTTGTTTGTTGTGTTTTCTTGAATTTCAAATCCTATGGTTTTGCTTGTGTAATTCTCAATTCATTTTTGGGAGTTTATGTATAAGCTAAGAGGTTTTTTTATTTTGGAATTAGGTTAAAGTCTACTGATGATTTGGTGTAAGAACTAATGAAATGCAGGCATATAGACATACTTGACCACATAACAAACAAAAAGCACTAATTTAATTGAGACAATTCGATCTATTATGAATGGCGACGTGGACGTCACATCAACTCGACAGAAAAAATTGTCACTTGTCTGCAAGTTGTCGATAACAATTAATGACTTTTGATAACTTCTTAGCATTCTCTAGGGCATATAATATCGAAAGAACATGTCAATAGTAGTCTGTTGCTGTCGAAAAAGACTGGACAAGCGACAATTTTTTTGCTGTCGTCTTGATACGGCGTCGATTTCGTCATTCATAATAGGGGCGAATATGTCGAATAAACGATTTTGAAAACGTTTTGTGTAGATTTTGTTTTTCATTGTGCCTTTTTATATACTTTTATTGTTTGCCAACGGCAGACTAATTGTATGAAGGTGGAAAAACAAAATAGATATATATCGAATAAAATTTGTTTGTTGTGTTTTCTTGAATTTCAAATCCTATGGTTTTGCTTGTGTAATTCTCAATTCATTTTTGGGAGTTTATGTATAAGCTAAGAGGTTTTGTTATTTTGGAATTAGGTTAAAGTCTACTGATGATTTGGTGTAAGAACTAATGAAATGCAAGCATATAGACATACTTGACCACATAACAAACAAAAAGCAATAAATATATATAGTTTATATTAAATTGAATTAAGATTCATAGGCTAATTGTTCGAAATTTGTTTTTAAATCTCAGAAAGACATGATAAATATTCCAAGGCACAAAGGAAAGTCAACATCAGTTTTATTCAACTTACACAGCAGAGCAGAACAGCTGTTTTCGAAAGACGCAACCCTTTCATCATCAGTGCTCATGTGTATTGTGTTTGTCACCAGTTATTAGGTGGCTTAGTTGAATTTGATAACAGTTCCTATTTACACAAATTTTATTGTGAAAAAGAATCCGAGAACTGTATCAACCTGATGTTAACATGTTATTGTTATAATACCCGTGTTACCGTTTGATTATTTTTCTTCATGTCCCATTTTTCTGAATTTTTTTTGTTCCATCATATTGACTTAGGTATGATGGAACAAAAAAAATTCTAAAAAATGGAACATGAAGAAAAATAATCAAACGGTAACACGGGTATTATAACAATAACATGTTAACATCAGGTTGATAAAGTTCTCGGATTCTTTTTCACAATAAAATTTGTGTAAATAGGAACTGTTATCAAATTCAACTAAGCCACCTAATAACTGGTGACAAACACAATACACATGAGCACTGATGATGAAAGGGTTGCGTCTTTCGAAAACAGCTGTTCTGCTCTGCTGTGTAAGTTGAATAAAACTGATGTTGACTTTCCTTTGTGCCTTGGAATATTTATCATGTCTTTCTGAGATTTAAAAACAAAATTCGAACAATTAGCATATGAATCTTAATTCAATTTAATATAGCAACATAAATGTTCGTTAAAATGCTTACTACATACATATTTAGTTTATGTTTTTATGTAGTATATAGTATATTATTTTGCATATAAAGAATTAAAAATTTTATTTTATATAAAACATATACAATACATTGTTGTTAAAACATCCGACTATCAGGATGAATTAATACTCACTATTTTGCATCGTTAACTATAAAGAGGCAAGAGAGAATGATGACGTTGCCAGTATCAACTGGTAAAATTATTTGAAGTATGACGTTGAAAATTTCGAAAAAGTGTCATAAAAAGGGTATTTAGGAAAAACAAGGGTAAAAAAGGGTATTTTAAAGTAAAACAGGGTCAAGTTTTTTTTTAACAAAAATATGACATTTATTTCAATTTAAAAATAAGCAAAAACCAATTTTAGCAATGGAATTTATTTGTTGGTGGTCAAGCAATGTCTACATGCATTTCATTGGTGCTTTACCAAATCATCAGTAGACTTTAACTACAGTTTTGAAAAGTTGAAAGCCCCTTATCTTATGAACATACTTTTGAAAACCATCTGAGAATTCACAATTTGTACAATTTGTGAACTAATGTACGGATTATGTATTCAACACACATTTATATATAAAAGACAAGTGTACTGAGAACTTTCGTGAAGAATATTGGAACTTTAACTCATTTTCAAAAAGGGTCAAAAAGTGGCATACATTTTGTTAAAATCATACAAAGGGATACATTAAAAAAAGGGTCATAAAAAGTGTCATTGGCATGAAAAAGGGTCAAAAGTGATACTTTAGTATCTCAACGGCAACGCTGTATGCAATAGTTAACGCACTGTTTTTGCATATCATTTTTTAACATAGGTATGTTAGCATTAAAGTAGCTATTAACTGACGTGAACCTCAGGCATCAATTAAGATTTTTTTTTGCGTAACACCGTTAGAGTTTATGATTATGTATGTACATATGTGGGTGCTGTTGGCTGAAGTAGTAGAACACAAGACCATGAAGCGGTATAAGAAGAACTAAACTAACCTCTAAAAAACAACATAATTTTTAAAGTTTTTTGTAATCTTGTTAAGCAAATGATATACTTTTACGTCCAAGAAAGTCCAACGCGTAAAACTTGAAACCATAAAATGAAAAAAATTAATATATGGACCCCGCCCTCTTTAGTGGGCGTTATTATATAAAAAATAAGGTAAAAATTTAACAAGTTGTTTACTTAAGCCTACATTCCTTAAGAATAATTTGTAACCTTTAATGACGAAGTTGAGAAGCAACCTGGTACTCCTCTGCCCTACCCCCTCCTCCCCCTTTGCCACTAAAATGACACTTAAAAAAAAAATTCACATACGTTCGTCTGTGCAAAACATGATATAGTCTATTTTTGGACCCCTTCCCCTTCAGTGGGCGTTGACGTACGATCTTATATAAAGGAACTCTGTCCCTCCAAGTAAAACATTAAATTTACTTACTCAATGGGCCGTGTGAATAAAATGGTAGCTAAAGCTTATGCTGGAAATTTTGAAGTTTTTACTAGCTTTGAGGTGAATAAAAAATTCATACTGACTAGCATAAGCTAGTTTTTCCAGTGTTGACTTAAAAAAGGTGTGATTAAAAAGTAGTGAATGCTTAAAAATACTAGTTTATGCTTCTATTTTTTTAAGCATATGGTCGAGGTGCTTAAAATTGGTTTTGTTATATTAAAAAAAGAAAGTGTTTTACATTTTTAATAATCCCAGCTTGTATGAACATTCCGCATTAGGACATACAGGTTTCGAGAAGAAAATGTAAAATGGTTAGCGAACCACTTTTAGAAAGAAAATTATGAAAAGAAAGGACCATCGCTGTCTCAAATTAATAGAATGGAAATATGGAAGCAAAATTTGAATTAAAAAAAATTTTTTTTGGCCAATTCAAATTTTCATGACGTATAAAGAGTTTTGTAAAAGAAAAGCTTAAAATTTTTAACAATTTTAGTTACTACATGTACTACAAAATACGGAATGAGCCGAAAAAAAATTTAATTTTCCATCCCTGGAAATTTTTTTTTATTATTTTAGTTTTTAATAGACCATTGAGGCTTCCCAAAGCAAGAAATAGGTTTAATTTACAAACACAAAAAAAATTGATTTTTGGTATAAATTTTGCGTCGAGAAATAGGTGTAAGCTTCCCAGCTCTGGAGCTTCGGATCTTTATTAATTTCAAATGCACTCTATTTAAGTTCATTTCCAATCCAACGGTCTAAGAACGAAGTCTCTAGCTCTTCTGGGGGCTTGGGAAACCCGATTTCACGTATAGACGGATGGACAGCCGGACGTCGCTCAGAATATATATACTTTATGGGGTCCCATGTGCATATCGAAGAAATTACACACGGAATAACAAACCTAAATATACCTTTTCACTTTTTTGTGAAGGGTATAAAAAGTGGCAGCACATTAATTCTGCCAGCTGTTAAATTTTCCAACCTTTGCTATAATTTTTCAGCACAAGCTATATAGCACTAGCTAAGTGTTATTCACACTTTTCCTAGTTTTAACTAGCAGCTTTAGCTAATACTGAAAAGATAAAGCTAGTGCTACTACTTATTACTTTTTATTCACTCAGCCCAATATTTGGAGGGTATTTAAGATTCGACACGATCGAATATAACGTTTAATTTTCAAAGAAGTAAATTTTTACAACAACACGCAAGTAGTTGTATCAGGCAACTTAATTTTAGTATGAAAAATTTATTATAATAGACTGATAGTTTTTGTTTGCCTAATTTGACACCATTTATTTCTATATATAATTTAGAAAATAACATTAATAGGCTATCATTGGCTGAAGTAGTTAACACGAGACTAAGAAGCCCAAATAAAGTAACACAAGTAAAAGTGCTGTACCGAATCTTAAGTACCCTTCAGAGATGTAATTCTTCCTTCTTTCTATCTTTCTAAAACAGTCACTTTTAAATTTTTCGGCTAAGAAGCTAAATGTTTGACTTTTCTTATTTCTAATACCTCTAAACGTCTTTCAAAAATATTGAATAAGTTTAATTTACAAACAAAAAGCAAAAATCCGTTTCATGTACCCCCAAAAAGGTCTAATTGTTCAATCGTCTTTTAAATTTTTTTAGTTTTTAATACCAATTTATTTTTTCCTGATGTATAAAGTAGGTATAATTTTTAGTATATGATAGTGTCAGTCGCTGCCAATTATGTTCAGTGACCAGTGCTATGCCTTCATCATGGAAAACATGATGGCAACAACTAACTAATGCTGATCAGAAGAATTCAACACAATATGACTCTACGCAGGGTTGAACCCACAATTTTAATTTAATTTTTCCTGAGGTATAAAATTGGTTTAATTCACTAAAAACACAAAATTTGGTATTTATGTGGGTACTTTTATGTACTAAAAATTTTCGGTTTTCCTACCATGGAACAGAAAATTTAATTTAAAAATATTTAATACCAATTTAATTCTTCCTGAAACATAAAATAGGTTTAATTCACTAAAAAACTAAATCTAGAAATTATGTGGGTACTTTCATGTACCAAAAAATTGCGATTTTCCAAGCCTGGAACAGAATTTTTAATTATTTAATACTAATTTAATTTTTCCTGAAGTATAAAATAGGTTTAATTCACTAAAAACACAAAATTTGGAATTTATGTGGGTACTTTTATGTACCAAATATATTTTGTTTTCCCAACTCTGGAAGCGAATTTTTATTTTTTTACCAATGCAGTTCTTAGTGAGGTGTAACGCAACTTTACTTGACAAAAAAAACTTAAATTTTTAAACTTTTTGGTCACTTTCATGTACCATAAAATATTTCATTTGTTCAACCCTGGAATCGAAATTTTTGATTTTTTTAAATTTGAATACCAATTTTGTTCTTCCTGCATTATAAAATAGTTTTAATTAGCAAAAAAACAACGTCAATTGCCTTTTTGGTTACTTTTATGTATAAAAAATTATTCAATTTCCCAACCCTGGAAACGAAATTTAAATTTTTTGTTTGTTTTTTTACCAATGCAATTCTTAAAAAGTCATGAAATAGTTTTATTTAAGAAAAACTTTTTTCTTTCATGTACTACAGAAAATTGTAGTTATCCAACTCTGGAATGGAAATTTTGATTTTTTTTTTAGTTTTTGATAACGGTTTTGTTTTTCCTAAATTAAAAAATGGTTTTAATTCGTAAACAAACGACATTAGTTGCCTTTTGGTTACTTTTATGTAGAAAAAAATTTCAATTTCACATTCCTGGGGGTCAATTCTGGTTCTGTGAAAACGTGAAATGAAAAAAAACTTTTCATTTTCGTTTTCATAACAACTTTTCATAACACTTTTCACATTTACACAAAATGCGATTCCCGTTCATGTTATGAAAAACTGTTTCATTCCAGTTGTATCCATGAAAATACTGTAACCATGCTATATAACTTTCAATGTCACTTACAGAGGGCGAAGTTTAAAAGTTTCGAGTGCGGCGTTAGGCCGCATACACAATTTTGTAATTTCTTGAGCCGCCGCCTTAATGTTCATCTACTGTTGGTTGAGTTTATGAATATGTTAAACATTTTGTGTCTAACTTAGTTATTATTAAACAAATATTAGCACAAAAATATAAAACACTAAGTATAATTGCAACTATTAGTATTAATACATTGCAAAGGGAAGCTATTTTCATACACATATTTAACAATAAAACATATGTAACCATTGTTACAAACGCGCGTACATATAAATATATATATATATATATATAAAGGTATATATACATACATACATATATATATATATATATATATATATATATATATATACACACATATTATATATATATATATATATATATATATATATATCTATATATATATATATATATATATATATATATATAAATATATGTGCATATATATATACATGTGCACACACACTCATGTACACACACATACATATATAAATATATATATATATATATATATATATATATATCTATATACATGTATATATATATATATATATAGATATATATATATATATATATATATATATATATATATATATATATATATCTATATACATGTATATATATATATATGTATAGATATATATATATATATATATATATATTGTAACGACACTCTCTGGCTGGTAGCTGGGGTAAGCTCAGCGGAGTCCAGTGTCGGGTCACATAAATTTATGAACAACACAAAGTCAAAGATTTTGTTTTAGTTCTTTATTAAAAATGGATGTTCACAATCCTTATACTAATTTCTTAAGCCTATAGCTAGTAGTTTTGTTCCCTGTGCTACTGAATGTCGCAGACTTTTGGGCTAGTGCCGGTATGATAGTAGTCGTGGGCTATCTTGCTCCTATTGGTCAGAGTCACCTTGGATCAGCAACCTGAGTTCCAATGGTATCCTCTGCCCACCCTAGCTATTCCTAATCCAAGGCCTACAAGCGGAGTTCGCGGCCTAGGAGAGATATTGAATCAGCAACCTGGATTCCAATATCTTTCCACGCTATGGTTTGGTACGAATTATATTGGAATAGCAACCTGGTTCCAATATGTGTTCTTACCAGAACGGGCGCTGCACACAAACTCTTTCTACACTAACTAACCTTGGATCTATAGACGGAGTTCACTGCCTAGGAGAGATATTGAATCAGCAACCTGGATTCCAATATCTTTCCACGCTATGGTTTGGTACGAATTATATTGGAATAGCAACCTGGTTCCAATATATGTTCTTACCAGAACGAGCGCTGCACACAAACTCTCTTTACCCTAACTAACCTTGGATCTATAGACGGAGTTCACTGCCTAGGAGAGATATTGAATCAGCAACCTGGATTCCAATATCTTTCCACGCTATGGTTTGGTACGAATTATATTGGAATAGCAACCTGGTTCCAATATATGTTCTTACCAGAACGAGCGCTGCACACAAACTCTCTATCTACACTAACTACGACTACACTAACTACAACTACACTAAGGCCTACAGGCGGAGTTCACTGCCTAGGAGAGATATTGAATCAGCAACCTGGAATCCAATATCTTTCCACGCTATGGTTTGGTAGGAATTATATTAGAATAGCAACCTGGTTCTAATATTGGTTCTTACCAGCACGAGCGCTGCACGCAAACTCAACTTATCTTTGCAATGACTCGCCTTTTATACCTTTGTCTGCCATGCAAAACAATACACAATCATACGTACACAAGTATGCCTATTCGGTGTGTGTTGTGTCTGTTTTCTTAACAGCGCACAACCATACACAGTCACACGAACACGAGTATGCATATTCGATGTGTGTTGTGTTTGTTTTCTTACTAGCGACCCTACATGATGGTAGGTATCAGTGTTGGGTGACAACAGGGATAAAACCAAATAAGGTACCGACTGAATTCAAGTGACGGCCGAACTAAAAATAATACTGATGCTAGTGATAATAACAATCTACATATATACTAAGGCCATTCGGTACCAACAATGTAAACGATAATACTTATAATAATGATGATAATAATACAAAATAACAATTCTTCTTAATCTAATAAAATAACAAGGCAATTCATTACATAACAGCTTAAAAGGTACTCCAGCGTTGTGGACCAAAACGAGCGGGTCGACTTTGGTCGTCACAATACTCTCCTTCGTCCGGGGGGGGCTTGATGTGGGGTGTTGAGTCACAATATCCCGTTTTGGTGTGTTGATTGCTGGAACACTGCTGGTGGTGTTTTTGGTTTCTTTTCGTTCGCGATAACCAACCTACGATGACTGGGAACAGAATAGAATGTTTAATAACTCAGCGGGGTATTGCAATTTTAATGATGTTAGTACGCTATTATTCTACAAAAGGTTTTAATTCGCCAAGGTGCGCCGTGCGGGTTTCGCCACTCTCTACCCTACTCAGTCTAACTATGACAGGGGACACAAAACCTATAACGGTGTACGGGCCCCCAAATTTTGGTGCCAGCTTTGCTGTGAAATTGTCTATCGCTTTCGACAGAGGGTGCTGCCGTACCAGGACAAGGTCCCCAATTTGCGGTTGCCATTGTCGCCGACGTAAGTTGTACTGGTGACTTTGCTTCTGCGATGCTATTGCCATGTTCCTTCGTACGATGGTGAAAATTTCATGTAACTCGCTGGCTCGTTCCTCCGGACTCGTGTTTCGTGACCCCATCCCGATAGTTACTTGATCGTATAAGGCTTTTGGCAGCCTTGGTTCCCGGCCTTGGGTTAGGAAGGCTGGGCTATAACCTGTGGTCTCAGAGACACTGCTGTTGACCGCTAGCATTATTTCTGGAAGCAGATCGTCCCAGTCGTTATGTCTTTGTTTCGTATACTGGGCGATGATTGTTTTTATCGTCCGATTAGCGCGTTCCGTCGGATTCTCTTGCGGGGTATACGGTGCCGTGAACTGTTGGCTTACTCCAGCCTCCGCCAGATATTTCTGTACCAGCCGTGCGGTGAATTGAGTGCCATTGTCGCTATGGAAGACCTTTGGCACTCCGAATCTAGCTACGATCCTTTCTCGCAATGCCTTGACTACTCCTTCGGCTGTGGCCTTCCTCACGGGGACGAGTTCGCACCACTTGGAAAATTTGTCAAACAACACTAATATCATCGTGTTGCCGTGTTTTGTTCTGGGCAATGGGCCGATGAAGTCCGCACACAAGAATGACCATGGCTCTTCTGGAATTTGGGTCAACATTTGTCCTGCCGGTTTTTGTTGTGAGACTTTGTATCGCTGGCACACCTCGCAGCGTCGCACGTACCTACAGACATCTCGGGCCATTCCGGGCCAGTAGTAGCGGCTGGCGATTTTATGCAGCGTCTTCCTGACTCCCAAGTGTCCTCCAGCCAGTTGGTCGTGAGCCTCTTCTAGCACTTTCGGTCTTAGGTGACTTGCCACACACAGCTTCCAGGGAGTTGCGTCGTCGTTGTTCACTTCTCTACGGGTGTGCCGGTATAGCTGTGAATTGACGATGGAGTAGTCAGTGAACTCTTCTGGCCGTTGTCGGACTGCCGCCATTTTGCCTTTGAGCCACTTACAGGTGATCTGGGATGGGGTTGTTTGAGCCAGGTTGACTTCTTCCAGAGGCTGCCGCGGCAGTGCATCGGTTACTGCGTTCTGCTTCCCCTTGCGATAGAGGATGTTGAATTTATTCTGCTGGAGTTCCATAGCACGAAATCTTTCAATTCTTTCCTGGGGGCTAAGTATCATAGCACTGCGTAGGACAGCCTCACGCGGCTGGGGGCTAAGCGTCATAGCACTGCGTCGGACAGCCTTGCGCCGGCGTGCTGACCTGGCTATAATCGGACTTACCTTCTTCTCTGCCTCGGCTACGTTGAATCTGGCTTCTGCTATCAGTCCGGCACAGGTAACGGTGGTGTTGAACGCTTTCAGGAAATCTACCCCAAGTATCAAGGGTTCCGTGGCAGCATCCATTAGGAGAAAGTCATGCTTGGCGGTGCGGTTACCCAAGGTTACATGACATCTTACTGCTTCCGAGATGCTGGTTTTGGACCCGTCGGCCAACAGGACATCAATTTCTACCGCCAAATACTTCGGTTGGGCGAGCAGTGTTGTTACCAGACTTGGTGCTATGAAGCTGCGTGTAGCTCCCGTATCGACAACGGCGGTGAGCCTGTTGTTTTCGACCTTGAGGACGGCTTTTAGTTTGTCTTCTTCCCAGGTGAGGTGGGTGGTGCCTGTTCTGCTTCCGGCTGTTTGCATTTCGCAATGTTTTTGGCGAACGGAACAGTTCATCGTGCGATGTTGTTCCCCTCGGCTGTGGGTTGAAGGGGTCGGGATGCTCTCCATGTCGGCTGCCAGGGCGATGAGGTCATCTAGGGTAGCGAAATCTTTCCGACGGATGTACCATTGATAGTCGGCATGAGCATTGCGAAAGATGCGCTCTAGCTTTTGTTCGGCGGACAGCTCTGCGTGCCGCATCAGATCTTGTAATGATAATACGTAGTCCTTAAAGACTTCTCGTGGCCTTTGGACTCGTTTTCTGATCTCGTCGTCGAGTTTCTCAAAGTACCGAGGTGGCAGGAAAAAGTCGTAGAAATTTTTCTTGAAGTCCGACCACCGTTCCCACTGTTTATTGTTGTTTCTGAACCAAACGAGCGCACGGTCGCGGAGGAGTTCAGACATGACTCGTACTATATGGTTTACATCGATGCCATACAGATTGGCCAGCTCTTCCACCCGTTCGATGAATCCCAGCGGGTCCTTTCCACCGTCGTAGCGTAGGCCCCACTTTCGTACAAGTTCTATGTCGGCGAGGCGTGTTTCGGCGGCTGGCAGAACCGGCGAAGAGTATTTGGGCGCCAGCACTTCTGTTGTTATCGAGGTGGCGGGTATTTTATCATCTTCGATGACTGGCAGGGGCTGCCGAATGCTCAACGTGGCTTCGTGTCTGGCCTGCCATTCGAGGAGTTTTTTAGTTTGTTCGACTCCGTGTTCTAGGGTTAGATATTTCGCTAATCGTTTGCGAAGTTCTTCTACTGTGCCCACGGTGTTCTGTTCGCATTGAGCTAGATAACCCATTAGCTCCTCCTTCTTCAGGGAGTAGACCCAAGTAGTCTTCAGCATGGTGTCAACGTCTGCTCGTAATTCTTTTCTTAATTAAATGATGTAGATTTTTATAACTCTTCTATTTTCTTCTTGATTATTATTTAAAATTTTTCCTTTCTAAGGAAAACAATATTTGATATTGTTGTGGACAAGAGTCCCTGCTCGGGCGCCAATGTAACGACACTCTCTGGCTGGTAGCTGGGGTAAGCTCAGCGGAGTCCAGTGTCGGGTCACATAAATTTATGAACAACACAAAGTCAAAGATTTTGTTTTAGTTCTTTATTAAAAATGGATGTTCACAATCCTTATACTAATTTCTTAAGCCTATAGCTAGTAGTTTTGTTCCCTGTGCTACTGAATGTCGCAGACTTTTGGGCTAGTGCCGGTATGATAGTAGTCGTGGGCTATCTTGCTCCTATTGGTCAGAGTCACCTTGGATCAGCAACCTGAGTTCCAATGGTATCCTCTGCCCACCCTAGCTATTCCTAATCCAAGGCCTACAAGCGGAGTTCGCGGCCTAGGAGAGATATTGAATCAGCAACCTGGATTCCAATATCTTTCCACGCTATGGTTTGGTACGAATTATATTGGAATAGCAACCTGGTTCCAATATGTGTTCTTACCAGAACGGGCGCTGCACACAAACTCTTTCTACACTAACTAACCTTGGATCTATAGACGGAGTTCACTGCCTAGGAGAGATATTGAATCAGCAACCTGGATTCCAATATCTTTCCACGCTATGGTTTGGTACGAATTATATTGGAATAGCAACCTGGTTCCAATATATGTTCTTACCAGAACGAGCGCTGCACACAAACTCTCTTTACCCTAACTAACCTTGGATCTATAGACGGAGTTCACTGCCTAGGAGAGATATTGAATCAGCAACCTGGATTCCAATATCTTTCCACGCTATGGTTTGGTACGAATTATATTGGAATAGCAACCTGGTTCCAATATATGTTCTTACCAGAACGAGCGCTGCACACAAACTCTCTATCTACACTAACTACGACTACACTAACTACAACTACACTAAGGCCTACAGGCGGAGTTCACTGCCTAGGAGAGATATTGAATCAGCAACCTGGAATCCAATATCTTTCCACGCTATGGTTTGGTAGGAATTATATTAGAATAGCAACCTGGTTCTAATATTGGTTCTTACCAGCACGAGCGCTGCACGCAAACTCAACTTATCTTTGCAATGACTCGCCTTTTATACCTTTGTCTGCCATGCAAAACAATACACAATCATACGTACACAAGTATGCCTATTCGGTGTGTGTTGTGTCTGTTTTCTTAACAGCGCACAACCATACACAGTCACACGAACACGAGTATGCATATTCGATGTGTGTTGTGTTTGTTTTCTTACTAGCGACCCTACATGATGGTAGGTATCAGTGTTGGGTGACAACAGGGATAAAACCAAATAAGGTACCGACTGAATTCAAGTGACGGCCGAACTAAAAATAATACTGATGCTAGTGATAATAACAATCTACATATATACTAAGGCCATTCGGTACCAACAATGTAAACGATAATACTTATAATAATGATGATAATAATACAAAATAACAATTCTTCTTAATCTAATAAAATAACAAGGCAATTCATTACATAACAGCTTAAAAGGTACTCCAGCGTTGTGGACCAAAACGAGCGGGTCGACTTTGGTCGTCACAATATATATATATATATATACATATATATGTGTTTGTACGGCAATTAGTTTAGGTAAGCTGCCGCTAAATAATTGTTAGTAACCGCCGATGCTAACTTAACCTCTACTTCGGGTTCTGAGTAATTGTCAAATGAAAAAAATAAAAACAAACTCGCACGCATTAATGAATAAAAATAAAAAAATTATATCCACTTCTTTCAGAACAATTGTACAAAAAATAATAATAAAGATTATAAATAAAAAGTTAATGGTAATTTATATACATATACACATTCGTATATATATATATATATATATATATATATATATATATATCTATATATATATATATATATATATATATATATATATATATATATATATATCTATATATATATATATATATATATATATACATATATATATATATATATATATATATATATATATATATCCATATATATATATATCCATATATATATATATATATATATATATATATATATATATATATATAGATATATATCTATATATATATATACATATATATATATATATATATATATATATATATATATATATATATCTATATATATATATATATATATATATACATATACATATATATATATATATATATATATATATATATATATATATATATCCATATATATACAATATATATATATATATATATATATATATATATATATATATACATATATATATATATATGCGTGTATTTATGTATATACATACATATATATATATATATATATACACATATATATGTATATATATATATATATATATATATATATATATATATAATGCATATACATACATATAAAAGAATAGAAAAGTTAATGAAAAGCATTAAAAGTTAAATGAAAAATATTAAAAGTTGAATGAAAAGTATTAATAGTTGAATTCACTTTTTTAAAAGTATTTCCATAAACTGTTGCGCGTTTTCATCTTCTCCATTGTTATCACGATAATAAATGAAGTGAAATTTTTTTTTTCATATGAAAACGTTTTGACAGTTGTTTACACAGTTGCATTGAACCAGAATCACCATTGATGTGCAAATATGAAAAAATTTCGTTTTATTCCGCCTGTTTTTTGCATTATAAAAACACATTATTGTCCTTACGTATTTTCATAGTACGCGAATCAGAATTACTATGAAAAGCTGAAAAAACTTTTCATTTCACGTTTTCACAGAACCAGAATCGACCCCCTGGAATCGAAATTTTATATTTTTTCTACCTTTTCACCAATGCTAGTCTTCATAAGTTATAAAGTGGGTTTATTTAAGAAAAACCTAAAATTTGCAACCATTTTGGTCACTTTCATGTACTACAATATATTGAATGTACTAAAAAATATTTCAATTCCCCATCCCTGGAATCGAAATTATAAATTTCTTCGATTTTTACATGTGACCCCCTAAAGTATATATTGCGATGACGATAGAGGTCCGTCTGTCTGTACGTGAAGTCGGTTTTTCCAAGCCCCAGAAGAACTAGAGACTTCGTTCTTGGACCGTTGGGTTGGAAATGAACTTAAATAGAGGGGTATCGAAATTCAGAAAAAGTCCGAAGTACGGTTCCAGAGCTGGGAAACTTACACCTATTTCTCGACGCAAAATTAATACCAAAAACGAATTATTTTTTTGGTTGTTTGTAAACTAAACATTTCATGCTTTGCTAAGAAAATAAAAATGTTTTTTCCAGAAATGGGAATGTAAAAGTTTTTTTTTGGTACATGCAGTATTTTCTAGTACTAGTACAAAATAACTAAACTGGTTTACAATTTTAAGCTTTTCTTAAATAAAACCACTTTATACATCATTAAGACTTGCATTAGTAAAAAAAAATTTAATTAAAATTTCGCTTCCAGGGGGGAATGGAAATTTTTTTTATACTTAAAAGTAAGAAAAAGGCAACTGACATTGTTTTTTTTTTTGGTAGCTAAAACTATTTTAGAATTTGGAAACAACAAAATTGTTATCTAAGATTAAAAAAAAAATTAATTTCGAATCCAGGGTTGGACAAGTGCAATATTTTGTAGTACATGAAAGTGACTAAAATGGTTAAAAATTGAATATTTTTCTTAAATAAAACTACTTTATACCTCATGAAGAGTTGCACTGATAAAAAAAATAAAACTTCTCTTCCATGGTTGGAAAAATGAAAGTTTTTTTTTGGTACATGCAATATTTTGTAGTAAATGTAATTACCAAAATGGTTACAAAATTTGAGTTTTTCTTAAACAAAACTACTTTATACCTTATGAAGACTTGCATTGATAAAAAAATTTTTAAATTCAAATTTCACTTCCAGGGTTGGGAAATTGAAATTTTTTTATACATAAAAGTAACCAAAATGGTTAAAAATTTAAAATTTTTCTTCAATAAAACTATTTTATACCTCATGAAGAGTCGCATTGATAAAATAGCAAAAATTAAAATTTCAAATAAAGAGTTGGAAAATTGAACGTTTTTTTGGTACATGTAATATATTGTAGTACATGACCACAATGGTAACAAATTTTAAGTTTTTTGTAAATAAAAATATTTCATTCCTCATTATTACGAATTGCATTGGTAAAAAAACGGCAATCAAGTATAAACGCTATATTCGACCGGGTCGAATCTTAAATACCCTCCAAATATTTAGTAAGTAAATTTAAAATATCGTACGTCAACGACCACTAAAAGGGGCGGAGTTCAAAAGTAGACAATATCATGTTTTCCACAGACGAACGTCTAGACCGTCTTAGATTTCATCACTGATCAAGAATATATATATGTATATACTTTATGGGGTACAATTCTCTTTGGAGGGCATTAAAACTGTATTTTGGCAGGGTCACTCTGGCAAGGTCTGCGGGAGTGGCATTTCACCTTTGTCATCAAACTTTAAAAATAAATGTTTGGGATAATTATATACAAAATTTAAAAAAATTAATTTATTTCAATAAGGTCATGAGGGGGCAAAGGGGGAGGAGGGGTAGGTCAGAGTTGTACCAGGTTACGTGTCAGCTCCGTCATTAAAGCTTCAAAATGTTATTTTTAAGAAATGTAGGTTTAAGTAAAATAATTTGTTAAATTTTTACACTATTTTTGGGATATAATAATGCCCACTAAAGGGCGGGGTTCAAAAATAGACAATATCGTGTTTTCCACAGACGAACGTATGGGCATTGCTAGACCGTCTTAGACTTCACCGCTGATCAAGAAGATATATACTTTATGGGGTCCAATTCTCTTTGAGGGGTATTAAAACTGTAATTAGTTGGACTCTCTCTGGAAAGGGCCGTGGGGGATACATTTCACCTCTGCCATAAAACTTGTAGATTTAGCCTCGTGGTAATGTTTTGCTGACTATCCTCTTGATATATTGGTTCCGCAAGTGATGGAGTTACTTGTTTTTGATTATCTGTTGATCTTAGTTGATTTATGTGGCGTTTAAACGTATACCCATCATCCAGCTTGATGAGATAGTGTTGATGCCCATACTTCCATAAGATGGTACCGAGCTCACATACATTTTTGTTATTTGATTAATATCGAGCGTATACTTCATCACCAGCGCTTAATTGACGCGCTTTACATTGACTCGTGAAAGTCTGACTGGAGTCTACTTATACGTGGTTTCAACGCATTCAATTGAATACAAATTTGCCTGTTGAGATACTGCTCGGATGGAGTCTTCCCATTCTTGAGTGGTGTGGCTCTATACCGGAATAGTATTTCCGTTACTTTTTTACGAATGCTACAAGGGTCATCCACCATGGCTTTTAGTCGATGTTTTAGGGTCTGAAGATTACGTTCGGCCAGACCGTTGCCGGATGCCCTGGTGCTATCAGTTTTTGGAATATGCCTTTGCACAAAATGATTTAAATTTCTCGCTGGTGAATATCGCTACATTATCTGGCATGAGGGCATCTGGATACCCATCTTGGAGCAACCTGTGATATACCGATTTTGGCTCACTTTGATTTCGCGTCCATGACGATAAGATAGTAGTGGTTCTGAAAAATGCTCGCATAATCGATGTGTATACGTTGCCAATTACTTTATGGTTCCTCCCAAGAATGGAGCTTCGCCCTTGGGGGAGTTGATTTAATAGTACCACATTGAAACAGTTGCGTACTAGACGTTCAATATCGTTGTCAATACCTTTCTAATAGACGTACCTGCTAGCTAATTGCTTCATCTTTGTTAATCCTAAATGTGTTTGGTGAAGTTCATTTAGTACTGCCTGTTGTAGGGTGGGTGGTATCACTACCTGTTGAGGTATAAATATAATACCATTGCTAATGGTGATCATGGTATCTTGCACGCGATTAGTTTGAAGATTTCATAAGAGCATTGAAAGTTCACTATCTTTCTTGATTTCGACTTGAAGTATTTTGGAATTTAATGTAGATGTTGAGATATGTTGTATAGATGCTTCACAAAGTTTGTTTACTTCCTCATTGATCGCTTTGTCTGTTGAATAGGCTGGATTAATTGAAATTCGAGACAAACAATCCGCATTCATATTATAGCTGCCCTCTTTATACACGAAATTGTAATTGTAATGTTGGTGGAAAATTCGTACTAATGGTTGAATATCTGTGATGAGTGTGAACAGTCTACTAAATAAATATTGATAAAAATGATCAACTGCAAACACAATGGTCTGCACGATTAATTTGCGTATAGTTCCTTTCAGATTCTGTAGGACCCCTAGGGGTTACTCTGTAATGCGATGCGAATGTAAAACTGAACGGATTTGTATGCTATTTACATTGAAATGCGAAAGCAATTCCTTTCGCATCGCATTACAGAGTAACCCCCCCTGGGTGTAAAAGAGACGGAGAGTTCTTCCCCATCCACAGCATGAGACAGTATCCTTGCGATTCCAGTAGGAATGGCATCACATGCTAGTACAAGTGGGTATTTGGGGTTATAAGGAACTAGTACGCCCTCGGTTGCTATTTCAATTTTGATGTTCTCGAAAGCCTTATCAAACTGTGTTGTCCACTTGAATTTGGATGATTTGCTTGTAAGGTTTCGTAGAGGTGATGTAATTGTAGAGCAATTCGGAATGAACCGTGAATAAACTGATTTTGGTTTAGTCATTTCAGTTATGGCAGCAATTTTATTTTTTGACTTCAAAATTTTGTTTTGTGTAATGGTGTGTCCCAAAAATTCAATTTTTTTTAAAAAACTGACATTTGTTTTTATTCAAATGCAATCATGTTGTTGTAGTTTTTCTAAACATTGAAATAAATTTTGCTTACATTCGGTTATTGTTAATCCATGGACGATAATATCGTCGAAGTATGCTTCCGTTTTAGGACAATCTTGTAAAACTTTATTCATAATACGATTGAATTCAGATGGCGCAGTCTTAATACCTAAAGACAATCTATTCATTTTATACGTGCCTCGGTGTGTTGAAATAGTTTGAATTCGGATTGAAGTTTCATCTACTGGTACATGTAAATATGCTTTATATAGATCAACTCTGCAGAAAAATTTTGAATTTCATAAAGAGCTGAAAATGTCTTCTATTTTGCGTAACGGACTATGTGCTTCCACTAAGCGCTTGTTAACTCCCACCTTGTAGTCAACGTATAAACGTAACCCACAATCAGATTTTGATATGACTACCAAGAGGGAACCCCAATCACAGATTTCAGTTTTTGAGATTATGCCTGCGTTTTCTAATTGATCCAGTTCGTTGTTGACTTTTTCAATTAGTGAATAAGAATTAAGACCAAGTAGCCCTGTATACTCTTCAGAAACAATAAAGATTTCATCTACTATCCTTTTACTGCCGTATTCTCCCTTGACTTGCATTTTACCATCCGGTATAAAAACGTCTTTTGTATATATACGGAATGACATATTTGTTGGCAACAATGGAATATTAAGTTGAAGTTTCGAAAATAAATCCCTTGGTAAAAATGCCCTACAAGAAATGAATGACTGAAACTAACACACAAAAAATATTTTCACTAACACATTTGAACATAAGGTTGACATTTCTTAAATTTCGACAATACCAGGGCGTACTTAACCAGGTGGCAGCGTTAAGAATATAAACAATTTCCTTTGGCGTCTTCAATCAAAGTTTTGTCTTTCAAATTGATAACTTGCGTATTTGAAACTTTTTCATAACAACTAACTTTCAAACTGTTGAGTTATTGAGCAGACGAAAGTCAAATTTTTGTTGTAATTTGCCTGGGAGACCATTCCATTTTAAACAGCCTTTACTGTGTACCAAGGTACCCACGGGTTTTATATGAGAAAGCGGTCATTGCAAGTATATTATTTGAAGCTGTTAGTAGCTTTGCATGAATAAATAAAAATCTGCATAAGTTAAAAACAAAAACAATTTATTTGATCCAATTTGAAAACAGAAATATAAAAAAATCAAAAAGAGAAGTAACATTTTAGTGTAAATCTATCGAACAGTTTGAACATATTGATCGACTAATAGTGTTGACTGCAGATTTTTTTTATTTTTATCTTGGACCAGAACTCAGGGGATGACCCCTATATATGCAATGGGGATAGTATTGAGGGGACAGATTAGGAAAGATGAGAAGATAGACAGTTTTTTTTGTAGCTTTTTCAAACTTTTTTTACTTCGCCGGCTAATTTTTACTATAGGGCCGACGAAGGTGGGTGCTGTTACTCAGCTTTTTTAGTACATGATGGTGTCAGTCGCTGCGAATTATGTTCAGTGACCAGTGACTGTGCCTTCATCATTGAAACAGGCTGGCAACAACTAACACAACCACGCACTAATGCTGATCAGAAGGATTCAACACAATATTTCATGACTCAGCGCGGGCTCGAACTCAGGACCTTCCACTTCATAGTCTCGTGTTCTACTACTTCAGCCAACAGCACTGTCTTGGAACAGCCAGTACAGTATGGAAGATGTTGCAGTTTCAAAGTTTGGTATATAAAAATGTGTATAGTATTTTTTTGACACACACCTTTTAAGATCTTTTAAGAATTTTCGATGACGATCTCTAGATTGATGTTTTAAATTCCATATATATAATATAGGATGCTAGTGCTGCTATATCAACAGCATTAAAAAAGTGGCAATGGCCATCGGCTTGTTCTAGTTTGTCCATATTATCTACTCCTCCTTTCGTTTTATTATAATACATTATAATTTCCGGGTTTGCACAAGTATTGGGTTCAACATTAGGTTCGGCGTGCATAGTAGATGACATAATAACTGCCTTTTTCTTTTTTGGCACATGGAAACATAAAGTCGTCTCTTTACTAAAAGCAAAATCTGTAGTATATAACGACCTGAAATATATTTCAAACCATTATAACAAATTTATAACCAGATTAAGTCTATCAATCAATGAAATGTTGTATTTAATCCAGTTTTAAATTTTCAGAATAATACTAATAATGTGTTTTTTTTTTTTTGTCGCAGACATAAGGGTTAATTCTATTTATGTTCAGAGCTTTCCTTTTTCTTATGCTTTTCACAACAGGGGTGGAAAATTACTATTTTGATTTTGTACCAACTAAATAAGCAACGTGTACTTTTCACATCATGGCGGTACCATTTTTTTTATATATTTTAGATCCATTAATATTTTAGATCCATAAATTTTGTTTAAAAAAAATGTTTTAATATACAAATTTTGTTATTATAGAAACAATTAAAGTGTTATGAATTTTTTATTTGAAACATTGTTGTCACAATACTATTATATATCAATGAAATTTATTTGTTGGTGGTTAAGCAATGTCTATATGCATTTCATTGGTGCTTTACCAAATCATCAGTAGACTTTAACCACAGTTTTGAAAAGTTAAAAACCTCTTATATTATGCATATACTTCTGAAAACCATCTGAGAATTCATAATTTGTAAATTACAAACAATTTTCAAAAATCACAACAGAGTAAGCATAGTAGGCCTTGAATCTCATACAAAACTAAACCAACAAACAAATTATATTCGACATGAATCTATTTTATATTTCTACACCTTTTACAATCAGAAATCTATTGGATAACAAGAAAAGTATTTATTAGGCAAAGTGAAAAATAAAATCTAAATCAAACCGTTATTAAATTTTTATTTGACACATTGTTGTCACAATACTATTATATATAAATGAAATTTATTTGTTGGTGGTTAAGCAATGTCTATATGCATTTCATTGTTGCTTTACCAAATCGAAAAATCATCTAGACTCTAGATGATGAAATGGTGGTTGATCAGTTCTGATATTAACACAAAACTCGAAAGTAGTTAGCCCCTATGCTTAGAAAGTAACTAAAACACAAAAACAAACTACAAATTGTTTGGATCTAGGTAAGATGACATTGAAAAACATTTTAGTTGCAAAAAAGCGTCATACTAATACCAAGACTGTCTCGAAAATTAGTTATACTTTGATCGAGTAGAGGAGTAAAACAAAAACTCCATAATTTCAATAATGATGGCTCGAATATTGCCATACAGTAAATTAATTATTATAAATCATAAAAAATATTTTACTTTTATTAACTGATTATTTAAAAAATGTCTGTATACATTTTTCAAATAAGCTTATAACAAACGTAAAATAATTTTTATGGATTAGTCCGATTATAGATTGATTGAGATATATAAACTGTACCAACTAATTCGCGGTAGTACCACGGTAACACCAAGCTCGGAAATGTACCATAACTAGTACGATTGTAGCATGTTTCCCATTTGTGTTTCACTAAAGTTTTGAAACTTTATTACACAAACAAAAACACCAATGTTGTTGTATTGTTGAAGTTGTAGCCCTTACCCTGCCACCTGGTTTAATTACGCCATGGACAATACATTTTGTTTTTAATTTTAGTTTTCATTTCATATATTTTTTTATAGAAAAGAAATCATATATATAAGCAATATCAAGAAAGAAATCTTGAATTTTTAGTGAAATAAGACATGTAAGTATATTATTTAATATTACACAAAACAATTACAATAATAAGTTATTTTTACAGCCATTAGTAATATCCAAAATATATCCGGACGAGTGGAGTAACTCAAGCAAGAACTCACCACCTAGGCGAACAAAGGACAATCACAAATCTCTACAAAAAGCGCACCAAAAACTCAAAAGTTAAGGTAAAGTTAGATAATATAAAATAGTGGGTAAAACTTATTAGATGTTGTTTAATTGGTGTTTCTTTTTTGTTTATTTTAGCCATTCTGATCTCTTGCAGCTCCACAAAAACATCAGCATCACGGCCACAAGAATTAGATCTTAAGTTATTTATTAGTTTTTAAAAATATTATTAATTTTTATTATAGTTCATTAAATAAAAAATTCTAAATTATTTTTTTATAATTGATTTTTTCGTTTGCGCTGAAGAATATAAACAAAACATAACTGAGTTGTCAAGTTTGGGTAGTCATCTGATTCATCAGTATTGAGCAAACAACTGATAAGTTATATGTGTCTACATCAGGGAAAGGCAAATGCAGGGCGCGGCGCCTTTTCATTTACTCTTCTGTTACGTACGTGTGTACACGCATTGTAGAGCTGTATGCGATAAACACAACCTGCCTGTGTTTATCGCATACTTTAAGAATCAGCGTTGCCAGGAAGCAATGTGAGTCCGATCACAGTTGAGAAATCTTTATGAAAAAAATTTTTGCTGATTCTAGTACAGGGAAAGGCAAATGCTTTGGCGAAAAGTATGAAGAGATGCGGAAAATTATGAATGACATTCTCTTATGACCACCTGGTGTTTTGTTAACAATTTGAACCACAATTCATTGTGTTCATTACATTCAAGCTTTTTGCAAATAATGCCTGTTGGTGAATAATGCAATGAAAAATATATATGTACGTATGTGTATTTGCATTACTCTTTGTCAAATGTCCTACAAAACCTTCTTATTTACACACCATCACTGCATACAGAGCCACAAACATCATTTTGCTCCAATGCCATGCCGATACTAATTTTCTAATATATTGCAAATACCCATAATAAAATTAAGTTAGTTTTTGGAGATTTTAAAGTTTTAATATATATTCCGATTTTCCAACTCAGAAAGCGAATTTGTATTTTTTTGCCAATGAAATTTTTAGTGAGGTGTAACAGTTTTACTTGAAAAAAAAAATTAAAATTTGTAAACTTTTTGGACACATTTCTGTACCATAAAATATTTCATTTGTCCAAACCTGGAATCGAAATTTTCTGTTTTAAGATATACCAATTATGTTCTTACTGAACTATAAAATAGTTTTAATTAGAAATTATGTCAAACAAATTCAATTTCCCAACCCTGGAACCGAAGCTTTAATATTTTTTTACCAATGCAACTCTTAATGAGGCAGAAATAGTTTTATTTAAGAAAAACTTAAAATTTGTAACCATTTTGGTCACTTTCACGTACTAAAAAATATTGCACTTGTCCAACCCTGGATTCGAAATTTCGATTTTGGTCTTCCTAAATTCTAAAATAGTTTTAGTTACCAAAAAAAACAACGTCAGTTGCCTTTTTGATTACTTTAAGTATAACAAAAAATTTTCAGTTTCCCACCCCTGGAAGCGAAATTATAATTTAAATCTTATGAAGTTGTGGTAACCCTCGATATTTCGCCCTAAAACACACCTTTTTGTTACGCTGAAAAAAAGGTGTAAAGAAATGCACCGCAAGGATTGTTCATTCCCCTTCGTTTTTCGCTTTTCATATGCCTGTTCGTTTTTGCCACAAATTATGGTCGAACTGCAGACCAAAAATGACGAACTGCGGACATTGCTTAACGACACCACCACTGCGCTAAGGTTAACCAAGCTGTCGATCCCTAATTTGAGTACGGAGCTTTATTGTCACGTCACCAAGGACAGAGTGAGACCATACGTACCAAATAACTGACGTACAAGTGTGATAGAGAAGCTGCATTCACTGACACATCCAGGGATAAGGGCAACGAAGCAACTGGTTTTAAGGCACTATGTTTGGCGGGCGATGGCAAGGACATAAAAGCATTTGTTCGCGCGTGCGTTCCTTGTCAAAGAGCAAAAACACAACGTCACACAAAATCTGGTATCAGCAATTACGCCCCTGCCGACGCGCACTTCGAACACTTAAACATGGATATTGTCGGGCCGTTGCCCTCATCAGGCGGTTTTAGGTATTGCTTAACTTGCACATACCGATTCACCAGGTGGCCCACGGCCATACCACGAGAGGATATAACGGCAGAAAACGTGGCGACTGCGTTGCTAAAGGATTGGATCAGCTTTTTTGGGGTGCCCATACGTATCACCACAGATTTAGGAAGACAGTTCGAATCGGCCATTTTCAAGGAGCTCACAAAGTTATTAGGAGTCAAACACCTGCGAACAACGCCTTACCACCCCCAAGCCAATGGCATGATCGAACGATGGCACCGTACACTAAAGGCCGCAATCAAATCTTCCGAGACAACGGATTGGACCTCTGTACTACCAATGGTTTTGTTGGGCATGCCTTCAACAATTAAAAGCGATATAGGGTTAAGCCCAGCAGAGCTGGTCTTTGGCGCATCATTACGCATACCCGGAGCTTTTTTCATTCCGTCCAAGGATAGCACAACCGAAACCGAGTTCATACAAACACTTCGCAATGTAATTTCATGTCTACCAACAACAAACCCCGTTCGCCACGGACTGGGTCAATCTTTCGTTCAGCCAGCATTAGCTAATTGCAAGTATGTATTTGTGGATCATGTGAAAACACCTTTGGAACCCAGCTAAGAAGGGCCTTTCGAGATTGTCGCTGGGCTTGATAAATATTTCGTGATTAACATGGACCGGCGGGAGGCGAAAATATGTGTGGACCGTCTGAAGGCCGCATATATGTTCAGCAGTGATACAGATTCAACAAATTCAACTGAACAACAAGGCAAGAGAATAGTGAAAATTCTTCTATCAACAAATTCAACTGAACAACAAGGCAAAGGAATAGTGAAAATTCTTCCACCAACAAATCAACATGGAGCCGAAAACGCATCGGCACAGGAGGTGCAGAACTCCCCCGTGCAAGCACAACGCCGTACGGCATCCGGACGACAAGTCACAATTCCTGCAAGATATCGTTAATGCCTTAACTAGGAGGAGGGTATTGTGGTAACCCTCGATATTTCGCCCTAAAATACACCTTTTTGCTACGCTGAAAAAAGGTGTAAAGAAACGCAACCGCAAGGTTTGTTCATTTCCCTTCGTTTTTCGCTTTTCATATGTCTGTGGTTTTTGCTTTTTGGGTTGTCTTAACCAGCGTGCGCATAAATTATTCATAATTGTAAAAGTTAAATTGTTTTTATTATAAATGATATTTTTGGTTGAATAAATAATTATAAAACCCCAACAAAGTGGTGGGGTTTTATAATTAACAGCAAAAGCTGTTGTCAGAAATTGGTTTAGGCGACAAAAGGCCAACTCAGCTTTTAAATGAGTTAAGTACATCAGCCAAAGACAAAGTGACCGATGATTTTCTGAAGTCTTTATGGTTACAACGTTTACCAGCACAGGTCCGCGCAATTTTGCAGGCTTCTGATGCGAGTTTACCAGAGTTAGCAAAGTTGGAGGACAAAATTATGGAGGTGGGTGAGTTTCAACATATAGCTAGTTTATCAACTATACCACAAGTGGACGATTCAGATGAATAAACACTCTTAGCATCGGCAGAAACCAGAGGAAATAGCAGAGCAGTTGGTATCATAGAACTTTTAAAGACAAGGCGACAAGATGCCGTGAGCCGTGCTCATATAGCAAAAAATTTCCAAAAAACTAAATACCCCTTGCGATCATTCGGGTGGATCTCAAGATGTCTACCGCATAGCCCGTTTAGTAAAAAGCGATAATTTATCAAAGCAAAAAATTTTGATCGATACAGGTGCCGACGTTTCGGTGTTGCCAATTGGTAGTGTTAAGTATACTGGTGCAAGGGTTTCGAAGAGGTTATATGCAGCAAACGGATCACCGATCAAAATTTGCGGCGAAAAGCGAATGAGCGTTTCTTTGGGCCTGTGTCGAAATTTCACATGGGATTTTTGGTAGCCAATGCTAAGTGCCCCATTATTGGATCGGATTTTTTAAATTATGATCTCCTAGTTGACATTAAAAGGGGTAAGTTAATCGATCGATCCACTTCGCTCGAGGCAGAAGGGCACACGTCATCATCTCTTTGTGTACAAGTTTTGGCATACGACAAGCACGACAATTATGCACAACTATTACACGAATATAGAGACTTCGCGACAATTTCCGCCAATAAACAGCCAGTTAACTCCTTGGTTACGCATCACAACAAAGGGACCGCCTACGTACGCCAGGGCACGACGTCTTGCGGGTGATAAGCTCTTAGCTGCGAAAAAGGAGTTCGAGCACCTGATGAGCGTGGGCATATGTAGGCCCTCGAAAATTAACTGTGCCAGCCCACTTCATTTGGTAAAAAAGTCGAACGGGGACTGGCGTCCATGCGGTGATTTTCGTTCACTAAATAGCATCACCATTCCCAATAGGTACCCGATACCATTTTTGCGTGACGTAACGAGTATATTGTTGGAAACAACAACATACTCCGCAATAGACGTGCAGAGAGCCTACCATCAAATACCCGTGGAGCCTTGTGATATTCCTAAGACTGCTATAATCACCCCATTCGGTTTATTTGAATTTTGTTTTATGACGTTCGGCTTGCGCAACGCCGCTCAAACCTTTCAGCGCCATATCAATGAAGTGTTAAAAGGCTTAGATTTGGTTTTTGTCTACATAGACGATATCCTCATCGCATCCTCATCAGAGCAGGAGCATGAGCGACATCTTCGCATAGTACTAGAACGTCTCCGTAAAGCTCACCTGTCTGTCAACTTCGATAAGTGTCAGTTCGGCAAAGGCGAACTTCAGTTTTTGGGCCACAAAATAAGCGCAGACGGACATGCTCCATCCCAAAATAAGGTAGATGCAATTCGAAACTTTGAGAGACCGGAGATCGCGAAAAATCTCAAAAGGTTTCTAGGCATGCTAAATTTTTATCGCCCCTTCTTACCGCATGCGATGGAAAACCAAAAAATATTGTTGGATTTGATATCGAGCAACAAAAGGAATGACCATAGCAGTGTAAGCTGGACAGCCGCGGCTATCACCGCTTGCAAAAATCGCATTGCCAACGCTACGCTATTGAACTACATGGCACCAAACGCTCGTCTGACACTAACCACCGACGCCTCGGACGATGCTGTGGGAGCTGTTTTACATCAGGTGATGGAAAACCAGGTCCAGCCGCTTGGATTATATTAAAAAAAATTAACGACAACACAGAAGAATTACAGTGCATACAACAGGGAACTTACGGCGATATATCAGGAAATACAACACTTCCGATACGCGCTCGAAGGAAGAGAGTTTACCATCTTTACGGACCACAAGCCCATCATATACGCATTCAGGCAGAAAAGCGAAAAAGCGTCGCAGCGTCGGGCGCGGCAAGTAGATTATATAAGTCAGTACACCACCGACATACGGCATTTGCCCGGAGCGGATAACAACATCGCCGACCTCCTTTCTCGCACAAATGTAGTAGAGAGCCGAAGAGTAAACTTCGACAGGATGGTCGAACTGCAGACCAAAAATGACGAACTGCGGCCATTGATTAACGACACCACCACTGCGTTATGGTTAACCAAGCTGTCGATCCCTAATTCGAGTACGGAGCTTTATTGTCACGTCACCAAGGACAGAGTGAGACCATATGTACCAAATAACTGACGTACAAGTGTGATAGAGAAGCTGCATTCACTGACACATCCAGGGATAAGGGCAACGAAGCAACTGGTTTCAAGGCACTATGTTTGGCGGGCGATGGCAAGGACATAAAAGCATTTGTTCGCGCGTGCGTTCCTTGTCAAAGAGCAAAAACACAACGTCACACAAAATCTGGTATCAGCAATTACGCTCCTGTCGACGCGCACTTCGAACACTTAAACATGGATATTGTCGGGCCGTTGCCCTCATCAGGCGGTTTTAGGCATTGCTTAACTTGCACATACCGATTCATCAGGTGGCCCACGGCCATACCACGAGAGGATATAACGGCAGAAAGCATGGCGACTGCGTTGCTAAAGGATTGGATCAGCTTTTTTGGGGTGCCCATACGTATCACCACAGATTTAGGAAGACAGTTCGAATCGGCCATTTTCAAGGAGCTCACAAAGTTATTAGGAGTCAAACACCTGCGAACAACGCCTTACCACCCCCAAGCCAATGGCATGATCGAACGATGGCACCGTACACTAAAGGCCGCAATCAAATCTTCCGAGACAACGGATTGGACCTCTGTACTACCAATGGTTTTGTTGGGCATGCCTTCAACAATTAAAAGCGATATAGGGTTAAACCCAGCAGAGCTGGTCTTTGGCGCATCATTACGCATACCCGGAGCTTTTTTCATTCCGTCCAAGGATAGCACAACCGAAACCGAGTTCATACAAACACTTCGCAATGTAATTTCATGTCTACCAACAACAAACCCCGTTCGCCACGGACTGGGTCAATCTTTCGTTCAGCCAGCATTAGCTAATTGCAAGTATGTATTTGTGGATCGTGTGAAAACACCTTTGGAACCCAGCTAAGAAGGGCCTTTCGAGATTGTCGCTAGGCTTGATAAATATTTCGTTATTAACATGGACCGGCGGGAGGCGAAAATATGTGTGGACCGTCTGAAGGCCGCATATATGTTCAGCGGTGATACAGATTCAACAAATTCAACTGAACAACAAGGCAAGAGAATAGTGAAAATTCTTCTATCAACAAATTCAACTGAACAACAAGGCAAAGGAATAGTGAAAATTCTTCCACCAACAAATCAACATGGAGCCGAAAACGCATCGGCACAGGAGGTGCAGAACTCCCCCGTGCAAGCACAACGCCGTACGGCATCCGGACGACAAGTCACAATTCCTGCAAGAAATCGTTAATGCCTTAACTAGGAGGAGGGTATTGTGGTAACCCTCGATATTTCGCCCTAAAATACACCTTTTTGCTACGCTGAAAAAAGGTGTAAAGAAACGCAACCGCAAGGTTTGTTCATTTCCCTTCGTTTTTCGCTTTTCATATGTCTGTGGTTTTTGCTTTTTGGGTTGTCTTAACCAGCGTGCGCATAAATTATTCATAATTGTAAAAGTTAAATTGTTTTTATTATAAACGATATTTTTGGTTGAATAATAAATTATAAAACCCCAACAAAGCGGTTTTATTTAAGAAAAACTTAAAATGTTTAACCATTTTAGTTATTACATGTACTACAAAATACTGAATGTACAAAAAAAACTTACATTCCTATCCCTGGATTTTTTTTTTATTTTTTTAGTTTTTAATAGATAATTAATGTTTCCCAAAGCATGAACTAGGTTTAATTTACAAACAACCAGAAAAATAATTGAGGAGGTCCATAACAAAACGCAACAATTCCACTTTTAAAGTTTTTTTTATTTTTTTACTGAATACTATTCTACATATTAAAATCTGTATAGTCATTGCATAAAAACTTACTAAATGTTAATAATTATGGTGTTATTTAATAACAAATATAATAGTTCAGATCAAAATTAAACAATTACACATCTACATATGTATGCAATAAACAACTTCGAAATATTAGTGTTTGCTTGAAGAACTTCCTCTTGGTGTTGTTGTAGTGTCCCTCCCCCCTTAATGGAAGAAAAACATCTATGCATCCTACCGACTGCGCCAAATGTTGTAGTGTAGTTTAAAAGGCAATAGTTACTTCTTTTTACCTGGAGGGTCCCGTGGGATTCGCAGGTTCTTTATTGGAACTTGGTTTACTACAACTGTCACTTAACTAACTTAGAACTAGCTATTTATACTTTCTTAAAATTAACTATAAAATAATATATTGCAATTAAGCTATTTTCTAATGACCTAAATAATAGAACAGTATTGCACCATTTGTTAACGCAAACAGTATTTAAGTTGAACGTACATTACTGCTGCGCCAACGAATTAGTGCAAAGTATATGTAGGAGGGATGTTCGATAATGCTTCACAACATCCCTCCCCCCTTAATGGAAGAAAAACATCTATACAATGATGTTTTTCTAACAGAAGTTTCTTATTCTATGTACAATTTTTAAAGCTATTTTTATGATATATGTTTATGT
This sequence comes from Linnaemya tessellans, assembly GCA_951800035.1. Lineage (NCBI taxonomy): Eukaryota > Metazoa > Arthropoda > Insecta > Diptera > Tachinidae > Linnaemya > Linnaemya tessellans. Next base: position 74,983,661 of record OX637534.1, on the reverse strand, counting down.
GTACTTTTTTTTCTATTGATTAACTCTTAAATTTGTTGCGCTGGAGTGCTCGGTGCTGGTGGTGGGGGTGGAGTTTTCTCTTCTTGGAGATGGCTTTCCACAATCTGGTGTTGTAGTGTCCCTCCCCCCTTAATGGAAGAATGTTGTAGTGTAGTTTTTAAAGGCAATAGTTATATCTTTTTACCTGGAGGGTCCCGTGGGATTCGCAGGTTCTTTATTGGAGCTTGGTTTACTACAATCTGGTTCAAGTTCTCGCTGCGATTTGGGAACTCGTTATTAATCTTGACCTTTAGTTGACGCCGGTTTCTGCATAACACTAATATCGCTACTATTGTCACTACCGCGACAATTGCTGTCAAGGAGTATCCGACGCTACTTGTAACGTTTTGATGGAATTGGATCTCCTTATGGTTTCGATATTGCTTATCTGGGCTACTTGTATTTTCTCCAGAGTGGGTTTAATTTTTGTTGTGATATTCCTGTTGTTCCCCACTAAGAGGAATTTCTGGTTACATCCACTATTTTGCTGACGTAAACCTGCCCACCTATTGTTATACTGCAGTTGCAGAATGAGAAAAGGTAGTTGCCTGTGAGATTGGCACGTCTGTCATCACAGTTGGTGGACATTGAGGTTCTGTTAGCATTTATTACCACGATTGTACCCTCTTCTACCAATTCCACGGTTTCTTCTTCGTGCGAAATCAAACTACGCTTACCACGGAAAATGCAGCTTTGTGGTGGTTTTAGGCTCTTGAAATCTTTCTCTCCGGTGTAGCTTAAGACTGTTTTATCGAGTTTTACAACGTACTCTCTGGGGGAATCAATTTGATGGTGACTGTCGTTTGGAACGGGTATTATCAATGACCTCTTTAGGCTGACTGTTTCCATGGGCAACTTGATTATGAACATTAGCGTGTTGTGCTTGCGTAATGCCACTCCCATCTGCATTTGTTGTATGGTCTCAATATTTATTTTATTCTCTTCAATTTCCTCAATTGTCAGTAGGGCGGGGTTGAATATTTTCATCCTTGCCAAAGCCACGGATTCTTGTATGATCTTCACTTGACTTTTCATATCAACTAATTTGAAATGTTGGAAAATCGCGACATCTCGGTAATGTTGACTTTCTGAGTGCAACTTGATCTGTGTCAAGTCGTTCAGCGTCCCTCTGTTGTCATTTATTGCCTAAAACATTCTGTTGATGGTTCGACTGTTCGATGATTTGGTGACCGTTTGCATCAACTACCTTGAAATGCTGATTTATCTGCTCTCGGTCCTCATCATCCAATGTTCCATACAGCCACTTCATCACCTTCCCTCCAATATTCAGCAATCCCCGTTTTACGCGGCCCGGCAAAAGTGTGTGTAGACCGTCTTCAACCTCTTTTATTTCCTTAAAAATTAGTTCCCGATAGAGAGTGGGCAGAACTGTCGGCAAGTTACGATGAACCTCGTTTACAGAGTCTGCTATTTGTTGGATGTTGATCTCGTGCAGAATATACTGAAACTTCGACGCCATTTCGACCCATCCCATATGTATCTCCATCAGGGGACACCAGTTTTTCCATCCCCATCTCCTCATTAGTGATGCCTATTCTTACTCCGTCTTATCTTATCCTTCGTCTGTAACCTCCTTTGCTAATACTTGTTTTTCAATTTATCAAAAAAAAATTGTTTTTAACTTTTACTTTTGGGGTTTTTGTTTTGTTGAGATAATATTTTTTTTTTGTATCATTAAAGTGCATCAAATCTTTGAGTTTCGTTTCTATTTATAAAGAAGGAGCTCTACTCCTTGTACATTTTCTTCGTTTTAATTAATTTTAGTTTTTTTTCTTATTTGCTTTTTTTCTATTTTGTATATTTTTTATTTTTATATTGGTTTTCTAAAGTTTATGCTGTGTAGGTTTTTATTTAACATTTAAGCAATATTTTTATTTTTTGTTTCTTTTTTATTCAAGTTTCAAAAATATGCATGTTTTGTTTGAAGATATTTTTTATGTTATTCAATAGATTTTTTTAATTTAATTTCTACAAATACATTTAAGTATATAGTATGGTTTTGCATAGTAATAATGAAATAGTAATGTTTTGTTTTAAGATATATATATTAATAGATGTTTTTTAATATTTTGAATTTACGCATAAAATGTATGCAAATTTTTATTTTAAATGTTTTTTATTGCAACTTTAATATAAAAAAATACTTGACATGGTTTTTGTCTCTTGTGAATAACTTACAACCGCTTAATTGCATTTGTTGCTTCATTTGCTTTTTATTAACTGACCTATCACAAGAAAGACATTGACGGAATCATATTACGGAAAAATATTATGTGTACATGTATTAATTGTTATTATATTTTTTGTTTCTTGTCTACTCTGCCTGTAAACATTTTTTTTCAGTAGCTATATTCATTGGAGTATTCGTAAATAAATTCGCTGTAGTTGCAAAATAGTGTCCCATATTCGAACACTTTATGGAAAATTAGGTAAACATTAAAGGTTATTGCACTCTGATATATGGAGTAAACCTATTTATTATATTTTTGGTTTATCTTCTACAGAACGTCTTATTAAACTGACTGTTCCCTATTTCTCGGTCTCTGTGTGGCCTTACTAAATTTGTATGATATGTCTTCGCTTTATTTCTTATTTTTAGTTTTATGTTTACTGGTGTTGGTACATCTATAATCTCATATGGTCCTAACCATAGATGTGAAAATTTATTTTTACGGGCTTGGTTCTTTAACCAAACACTTTGTCCTATTTCATACGCTCTGTATTTTGCACTCTTGTCATAATATTGTTTCGCCCTTAACTTTGCCTTCTCTTGATTTATTTTTACAATTTCGTGTGAACGTTGGATCTGGCATTTTAGAATCTTGTTATAATCCTCCGTGTTGTATAGGGCTACAGGGGGTGTTTTCAAACTCATCAGTATCTCAAACTCAAACCCGAATAGAACTCTTGTCGGCGTTTGCTTTGTCGTTGTATGTTTGCTGTTGTTGTATACATGCATTGCGTGATTGAGCCATTCGTCCCAGTTGGCACCATCTAGATTGACAAAATGTCTCAAAAATTCGGCTAAAGGTCGGTGAGCTCTTTGCAAGGCACCATTTGCCTGTGGGGGGTAAGGAGTGGTTAGCAGTTTCTTTATTCCCAGGAGCTTACATGTTGCTTTGAACAATTTCGATGTGAAGTTAGACCCGTTATCCGTTACTAACACCTTAGGAATAAAGTATCTTGAAATTATTTCATTAAAAAAAACTCGAGCTATTGTTGAGGCCTCTGCATCAGCTACTGCGGCGCACGCGAAAAATTTTGAAAAATCATCCTAAAAGGTGACAATATACTTGTTTCCTCTGCCGGATTCTGCCAACGGTCCTACAAGATCCAAAAAAAATTTTTCAAAGGGTCTATTTGACGTGCTTGTTATAACTAATGGCATCTTTTCGACTTTTGAGCATTTGTTCTTCTGGCATAGAGTGCACGTTGCTGCATAGGTTTTGATTTGCTGGTACATACCGGCCCGCTTGTATTGATTCCTGATGCGGGAGTAAGTTTTGTATGTCCCTTGGTGTCCACCCAAAGGTGTATCATGAAACGTTTTTATTACCTTGTTAATATCTTCCACATTTGTCAAATAGACTGCCGTATCATCTTGTTCCACGTCTTCACTCCTATTCACTTCATCCATAATCTCTTCATTATTTCCCTTTTCATATGCGTTTGCCTTTTGTGCCTTTGCCCTGGTAATTGCTCCTACAATCATTTTTTCCACTGGGAGACCACTAAGTGCGTCAGCGTTTTGGTTGATTTTCCCCGGCTTATACCGTATCTCGAAGTCATATTCTAAAAGTTTGAGTCTCAGTCGACCCAATCTGCCTTCTTGATCCTTCAAATTGGCTATTCCTTTCAGAGCCTTATGATCTGTAAAAATGGTAAAATGTCTACCAACCAAATAGGGCCTAAAAATCTTAGATGCCCACACGATGGCAAGGAACTCCTTCTCTATGGTAGAGTATCGTTTCTCCGTATCACTTAGCACTCTGCTTGCGAAGGGTAAATCACAACCTGGCTCTACTTGAGAAAGTATGGCTCCTAATGCCTCATAGCTAGCATCCGTAGTCAGAATAAATGGTTTTGTGAAATCAGGATACCGCAACAGTGGAGGACTTGTTACTGCAGCTTTTAATTTCTCTATTGCTTGTTGACACTCCTTTGTCCATTCAAATTTTGCGTTCTTCCTTAATAGTTTGTTCAATGGCAATGCAATTTCAGACGACCTTGGTATAAACTTTCTATAATAGTTGATAAGCCCCAAAAATGATTGTAGCTCCTTGACATTTCTGGGAGGCGGTATATCTTTTACTGCTTTTGTCTTATAAGGGTCCGGTAATACTCCGTTTTCCGAACATTGATGTCCTAGATAAACTACCTCTCTTTGCAGAAAATTACATTTTTCAGGGTGCAGCTTAAGGTTGTGTTTCCTTAAAACGTCCAGTACTCTTTTAAGTCTTAACTGATGATCCTCTAGATTTCTCCCGTAGATTACTATATCGTCCAGATATACGAAACAGTCGATTCCCTGTAGAACCGTTAATATTGAGTTCATTATCCTCTGAAACGTGGCTGGTGCCCCTGTCAATCCGAAAGGCATACGATTGAACTCGAAATGTCCCATGTTGGTGTTGAACGCGGTTTTTTGCTTATCATCAGAACTTGGTGGTACCCGCTTGCCAGGTCTAGGGTAGAGAAGTATCGGCTGTAGCCAAGTTGGTCTAGGATCTCATCAATTCTTGGTATTGGGAAAACTTGTTTTATTGTAGCCTCATTCAATTTCCTGAAATCCACTACCAAACGCCATTTTTTCTCTCCGTCCTTGCCTGCCTTTTTTGGTACTAAGAGTATTGGAGAGTTCCAAGGGGAAATACTAGGGGAGATAATTCCATCTTCGATCATTTGGCCTACTTGTCTATTAATTTCATTTCGGTGGGCCTCAGGTAACCTATACCGTTTAGTATTGATTGGGGGCTGAGTAGGGTCAGTTGGTATGTTATGCTTAAGTACATTCGTGAATGTAAGATTGTCCCCGGGTAGGTGAAATACATCGTCGTATGATCTTAAAATGGTTTCGATTGACACTCTCTCTTCCGAGTTCAGATCTGGCTTCAGACGAACCGTGTCTAATAGCAATCGGGTTCTATCTCTGTTGTGCGCGGAATCTACTGTATTTATCGCTGCTGTCGGCGCTATCCGGAAGTTTGAAGGGTTGTCCCAACTCAAAATTACTTTTTCCTTTATATTCACTGCAAAGTCATTGGTGTTCAGAATTGGAACGAATGCTGTTCCCTCTCTGATCGACGTTAGAGTTTCACCCACAAATACGCCTGGTGAAATTTCTACTTTGTTTACTATTATGGCCCCGCTAGCATTTTTAACTGCTACTGCCACAATTCCCTGAGATCGTCCTTTCACAAAAACATTATCTGCTATATATAACTGGGGATTTTCCGAAACTAGTGGTAAGGAAGCTATTTCTTTCTGGTTCTCAAAAAATTTTATGTTCTTGGTAATTGTATCGGTAATCGACTTATTCCACATCATATCCCTGCCCAATAAACCATCTGCGGGCAATATGGTACCCTTCGGTACTACGTGCATTTTCAAACGTAATCTGTCTTCGTATTTATGGTTCACCATTACAGTTCCTTTGGTATTTATGTTTCCCTCAAATGCTCCTGACAACGTCTTCCGCTCATTTTTGTTGATTTCTATTGTTGCTGCCAAAGCTTCATTTTTTACTAGTGTGGTGTCTGCTCCTGAGTCCACCAATAATAATAGTTTCTCCTCTTTTGCTTCTTTGCAGGGGAAACTTATATATGCATCGTTTATATCGTATTTTTCATTACTAGCATTATCCCTTTTCAGACTCAGTTCCCTTCGGGACTCTGATAATATGTGTGGCGGTTTGCCACGTTTTGTTTCTTGCTCACTTTCTCTTTTATACTAGTCCACGCCATCATTATAAATTGTAACATTATTGCCATATAATATATTAATTTTCTTAAAATTTCTCTACTGATGTTACAAACATTGTACGTTGAATTTATGTACCCTGCACCACTTATGATTTTTGTATGAGCCTTTTTCTTCCGACGCGATCTTTTGGGTGTACTTACTGCTTTTTCCTTGATATCCATTTTAATCTCCGGATGCTGAATATCTTCCTCCTCTGTCACATTTATGCTGTTTATGTCTAAATTTATGATGCTGAAATTCTCATGTTTTTCAGCTTTATCGCCTACCGGTTGTGTTTTCCTACATGTTTTTTCATCAGTATGTTTTCATATATTCTTTTTCTGCGGATTTTGGCATTCCAGTCAATTAGTTGTGACTGGGCCGATACCCGTTTCCCGAATCCTGTCTGCCGTCTGTGTACCTGTTTCTATTGCCAGTAGTATTATCATTTCTATTTCTGTTCCTGTTGCTACCATTGTTGTCTCTGTTTTCGGGGCAATTGTAGGAAATGTGTCCCTGTCGACCGCATCTATAACAACGTTGCTGCTCGTTTTTGTTAATTTGATTCTGCCTTATATTTTGAGTTTCTTGCCTTGCATAACTTTGAGAATTGATTCTGGGATTATGTGGTTGTGGGTTTCTTCTAAAGTTGTATTCTGCACGTTCTTGTCGTCTGGGTTGAGTATAACATTCATTCAACATATGTCCAGGTTTATTGCAGAAACTGCAGTACCTTGAAGAACTCATAGAGGTAAGATGTACATTATTATTGGGCATTGGCTGGTTAAATGTTTGTTGGTTCAAAGACAGTTGTCGTACTTCTTTCAACAATTGTTGCACCGTCTCAAATAAGGGTTCCTCGGCTTGCACTGTCATAACATTTGGATATCTCGTATTAGTGCCTAAGAGATTTTGAGCATTCTTTGTAATTTTTAGTAGATCAGCCAACTTGTCATTTTCATGCCCGATGAACTTTGCCACTAACTTGGGATCTCGTAAACCCCTTATGTAGCTTCTTACCGCTGATTGATTGCAATGGTCTGTCATAGATTTTTGACGAGAAACATCTTGCCATTGTGTCGCAATAAGCTCTGTTGCATTTCTAAGTAGTCCTTCCAATCTTTCTCCAAATTCATATGCACTCTCTGTTGAACTTTGCTTATTGTTAAAGATCAATTCTTGTATTTCCGTTAGCGTCTTAGTTTTTATAAATTTCTCTTTAATAGCCATGCACAGTGATTCTATTGTAGTGAATTCCTTATTGTGGAAATACGAGTAAGCATTTCCAAAGGGCCTAGTTTTTATGCATTTGATCATGTCAACAACATTACCCGGTTCCCCTAGTTTATCCTTTGCTATTATACATCCTTCAATAAATTTATTTGTCTCAGTTGTAAGTTCGGGCCCCTCCGTTCCATAGAATATCGGCACGACATGAGATATATTTTTTAAAAGTTCCGTAAAAGTTGTCATATTGGTTGTATTTGAAGAATCAAGATCAATTCTTGTATTTCCGTTAGCGTCTTAGTTTTTATAAATTTCTCTTTAATAGCCATGCACAGTGATTCTATTGTAGTGAATTCCTTATTGTGGAAATACGAGTAAGCATTTCCAAAAAGCCTAGTTTTTATTCATTTGATCATGTCAACAACATTACCCGGTTCCCCTAGTTTATCCTTTGCTATTATACATCCTTCAATAAATCTATTTGTCTCAGTTGTAAGTTCGGGCCCCTCCGTTCCATAGAATATCGGCACGACATGAGATATATTTTTTAAAAGTTCCGTAAAAGTTGTCATATTGGTTGTATTTGAAGAATTGTTGACTAAAAGTGTTTTCGTAGTTCCCCCCTGCAACTCTTGTATTTTTAATTTTAGCGTCTCAATTTGTTGAGTTTTTTCCTCAACAACTTTCCTGTTCTCAAAGAATTTCTGCAGCTGTTCTGGAGTCAACCTCGTGTTAACGTGTTGCGCGAGCTCTTTAAACGCTCGGTTTTCTTGCTCGCTGTCTTGAATTTGTTGTTCGACTTCTTCTATGGTTTTCTTCAAGCTTTCGTTCTGCTGCTTCAAGATCCTGTTCACTTGTACGTATTCTTCTATTTCTTTAGATATAACTGATTTTTTCTGATGTTCCTGTAACACTTGTAACTCTTCTAATAAAATATCAATCTTTTCGAACTCACTTATATATCCCTGGCTTCGCACCTTATGTTTTACTAACTCTATATACTCCTTTGTGTTATTGATATACTGAATTAAATTCCACACTCGCTCCGAAATTTCTCTAGTTTCCACCTGCGTTTTTTTTTCAATTCTAATTTTAAATCCTCCATATATAAATTTCTTCCTAACTAATAAAAAAACTATGCCATTTATATATATATATATATTCCTATTACTCTAATTTAAATACCCATACTAAAAAATATATCATTTTGCTGTATAATGACTCTAGCAAGGACGGTCATTCGTAGCTTTTACACTTTTTTTTTTACACCAATACTTACCATGTATACTGGTTCCATTTGTATCCGTTGTAAAGTTTGCCCATAAAATTTATACAACTGAAGGCAGCTAAAATAGCTAATTAAAACCTTGAGGAGTTAATAATACTGACACACGAAAAACGAATTCCTTCAACAAATACCAAGCACCTATTGAATTGAATTGAGCTAAAATAGCTTTCCAATATCAGAATATGTACTTATTCTCTGTTGAAAGATATTAAACAAACAATACTCTGCGAATACCGACTGCGCCAAATGTTGTAGTGTCCCTCCCCCCTTAATGGAAGAAAAACATCTATGCATCCTACCGACTGCGCCAAATGTTGTAGTGTAGTTTAAAAGGCAATAGTTACTTCTTTTTACCTGGAGGGTCCCGTGGGATTCGCAGGTTCTTTATTGGAACTTGGTTTACTACAACTGTCACTTAACTAACTTAGAACTAGCTATTTATACTTTCTTAAAATTAACTATAAAATAATATATTGCAATTAAGCTATTTTCTAATGACCTAAATAATAGAACAGTATTGCACCATTCGGTAACGCAAACAGTATTTAAGTTGAACGTACATTACTGCTGCGCCAACGAATTAGTGCAAAGTATATGTAGGAGGGATGTTCGATAATGCTTCACAACAGTGTTGCAATCAAGCCAGAAAAGAAAACAGACTTTGTTAAATTGTTGGTAAAACATTATTGCCAACAGTGGTCCAACATGTCTGAGCTAGAATACCATAAAAATATAATTTTGGACCAGCAAGGGAATAGTGCCTACGAAATAGATGACATGACTTTTTTAATTGTTTAGAGGAGGACATTGGAACTAGACTGTAACACAATGTTGATTTTTATACCCTTCACAAAAAAGTGAAAGCTTTGTCATTCCGTGTGTAAATTCTTCGATATCAATATGGGACCCCATAAAGTACATATATTTTGGATCCTTATGAATAGCGATGACGATTGAGCGATGTCCGTCTGTCATTACGTGAAATCGGTTTTCCCAAGCCCCAGTAGAGCTAGAGACTTCGTTCTTGGACCATTGGATTGGAAATGAACTTAAATAGAAAATTCACCTATTTCTCGACGCAAAATTTATACCAAAAATCAATTTTTTTGTGTTTGTAAATTAAACCTATTTCTTGCTTTGGGAAGCCTCAATGGTCTATTAAAAACTAAAATATAAGAAACAAATTTTCCAGGGATGGGAAATAAAAAATTTTTTTTCGGCCTATTCCGTATTTTGTAGTACATATAGTAACTAAAATTTTAAAAAAAATTGAATTTTTCTTTAACAAAACCTCTTTATACGTCATAAAGACTTGCATTGGCCAAAAAAAAAATTTTAATTCAAATTTTGCTTCCAGGGGTGGGAAATTGCATTGTTTTTATACGTGAAAGTAATCAGACAGGCAACTGATGTTTGTTTTTTTTGCTAACTAAAATTGTCTTACAATCTAGGAAGAACCAAATTGGGATAAAAAATTAAAGAAAAATACAAAATTTCGAATACAGGGTTGGACAAGTGCAATATTTTATGGCATATGAGTGACCAAAATGTTTAAAAGTTGTAAATTTGTCTTAAATAAAACTACTTTATACCTCATAAAGAGTTACATTGGTAAAAAACACAAAAAAAAAATTAAAATTTCACTTGCAGGGTTGGGAAAATAAAAGTATTTCTTGGTACATGCAATGTTTTGTAGTACATATAATAACCAATATGGTTAAAAAATTGTAGTTTTTTCTAAACAAAACTTTTTTATACCTCATGAAGATTTGCATTTATAAAGAAAGTTTTAAAAAATTTAAATTTTGCTTCCAGGGTTGGGAAATTGAAATTTTTTTTATACATGAAAGTAACCAAAAAGGCAATTGACGTTTTTTTTGTTTGCTAACTAAATCTATTTTATATTTTAGAAAGAACAAAATTGGTATCAAATAAAAAAAAAATCAAAATTTCAAGTGCAATATTTTATGGTTTATGAAGGTGACCAAAATGGTTCAAAATTGTAATTTTTTCTAAAATAACACTACTTTATACTTCATGAAGAGTTGCATTGGTAAAAAAAACGAAAAAAAAAGTTTAAATTTCACTTCCAGGGTTGGGAAGTTGAAAGTTTTTTGGTACATGGGATATATTGTAGTACATGAAAAAGACCAAAATGGTTGCAAATTTTCAGTTTTTCTTAAATAAAACGACTTTATACCTAATGAAGACTAGGATTAATAAAAAAAATAAAATTTCGTTGCCAGGGCTGGAAAATTAAATTTTTTTATACATAAAAGTAACCAAACGCAACTAACGGCGGTTTTTAACTAATTAAAACAATTTTGGTATAAAAAATTAAAAAAATCAAAATTTAGATTCCAGAGATGGATAACTGCAATATTTTGTAGTGTATGAAAGTGACCAAAATGGTTACAAATATTAATTTTTTCTTAAATAAACCTATTTGATGTCTCATTAAAAGTTTCATTGATAAAAAAAAAAAACAAAAAAAAAATTAAAATGTCGTTTCCAGGGTTGGAAAATCGAAATATTTTTGGTACGGAGAAGTACTCACATAAATTCCAAATTTTGTGTTTTTAGTGAATTAAAAATTAAATTAGTATTAAAAAATTTTAAATTCGATTCCAGGGTTGGAAAATCGAAATTTTTCGGTACATAAAAGTAACCATAAAAGTTCCCAATTTTGATTTTTTTCAGAGAATTAAACATATTTTATACTTCGCTAAGAATTAAATCGGTATTAAGTTTTTAAATCAAAAATTCGGTTCCAGTATTGTAAAATCGAAATTTTTTGGTTCATAAAATTAGCCATATAAGTTTCTAATTTTGGTTTTGTGTGGATGAAATCTTTTTTATACTTCCGGTATAAATAAGATTAATATTAAAAACCAAAAAAAATCTAAAAGACGATTCTACGGTTGGACAATTAGAACTTTTTGGGGTACATGAAACGGATTTTTACTTTATGTTTTTAATTAAACATATTTAATATTTTTGAAAGACGTTCAGAGGTATTAGAAATAAAAAATGCCAAACATTTAGCTTCCTAGCCGAAAAATTTAAACGAAAAGAATTACATCTGTGAAGAGTATTTAAGATTCGGCACAGCCGAATATAGCACTTTTTCTTGTTTTATGTAAAATATGAATTTGAATAATAATAAACGTGTTGTAAATTTTTTTATAAACATGAAATTCAAAACAAAAAGGTAAAATTACAATATTATTGAGACGAAAAAGTCACAATTCTAAGCTAAGTTCATGACAAAACGCAACAATTAAATTGGCTTCATATCAAAACGAATTTATTAATATGAATCGGATCAAAACGCTACAATGCCAAATTTGTTTTGTAAATAACTTAAAAACTAACTGGCAGATGAATCAATTTATTTATGATTTCTATTAAGATTAGAAAACTATTATACCACAACAAGTGTTTAGAAAAATATATATATCCTACTAACTTTTATTAGTATTATTTGTTTATCCAAAAAATTGTTATGGTGGAATTGTTGCATTTTGCTATGGACATCCTCAATTGGTTTTTGCTATTAATTTTGCGTCAAGAAATAGGTGTAAGCTCCGCAGCTCTGGAACCCTATTTCGGATTTTTCTGAATTTCGAGACGTACTGACAGACGGACATCGCTCAATCATCATCGCTATTCATAAGGATTCAGAACATACATACATATATACTTTATGGAGTCCGATATCGAAGAAATTACACACGGAATGACAAACCTATGTAAACCCTTTCACTTTTTTGTGAAGTATATAAAAAGGAAATGGTATATATATATATATATATATATATATATATATATATATATATATACATATATACATATATATATATGTATATATATATATATATATATATATATATATATATATATATATATATATATATATATATATATATATATATGTTAACAAACGTAGTGATAGCTGGTCGTTCAATTATTTTTGCATATGAAAGTTACAATAGATGGTACTTTACGAAGGAATTGTTATCTCTGCTAGTAAAAATATATAATATTTTTTAAGCTTAAGGTCTCATTTCATAAATATAAAAAGATTTTTTAAAGATAACATTTCAATTTAAATCTTAAGCCTCTAAATTTTTACAGGTTATTATCTTTTTAAAATTTTTTTCAGTATTTACTATGCATCTAACCAAATACTTACTTAAAGAGAAAAACTTTTCAAGTTAGCAAAATTCTGATGAAACCATTTTTCCTGTGTGTTAAAATATTTAAATTTTTAGTTTTAGTATTGTTGTAAGAGTTTCTGGGAATAATATCTATTTTTATTATTTAAGAATGGGTAGCAAATTTTATTTATATCGTTTACCCAAAAAGGTTTTATTAATTTTAGGAAATTTTGCTTTAAGCTCCCTAAAACTTTATATAAAACACTGCTTTGCAAAAAACAATTTTTTGTCTCTCCTTTAAATAAAATTATGTGGACTATAGGGATTTTGTTGCGCTGAGTTCAAATCCATTTTCGTTTTTTTCCATCAGGTCAGGATTTTTTTTTATAGGCGTGGCAAATCTTCCCCCTAAATTAGTCAGGTATGGAGACATATTTCACCCTAACTCGAAAACGAGTCATCCGATTTTTAAAAGCACCAAGAGATGTGTAACAAAATTGCATTTATTTTATTCGAATATAATTTTTCTCTATCTCTTATCGTTTTGGAATTATTTAGAAATTAATTGAAAAAAAAATTTTTTTCTGCAAAATTCGTCATTTTTTCAGTTTAAAAATGGAACTAAAAAAATTAAAGCAAATCTTCAACATATTGCACATTTTTCTGAGAACTACATATCTTAAAAATAAAATAAGTTATAAACCATAAAAATCGGTCAGTTTTAATTTGAATATCGTGCGGTTAAAATCGGCAACAGTAAATAGATCTTATAGTGTGCTTTGTTATTGTGTAAAGAAATAAAGCAATTAAAGAATCCACAAACACTTTCATATGACAAAATGTCAAGGATTTGTAACAGATCTCCAAATTTATTTTGTTATGTATGTGGCGATCTAACTTTAAGTTTTCAACTGCAGACAATAACTTCCCAGATTAAAGATGCTTAACACCGTTATTTTGGGTTTCCTATTGATGATAGAGATAAAAATTGACTGCCGAAAATAAGAGTTTGGTTAAAAGGAAGTCATACGTCTTTGCCGTTTATGAAGCCATCTATTTGGAGTGAACCACAAAATCATGAAAATGATTTTGTGATAATGCTGATGGACTTTTGCGACAACTGTGTTTCAGTGATAAATCTGAGGATTGGCGGCTTTTTATTGACTCCCACTCGCTTATGTAAGAAATATTAAAGAAAGCTATTGTAACATGAAGATGATACTAAAAAAATTTAATATTCACATTACTCATGGAACGTATGTGCAGATTTGAAAGTCGTAGCAATGTTAAACGGATTGCAAAGTGAACGTTTTGTTGCTTTTTATGTGAATGGGATAGCTGCGCGAAAGAAAAACACTACAACACTACAAATTTGGCCGAAAAGAGGAAATTTTATTCCAGGAGAAATTCAAATTCAAAAAGAAAAAATTCCTCTGCCTCCTCTTCATATAAAGCTAGGCCTAATGAAAATTTTTTACAAATGACAATGACGGTGAAGGCTTTCTATACATTAAGAGCAAATTTCCTAGAATCAGCGATGCAAAAGTAAAAAAAGGCATATTTGTAGGTCCACTAATACGAGAGCTTATAAAGGACGTGGTCATTAGAACGAAATTGAACGAAGTGGAAGAATGAGCATGGACAAGTTTTGTGAATGTGTGGCACAATTTTTTGGGAAACAGAAAAGCTGAAAACTACCATGAAATCATCGAAGAACTACTTTCTGCCTACAAAGCTTTAAAGTGTAATATGTCCCTTAAAAATAATATTTTGGACTCGCATCTAGATTTTTTTCCGGATAATCTTGATGCTGTATCAGACGCACATGGCGAAAGGTTCCATCAAGATATGTTACATATAAATAAGCGATATAATGGAAACACGTCGGAAGGGATGCTTGCAGATTTTTGTTGGTTGATTTGGCAAGAAACTCAAACTTATAATATTAATTAAAGAAAACTAAAGCTGAATCAACGGAACAGCTTAAGCTACTTTTTTATATTGAATAAATTTTTTTTACGGCAACATACGGAAAAACGTTCAGTGGCTGCCAGCTACGTAAGTTTAACGAGAGTAAATTTTCAAATGTATATATTTAGTTTTTACGTTTTAAGTTAAAATACGATTTTTTATGTTATAAAAATGTGATTTAATGTACAGACATATAGGTATGAATAATTTTTTAGCCCTTTTTTAGTCGTGAATTATTTATAAGTAAAGGCGGCAAACATATACTATCGCCGTCTCGCCTAAAGATTTTCAACCGTTCGACTTAGATCTCTATAGCTATTTTATGACAGAACAAAAACATACCTGAGAGAGTGCTATTATTTTATGACTTTTTTTGTATGCAGCACAACAACAACTTTTTTAAACTGGTCTAATATATTATGATTTTATGACAATATGACTAAATAGCACGAAGTGTGAATACCCTCAATGTTTCTGAAGTAAGCATTTGGGGTATTCACACTGTAGTCATAAAGTCATAAGTCATAAAATAATAGCACTAAAAATATGACTAGTGTGAACAACCCGTCATGACTTAGTATGCTATTTCAAACAACGATCAGCTTAAAAGATAACAACACATTTGTAATTAGCTGTTATCAAAGCAGAAGAAAATTAATACAATTAAAGATGAATCGTCTAAAAACTCCATTTCTATTTAAAATGATTAAATTTGTCTTCTGGTGCGCAGGAATATCTAAATGAATTTGTATGATGCTGCCTTGATATGAGCTTATTACATTTTTTTTCGCGGCGTCATACGGAAAAACGTTCAGTGGCTGCCAGCTACGTAAGTTAAGCGAGAAAGATTTTTCACTTGTATATATTTAGTTTTTACGATTTAGTTCGCTTTTAATATTTTTTATGTTACAAAAATGTGATTTAATGTACAGACATATACATAGGTATGAATAATCATTTATACGTAATGGCGGCAAACATATACTATCACCGTCTCGCCTAAAGATTTTAGCCGTTCTACTCGGATCTCTAAAGCTATTTTATGACAAAACAAACGCGTACCTGAAAGCGTGCCATTATTTTAAAACTTTTTTGTTTGCAGCACACCAACAACTTTTTTAAACTGGTCTATGACAATATGACCAAATAGCACGAAGTGTGAATACCCCAATTATTAATTTGTAACAAAAATGTTGTGTTATTTATAAAAAAGAAATATATGAACTGTAAATATTTTAAATTTTTATAGTAATTTGAAGATATCTACGGGTGACGGCAGAGTCTGCGCTTTAAGCAGGGCGTTGCTGCAAGATTACAATCTAGCAACCTTTTTTGTTTGTATTTATTTTTTTTGTACGAAAATAGATACAATTAAAGAATTGCCACTCTGACGTCAGCCTTGTTGATGTTTTGTTTGCTGCATTACACGAATTTGATCAATATTGGATACCTGCGGTAAATTGGCAATAAAATCCAAATTTTTTAACCGATTTTTATGGTTTATAGCTTATTTTATTTTTAATATATGTAGTTCTCAGAAAAAGGTGCAAAATGTTGAATATTTGCTTTAAATTTTTCAATTCCATTTTTAAACTGAAAAAAAATTACGAATTTTGCAAAAAAAAATTTTTTTCTCAAATAATTTCTGAATAATTCCAAAACGATAAGAGATAAAGAAAAATTATATTCAATTAAAATAAATGCAACTTTGTTACGCATCTTTTGGTGTTTTACCTTTAAAAATCGGATGACTCGTTTTCGAGTTAGGGTGAAATATGTCTCCGTACCTGACTAATTTAGGGGGGAAATTTGCCGCGGCTATAAAAAAATCCCGACCTGATGGAAGAAAACCGAAACGGATTTTAGCTCAGCGCATCAAAATCCATATAGTCCACATAGTTTTATTTAAAGGAGGATTTTGCTGCTTAGCAGTGTAATTAGTGATTACTACAAGTATTTCACCATGTGTCAATAAGTATTACAACATTTTTGTTGCAAACTTTAGCAGAAAATAGAAGTTTAGGTTTTGTAACACATGAAACCTTTTCAGATCAAAAATTTGATATAAATTATTTCATTTAAACTTCAAACTACATAATTATTTATAGACACTATTAGCACATATACCTAATTACGCGTGTTTTCGTTTCTATATATAATACTATTTTAGTAAAATGATACATGTAATTGAAGCTGAAATGAGAAAAGAATTAGTGTTTACAAACTT
Organism: Linnaemya tessellans; assembly: GCA_951800035.1. NCBI lineage: Eukaryota > Metazoa > Arthropoda > Insecta > Diptera > Tachinidae > Linnaemya > Linnaemya tessellans. Next base: position 74,966,767 of record OX637534.1, on the reverse strand, counting down.
TTGTGTCACCATGTGTTGTTATTAAATTTATTCAACAAAAAAGCATTTAAAATTGAAAATACTTCTACGAACAGATATTGTAATTGATGGTGATTGTGTTTAAAAAATTGAGTCAGTTAAATTTTTATTTGATGCGGTAAAAGAAAACAAACAAATAGCTATAAATTGAAAATTTAGCTTTTTCAACGACTTAGCAATCTTATCAAACTTTAAATGAAATTGAACCATTTATCGAATATAGATTTTTTGTGGATAGGTACTTGTACTCGTACATTAAAAATTGATCTAATATTTTAAAAGTTCAAATAAGTAATCAAGTGTGATCTCTTACTTGGCGACATTTTATAGTTCTTATGCAAAAACTATTTTTGTTCATATATATATATATATATATATATATATATATATATATATATATATATATATATATATATATATATATATATATAGGGACGCTTGTAAATGCACATATGAATACATATAACTTGACTATAAATACAACTTCATATTAATTTATATCCCAGTAAAAAATAGGATCATCCAAAGACTAATCTTGGAGCACTCCTTTGCGAGTAATGGATTACTCCATAAAACTCCGAAACTCATTGGATTTTGAACATAGCATGTCCGCAGACACGAGTACTCCTTTTATGCTCCTTATGGAGTACTCCCTATGACCTTGAATATGACGACAGGTGGAGTAATAGTTTTTGTCTCCTAAAAGAGCATAAAGGGAGTAATTTTTCAATTTCTTTTTCAACTAGCCGTCTTAAATGACGCTTAGAAACTAAATTTTGACACATTTTCAATAATTTGTTACTGTACCCGAACCTTTTCGCTTATTTTAATAACACGTCTTTCACTTTTTAAAACTAAACTGACAAAATAGAATAACAAAACGAAAACATCAACAATTAAGAGCCAAAGAAAAAAACCCAAAAACGAACTGATACATCCCTCATTGATCCATTTGGAGTATTAAACGAGGCATAAACAACAAAACAAAAAAAAGTTTCGATAGCTCGCTTATTACTCCAAATTGCTCGATTATGGATTAATCCATATATTTTTTACTGGGATTCTATTATTTTAGTTGCACTAAGTGTGTATGAGTGAATATTATACCATTTACGAACTTATTATCTAGAATTTATTCGTACATATTTATTTGTATGCATGTGCTCGTTCAGATAAAATTTATATTTACTTCTAGTGAATGACTTCATTTCTTAGCAGCAAAAGAAAAATTGTTATGTTTAAAGAAACTAATAAATATTAATCAACGATTGATAATCATATACATACATATGTATGTACATACAAACAAAAGAAAAACCCGATATTGAAGCTTTACTTAATGATGAATCACTGATCGATACTCATACATACATGTAGGTATGTATTTACACACGTATATTTGTATATGCATACCTATCCAGCTAATATTGTAAAAATTTAGTTTCAACTAATCTGACACGTTTTTTGAACTTACCCTTTATTTCTCAGATTTAAACTGAAACCAAAATAAGAAGAATCATATTTTGGCATTGAAGTTGGTAATTGAGGATCCTTTATGACAGCGTTCGGTTTTGGTGATAAATTGTAGCAATGCATACAATGACTTAAAGTCAGTGTTACGCATAATGCGTTAATAATGTTTGATGTTGTTGACATTTTCTTAAATATGTTTTGTGACTAAAATCACATTAATACACACACTTTTTTAATAGTTAACACTATATTTTGATTATATTTATGATAAGATATTTTATTTAAAAGACAATATCTTAATAAGCGTTATAAAACAACCCAACCCATGAATCGCGTATTATAGACTGATATTCTGTTACGCTTACATACTATAAACTGCCTGTTGCCTCTAGAGCTTTAGCAGAAACAGCCAACTGATTCAACAATTTCGGTGTGCAATTTAGCAATCATTGTTGGGAATATCGTTTATTATTTATTGTTGTTGTGTAATTAAGTTCTCTCAGAAATATTGTATAATTAACCAAAGATACCGTTTATTTTCGAACGTACTCGTACGGAACAGGGTTGCCACTCAAAATTTTTTTTTCCTACCAAATTTAATTTCAAAAACTACCAAATGGCATGTTTACCTACCAAAAAATAAAATAAGCAGTTATAAAAAAAAAATAAACTTTATTAAAAAAAAACAAAACAAGTTTATACATAACAATGTTTATAAAAATAAATAACAATTCATTTGTAAAAGAAACAATATTTTAAGTAAAAAAATAAATAAGACTTCATTAGTAAAAGTAAAAATTTATATTATAAAATTCTTCGACCTTATTTTTTATTAATTTATAATGTTTATTTAAACGAAAGGTCAATTATTTTTTAATTTTTATATCAAATTACACAATTTTATATATCCCTGAAGAAGCTACACAAAGAAGTGGCGAAATATTGGAATAAAAACATAATTTTTATATAAAAATCAAAAAATAATTGACCTTTTGCTTAAATAAACATTATAAATTAATAAAAGTAAAACTCTTAAGTGTTTATTTGGAAAAAGGTTTATTTTTTAAAGTCTCTTTTTGCTGACCATATATAGTGCGAATCAGTCTTATTTGTCATTCCCTTGCACGTCATAATATTATTCAATCAAACCAACCTGTCCATGATGCCATACAACGCACAGAGTAACAGAGAGCCGGCAAGATTGATGTAACATCAAAAAGATGGCCATTAAGACCGAAAAGTTGCCACTTGTTATTACTGTCGCCTCTATGATGCATACAAAAGCTGATGACTAAAAATCAAAAAGCAATCATAGATGAAAGCTGATTATTAAAAATCATGCATGGATGAAAGCTGATTAGCGTGAAAAAAATATTAAAACTGAAATTGAAAAAAACTACCAAATTCACGACACAACCTACCAACCTACCAACGCATTTCAAAAGTACCGAATTTGGTAGGAAACTACCAAAAACGGCAACTCTGGTACGGAACCCTCAAGGTATGAGTAATCCACGAAACAGTCGCAGTCAGGGTTGCCGTTGAAAATTTCGAAAAAGTGTCATGAAATGGGTATTTCAGAAAACAAAGGGTAAAAAAGGGTATTTTAAAGTAAAAATGAGTTAAGTTTTTTTTAACAAACATATGATATTTATTTCAATTTAAAAATAAGCAAAAACCAATTTAACAATAGAATTTATTTGTTGGTGGTCAAGCAATGTCCATATGCATTTTATTGGTGCTTCACCAAATCATCAGTAGACTTTAACCAAAGTTTTGAAAAGTTGAAAACCCCTTATCTTTGTAAATTACAAATTATTTTCAAATATCACAACAGAATAAGCATAGTAGGCTTTGAAACTCATACAAAACTAACCCAACAAATAACTTATATTCGATATGAATCTATTTTATTTTTCTACACCTTTATATAATTAGAAGTCCATACATAAATCAGGACATACGCACAGTTGATCCTCATTTCATTTTACACAATTGTCAAACTTTATATGAAATAAATAGGTATGCATGGAATATGACAGTCGAATGCAATTTTTATATGTACGCTCACAAAACTAATGTAAGGATTATGTATTCAACACACATACACATATAAAAGACAAGTGTACTGAGAACTTTCGTGAGGAATATTGGAACTTTAACTCATTTTCAAAAAGGGTCAAAAAGTGGCATACATTTTGTTAAGATGATACAAAGGGATGAATTAAAAAAAGGGTCATAAAAAGTGTCATTGGCATGACAAAGGGTCAAAAGTGATACTTTAGTATCTCAACGGCAACGCTGGTCGCAGTCATTCGCTAAGAATTACATACATTCACATGCATATATACTCGTGCATAGATATGTTTATTTGTAGGTATGAGTGTCGTAATTAAACCGGTATAATATGTAGCAATTGCTGCTCAATATTCTCTTTTAACTCATAAAAGCAAATAACTTAATGTTAAAAATGTTTGTTATTCTCTGCATGTTGACATTGAACCAAGTTAAAACCATCTCTTGCTACCAACTGAACTTAGACATGTTGTTGACTTTATGTTGAATTGCGTGACTGTGATGCCATTTGGGTCTGGTTTGGACAATATATTAGATGTTTATTTTGATTTTTATACATTAGAAGTGAAGTTGTTTTGTTGCATGTAAGCATTTATATATTTGTAGAAAAATGATATACATATGTACTAAATTACAAAGTGGAATATTAAATCACAAAGTAAGCTAATTGAAAATTTTATCTAAACTTTGAGTCCCCTCCCAAAAATATTTTATTCTGAATCTTTAGTTTATTTAATATTAAGTGGAAATACATAAAAGAAATATCAGCTAATAGCGCACAGTTGACATAATATAATGTATATACCTATAACAAATGGTATATTTTATACGGTAAATTCTAAACAAACTGGTAGATTTTGAAAGATTGGAAAAATTCCATTATAAAGAAAATCTATTTTGTGGCATCCCTGTGCATGAAATGGTTTTGTTTGCTTCTGGTTTTATCTGTGTGTAGGTATGTGTTTACAAGTGTATTTTGTTTTGAATTTTTTGCTTCTGATTTCTCATGCATTTCTACCGGGAATGTTTTATGAATCATCTGTCGTCTGTTACGTTTGACTTCGATTTAAAATCAAAATTTTGTGTTGCTGATGACGTACTATATTTCTATTGAATTACAAAAACAATAACTTGTCTAAACAAAGGAAGATATGAATACAATGGATAAGTATTCATACGACAACTTCTTCATTGTTGACATATTCCTTACGGTAAATTTTGCGAGGTTAATATGACTTAGAAGCCGAAAGATAATTTTAATTGATACAATATTAAGTAATTCAAAAAGTTCTTAGTTTAGATTTTAATATACATATATACACACAATTAGGTATCCGAAATTTTATATACGATTAACCTAAATGAAGTATAAAGTATTAATGTTGAAACTTGAAAAATATATTTTTAGCTTCTTAATAACAATAAGGGTATTCACTTAAATTATTAATTTTATTGTTTAGCATATTTGTTTGCGTTTAGCAACAAGTTTATATAAATGCACCCGACTAGAAAATGTTTGTAATTTTTTGTTGTCATATAGTTTTCAGGTCTTAATAAAATTAATTAAATTATATATTAATATATTATTTTCAAATTAAGCACTCTCTCACGTATGCTTAGCATGGAGTTTAAGAGTCAAAATTGCTACTTATATATTTAATAGACTTGTAATTAATTTTCCATAAATATTTTGACATACATTTCATTTAACATGTTAAGTGGCATATATCAAACTAATTACCAAGATTATCAACAAATAAAACAAAGTCAAGACTACAATAAGTATTCTATCCAATTTATTGACCTTATTGCAATAGTCATAAAACAGTTTTAGGAAAGTTTAGTGGCCGGTTGATGTCATGTAAAATATAAAAATAATATTCGGCGCACTTAACGTGTTGCTGATAACTTTCACAATATGACATGTCGATATTTATTTTTGAAAAAAAACTTACTGGCATCTGGGGCAGGAATTCATCAAAGGAAACTTTAAAAATGTCTGCAGCAGAAAAGTACGCCAACTTTTTAACTAATTGTATATTCTTAAAAATTCCCAAAAGTAACTTTTCTAAATAAAAGTGGATCATATTATTTTTTTACCATAGTAAAGTTGCCTATTTGTATTGAAGTTGTATATAGTTATTACAACGTATTTTTAAAAAAGTTTCTATTTGAGCTAAACTACATATATTTTTATAAAGTTATTTTTTATACAGAAACTAGGTCAGGGAATATTCTACGAGTATGTGCTAGATAGAATATTCCCTGTCCTGGTTTGCATCTAGTTGATACTTTGAATCTAGTAAAATATACTTTAGTCTTCATCGGTGCAGTTTACAATTTTAATGAAGATTTGTTTCTGCTCCAAAAATGTGTTATATAATACGTTATATGCAGCTCATAATTATGTGTTTATTGCAATTTTAATGATATTACTCTTTCAGTAAATTTATAAGTAAGGTCATCCACACCTTGGCTTATAGCTCACTTTGGGTTAAAGTAAAGCTATAATAATGAAAGATTGTTTATAGCAGTGGTGTTCAGCCCATACAACAATTGTTTAAAAAATTTACACACATTTGTTATGCTCTTATAAAAATTTTCATTCAGTCGTCGTTGAGCAAGCGATGAGAACACATGCGGATGGTCATTGTCATTTTGTTTCAGAAATTTATTAAGCATTGTTGTTGCTTCTTGTTGGACGAAGCATAGCAAACACAAGCGATTCAATTACAATTGAACACGAAAGTTAAAGTCGAAATTGAATTAAATCTGAAGTAAAACATTTCGATAAAATTAGTAGTCCGGAGTTTTGGAAAAATTTTGATGTTGCAATATGTCCTCAGCTCATAAAAATTTATTTAAAATATATATAATTTTTTTCCACTACTTTTTTTCAAACATGAAAAATGTTTGTTCTAAGCAGCGAAATAAAATAACTTCTTTGAACTTAAAAAATATTTTACTAATTCGCAATTGTCACGCAATTATTAACATGGAATGTTTAATTTAAAACTTTCATAGCGATTTTAAAAATTATAATGACGAATGATACAAGTTTTAATCTTACATAAAAAACTGGTTTAAAAAGATTTATTTTTGTTTTTTCTCAATATAACTGTTCTATTTTTTAATATTGATAACTGCTATTTACGGTCTCCGACATTTTTTTTCTTAACATTAAAATTTCATTCACTTAATAAGTTGGCAAAAACTCTGTCTTTTTTCTTATTTTAAGCGTTGGACATTATGTTTGCTGGGCAAAGTCTCTCACCAATACATCTTCACTTTAATTTTTGAACACCACTGGTTTATAGGCATGATAAAATACTGTCTTCAGCTATCGGCAATTTGTAATAATGGATCTCAATAATATAATTTTGTATAATTAGACTCTGGGGGAAAAATCTAATCTAATCGAACTTAAATCAAGTCGGAATCGTCATAAAAGTCTGTTAAGCTTGAAAATTCTAAAATCAAGCCGAAAATCTTATTTTTAGAAAAATAATTCTTAGGTTGGTTTTTAAGCTGCTTCGTTCTTAATTTAAGAATAAAAAAATTGGTGGCGACTGACACTATCATGTACTAAAAGCAGATTAACGGCACCCACCTTCGCCGGCCCTATAGCAAAAATTAGCCGGCGAAGTAAAAAAGGTTGAAATAGCTACAAAAAAAACTGTCTATCTTTCCTAATCTGTCCCCTCAATACTATCCCCTCGTTTTCAGTTCCGGCGCAATGCATTGCATATGTAGGGGTCATCCCCTGAGTGCTCCTAAAAAAATCTTGTTTTAAGAATCATGCCTTCTTAATGTAAGATTAATGTTGTCTTATTTCAAGTCTGACTCAGGCTTAGTTTAAGAATTTTTATTCTTATTTCAAGAACATTCCCTCTTAATTTCATGCTTTTCGAAATTCAAATGTATTTTACCCCATAAACGCAGTAAACAAAATAAAAGATTTTTAATTTTTTTTCAATTTACTGTAGTTTTATTCAATATAAGTAAAATAAAGAAAATGCATATACTTTTGTGCATATAACTCTTTTTATATATACTTAAGTCTAATAAATGCTTCACCACTATTTATAAAATACATATACATGTAAAGGATGGCTAGTACAGTTACATATATTTATAATATTTACATTGTCTGTTTTTAAATCTTGTATTGGTTCAATTTCATATGATTGAGAATGATTATTAAAGCCTTTTACCTTAATTCTATAACACACAACAAAAAAAATAATTTCTCACAAAATTCCATGCGTAGCCCTGACGGAGGAATAGCTTCCTTCAAGTTCTCTTTTCGCACTTATATTTTAAGCTTCTATAGGTCACTAAAAGCAGAGTAACAGCTAAATAATATCATAATAATGAAAGATGTGTACTCGTAGAGCATAAATAAAACACAAAAACTTACCCTTTAAATATTCAAAGACAGGTTCCAAGTCGAACTCTTTTAAAAGTTTTCTCAAACTTTCCTCGTCTTGGTTTCCGGCAGAATGCTGAAATTGTTCTTTTTCAACATTTAAAAGCACAAACTCACTAGAATTATTTGATGGAAACCCAGAGATTTCCTTTTGAAATGTTTGGAATTTCGAACCGTGATTCCCTTTCAATGGTTTCTTCTCCAGGAGTATTTAAACTGTTTTCTTCTGCCGGAATAACTGCTTCAATAGCCACAGTCATCCAATTATTTGCGGAGCTTTCATCAATGTTTAAAATTTGAGTATTTTCCATTGGCACATATTGTTTTTTAACTTTTATTAATTTTCACCTTAACACGCTGAAAGAAAAGCACAAGTAAAGAAATTACCTCATACAGAAAGTGTTTTTTTATACCCTCCAAAAAACAAAGGGAGGGTATATTCACTTTGTCATTCCGTTTGTAACGCAGCGAAATATTTATCTGAGACCCCATAAAGAACATATTCTTGATCAGCGATAAAATCTGAGACGATCTGAGCATATCCGTCCGTCTGTGGAAATCACGATTCAATCCAAACGAGAAGGGCTAGACTCTTGAAATTTGGTACAAATATATCATGAAGGATAGCACAGGTTAAGTTTGGAGATGGGCTAAATCGTGCAAGAGGGAAAAAAATTCCCCTAAGAATAACTAAACCAACATCTAAAAAACAACATAATTTCTAAAGTTGCTGTAATTTTGTTTAGCAAATGATATATTTTTATATTAAAGAAGGTCCAACGCGTTAAATTTGGATCCATAAAATAAAAAACAATTATTTTTGGACCCCACACTCTTTAGTGGGTGTTATTATATTCAAAAATGGTGTAAAAAATTAACAAATTGTATTATTTAAGCCTACATCCCTTAGGAATAATATTTTTAAACTTTAATGACGAAGCTGAGACATAACCGGGCACTCCTCTGCCCTACCCCCTCCTCCCCCTTTGCTGCTAAATGACCCTATCAAAAAAAATTTTTTTTTAAGTTTTGTATATAATTATCCCAAGCACTTATTTTTAGGGTTTTATGACAAAAGAGAAATGTCTCCCCCTCAGCTCTTGCCAGAGCAACCCCGCCAAAATACAGTTAAATATTTTAAATTTATTTACTGAATATTTGGAAGGTATATAAGGTTCGATCCGGTCGAATATAACGTTTTTACTTGTTTTTATTTAAAATCATTTCAGATTAAATTAAGAATTTTGTGCTTGCTTCAATTATTTTTAGATTCAGAAAAAAATTATTCTTGATGTAATCGTAAATCAAAAATTTTATTCTTAAACTAGAATTTTTATTCTTATTTTAAAATTTCAATCTTGATTTAAGGCCGTATTTCTTATTTTATCTTCATTTTAGTGTTTTGCCGGCTTGATTTGTTCAAAATTTCAGAATTCGGAAAACAAGCCCGACACAGCTGGATTTTATCTCGTAGTTTTTCTCTTAGTGGACTATTAGAAAACGCATACGACTCTAATGCGATCTTGTGAATTGAACAACAAATTTCTTTAGAAATCGGGAGAGATGATTTCTATACCCTCCAAAAAAGAATTTGGGGGGTATATTCACTTTGTCATTCCGTTTGTAACGCATCGAAATATACATCTCAGACCTCATAAAATATATATATTCTTGATCAGTGATGAAATCTAAGATGATCTGAGCATGTCCGTTAGTCTGTCCGTCTGTGGAAATCACGATTCCGTCCAAATTAAAATAGCTAGACACTTGAAATTTGGTATAAATATATTTTGAAGCTTAGAGCAAGTTCGGAGATGGGCTAAATCGGGCAAGAGGGAAAAAAGTTCCCCTAAGAAGAACTAAACCAACCCAGAAAAAACAACATAATTTTTAAAGTTTTTTGGTTATTTTGTTAAGCAAATGATATATTTTTATGTGAAATACGGTCGAACGCCTTAAACTTGGAGCCATAAAATTAAAAACAATTATTTTTTGACCCCGCCCACTTTTGTGGGCGTTATTATATGCAAAAATAGCATAAACATTTAACAAATTGTTTTACTTAAGCCTACATTCTTAAAAAAAACATTTTTAAGCTTTAATGACGAAGCTGAGACGAAACCTGGTACTACTCTGCCCAACCCCTCCTCCCCCTTCACACCCTAAATGACCCTATAAAAAGAAGTATATATTGTATATATATATATATATATATATATATATATATATATATATATATACATATATATATATATATATATATATATATATATATTTATCCCAAGCATTTATTTTTAAAGTTTTATGACTGCCTATTTCTGCCCTACCCCCTCCACCCCCTTTGCCACGTAAATAACCGTATAACAAACAAAATAAAAATTTTTATTTTGTATATAATTATCCCAAGCATTTTTTTTAGAGTTTTATGAAATAGCTGAAATGTTTCCCACACAGCCCTTACCAGAGCGACCCCGCAAAAATACAGTTTTTATACCCTCCAAAGAGAATTGGACCCCATAAAGTAGATATATTCTTGATTAGTGACGAAGTCTAAGACGGTCTAGCAATGCTCATACGTTCGTCTGTGAAAAACATCATATTGTCTATTTTTGAACCCCGCCCCCTTTATTCGGCGTTGACGTACGATATTACATAAAGGAACTCTGTCCCACCAAGTTAAAAATTTTAAATTCACTTACCAAATATTTGGAGGGTATTTAAGATTCGACTCGGTCGAATATAACGTTTTTACTTGTTTTTCTTTATTTAATATAAAAACTCTTGCGGTGAAATCTAATCATTGTATAAGTTCTACATCGGAGCAGACCACAACTGCAGCAATATATATTCAAATATATAAGAGTCTCCTATTAATCATAGGAAAATATTCCAAAAGTCTGCCCGATTATACAAAATCACCCTAAAAATTGCGCTGTAGGTGACCCACTATTATATAGGGTGGGCGATTTATTGGTTGAACCACAGGATATTCCGAATCTGGCAATATTTATGACATTCTATTGTGCCACAAAATTCAGTATAAACATTACATCTATTAAACAAAATTAATAGATTTACCATTGAGCAACGTTGGGATTTATTGTAAATTTATTTCCAAAACAACGAAAATTGATCGAAATTGCGCGAAAATGTCGTGCAAAGTTTGGCCCCAGAGAAGGACGCAGTGCCCGGTATATGTAAATTAATTGCTAAAGTTCGTTAAACTGGTTTCACTGTCATTGCGCCAGGACGTGAGCATAATTTTACACGAAGCTGTTACTGAGAGTGTGCGTGAGAACCCATCAACATCAACTCGTCATCGTTCTCAAGAACTAAAGAATTCACGCATCACTTTACGACGAATTTTGTGACAAGATTTCAGCATGACGCCTTCCATCTCTAAAGCCTAGTATTCTGTTTAAAATTTCATGTGAAATTCTGACAGAAGACATACAAAATATATTCAATCGAAATATTTGTGGAAAAATGTTGCTAAACTAGTACTCTGTTTTAATTATGAAAAACACGTGAAATAATGTAAATGTTGTTTATTTCGTACGAAAATTTTTTGAAACTAGAAGTTTCCTCTTAATTTTGCGCAACATTTTGCACAAATTCGAACAGAGTACTAGGCTTTATTACTCTATAACTATTTGTCAACATCACTTCTAGACAATATCAAAAAGAGGTCATGTACCTATAACTTATGGATAACAATTAACTATTTGCGACAGCCTGTACCTAATCTCCAAGGGGTTGAATATAAGAAGAACCACTTAGAAATTGTCAATTGTTGAAGAAAAGGAGTACAGATCATAAAACTGCAACAAGTATGATCGAGCCGACTTATTCATTAAAATTGAATTTCAAGAACAAATCAAACAAGTTTTATTCAATTTTATACTCGTTCGCTTTTTATACACAAGCAGAAAGTTCATCAACAAGTCAATCATTTCCAACATTTGTTGCGAACTGATGTACATAAAAGCAAAAAGTCTTATTTATACAGTTTGTTTTTTTGCAAACAGCTTTGTTGTGCATGATTTGATTGTAATTGAATGAAAACACTCGAGCTACTTAAAAATAAGTAAGAGGCTGGTAGAAAAATATGAAAACATAAAAAATCTACAGATTTGCGTTTACTATCTATTTAACATGGGCATTTTTTTATTCCATCGAAAAAAACATATTTGACAAAGCAATGATTGTTTGTAATATGTAAGTAGAATATGTCGAAGGGTTAATATAAAAAAGGCCTAACTCGATTTTTGTTACTTCACAGGGAAGAAAAGAAACTTAATAAAATCTGTAAAACTTATGATACAAAAAAAGTTTTGATGGCTTTTTCAAGAATGATAAAATAAAGATTACGCCTTGCGCATGATTTACCGTTTGATGATGTATTTGTTCCCTCGAAGAGATTGCCAAATGTTTATTATATGCAAAACTAATATTTTCTCGTACAAAATTAATATTTTATGTTATATTTGGCAACTCTTCACACAATTTACTCAGAGAGTTTTCCAACAAGCAAACTAAATCGGATTTATGAAAGTGCAAGTTTTGTGTTATATTTTATAATAAATTGTGTTATATATTAAAATAATTATTAATAACTTAAAGTGTAAAAAATTTATCAAAACTTGATTTTTAAAGCTCACAAACTGTAAACAAAAAACCTAATTTAAAGAGAAAAGAGAACAAAAAGAGCAATCATGAAATGTGCAGTGGGCAATTGCAAACAAAGTAACAGCAAAAAAAAAAACAAGTGAGAAATAATTGTGTTAAAATGTAATATTGTTATCGTTATCAAAATTTTTTTTGTTTTCAAAAAGCTGTGCCATTTTATAGTTTTCCTAGAGATGGAGCTCAAAGGAAGTTATGGCTGATGTTTTGCAAGCAAAAAAATTTGTTTCGAATGGGGAAAAAAGAAAAATAATCTGCACTAGGGTTCAATATTTATATAAAATAACTATAAATTAACAATTTAAAAAAAAAGTGGAAAATAAAATAATTTTTTAAAATTGTTTATTATCAAACAAATTTAATATGAAAAATCGCAATTTGCCCCCATGGTTCAATTCTTATAATAACATAATAGTTCTCCAGTTTTATTAGCCAATCAGAACACATGTAGAGTGACGTCAGAGTTCCATCATGCGCAGAAAAGTATTTTTATTTCAATTTGTTGGCGTAATCTTTATTTTATCATTCTTGGGCTTTTTAATAATGCATCAAAATTTTTATTGTGTCAGAAATTTTACGAAATCTATGTACCTGATTTTGTATACTTGAAAATTTAGTACTTGTTGCAGACGTCTGGGACAGATGCGTTCTATTTTTGGTATTGTTTTGACGTGACGATGGCAAATAATTAAAATGATTAAACCTGATAATGTACTGACAATGAAACATTTTCAGCGGTATGTAAATTGTCAGTTAACAGACACTGCCTTAAGCTCAACAAAAATTTTATAATAGTGACTTACTTTACCAAAGGTACTTAAAAATTACAACCAGGTAATATATCATTGTTTATATACTTTAATGACTTTTTAAAGAATTATTTTTTGCTTCTGTTAAAATATAAATTTATAACCAGATATTTGCCACTTAAGTTACACTCCTTTCTTTTGCAGCACAACAATGAGATAAAGAACAAGTAAAAGTGCTATATTCGGCTGTGCCGAATCTTAAATACCCTTCACAGATGGAATTCTAATTTCATTCTTTCTTGCCAAAAGAGAAAGTAGGTTTAATTAATAAATCAGAATGATGTTATAGGCAACTTTTATATTTAAAAAAAACGTTTAAATTTTGCGGCCAGGAAGCTAAATGTTTGGCTTTTCTTATATCTAATACCTATGAACGTCTTTCAAAAATGTTATATATATTTAATTTACAAACAAAACAAGAAAACCGTTTCATGTACCCCAAAATGTTCTAATTGTCCAACCGTAGAATCGTCTTTTAGATTTTGTTGGTTTTTAATACCAGTTTACTTCTTTCTGATATATAAAGTAGGTATAATTCATCATAAAAATAAAAAATAACAAATAAAATGGCTGCTTTTATGGATCAGAAAATTTCGATTTTCTAACCCTGGAACCGAATTTTTAATTTATTAATACTAATTTAATTTTTTCTGATGTATAAAATAAGTTTAATTCACTAAAAACACAAAATTTGGAATTTATGTATGTACTTTTATGTATCAAAAATATTTCGATTTTCCAACTCTGGAACCGAATTTTTAGTTTTTAAAATTGTTAATAACAATTTAATTCTTAGCGAAGCATAAAATAGGTTTAAGTCACTGAAAAAAACCAAAATTCGGAACTTATATGGTTACTTTTATGTACCAAAAAATTTCGATTTTCCAACCCTGGAACCGAATTTATAATTTTTTGATACTAGTGTAATTTTTTCTGAAATATCTAAAAGGTTTAATCACTAAAAACATAAAATTTGGAATTTATGTATGTACTTTTATGTACCAAAAATATATCGGTTTTCCAACTCTGGAAGCGAATTTTTATTTTTTACCAATGCAATTTTTAGTGACGTATAACATAGTTTTACTTGACAAAAAAATTAAAATTTTAAACTTTTTGGTCACTTTCGTGTACCATAAAATATTTCATTTGCCCAACCCTGGAGTTGATATTTTGATTTTTTAAAATACCAATTTTGTTCTTCCTGAATTATAAAACAGCTTTAATAAGCAAAAAGAAACAACGTCAATTGCCTTTTGGTTACTTTTATGCAGAATAAATATTTCAATTTACCAATCCTGGCAACGAAATTTAAATTTTTTTTACCAATGCAACCTTTAATGAGGCATGAAATAGTTTTATTTAAAAAACTTAATATTTGTAACCATTTAGGTCATTTTTATGTACCACAAAATGTTGCAGTTATACAACTCTGGAATCAAAATTCTTATTTGTTTTGATACCAATTTTGTTTTTCCTGAACTAAAAAATAATTTGAATTAGTAAAAAAAAACAACTTCAATTGCCTTTTTGGTTACTTTTATGTATAAAAAAAATTCAATTTCCCAGCCCTGGAAGCGGAGTTTAAATTTTTTAAAATTTTCTTTATCAATGCAAATCTTCATGAGGTATAAAGTACTTTTGTTTAAGAAAATCTCGAATTTTGCAACCATTTTGGTTATTACATGTACAACAAAATATTTAATGTACCAAAAAAATGTAATTTTTCCAACCCTGGAAACGAAACTTTAATATTTTTTGTTTGTTTTTATTAGTACAACGCTTCTTCATTTTGAAAAATTGCAAATTTTTTACAATTTTGGTAACTTTCATGTACCATAAAATATTGCACTTGTCCATCCCTGGATTCGAAATTTAATTTTTTATTTTTGAATTTTTGATACCAATTTTGTTATTCCTAAATTATAAGACAAATTCAGTTAGGAAAAAACAAAAAAAAAACAAATCAGTTGCCTGTTTGATTACTTTCATGTATAAAAAAATTCAATTTCCCACCCTTGGAAGCAAAATTTTAATAAAAAAAATTTATTTTTTTTGGCCAATGCAAATCTTCATGACGTAGAAAGTGGTTTTGTTAAAGAAAAACTTGAAATTTTTAACAATTTCAGTTACTACATGTACTACAAAATACGGAATAGGCCGAAAAACAATTTTTAATTTCCCATCCCTGGAAAAAAAATTTTATTTTTTTAGTTTTTAATAGACCATTGCGGCTCCCCAAAGCACGAAATAGGTTTAATTTACAAACATTAAAAAAAATAATTGATTTTTGGTATAAATTTTGCGTCGAGAAATAGGTGTAAGCTTCCCAGCTCTGGAACCATACTTCGGATCTTTCTGAATTTCAATAGCAGCCTATTTAAGTTCATTTCCAATCCAACGGTTCAAGAACGAAGTCTTTAGCTCTTCTGGGGGCTTGGGAAAACCGATTTGACGTACAGGCGGACATCGCTCAATCGTCATCGGTATTCATAAGGATCCAGAATATATATACTTTATGGGGTCCCATGTGCATATCGAAGAAATTACACACGGAATGACAAACCTATACATACCCTTTCACTTTTTTGTGAAGGGTATAAAAACGGTACAAACATACTAAAATCCCAATAAAGTCAGCCTTAGAAGTAAAAATAATATCTTAAACTTGACAAAAAATACATTATTATTTTTTTGCATATCCTACATGCTTACATACGTATGAAAAACAATGAAGAAAGCTGATTTTTTATCAAAACTCTTTAAATGTGTTGATTGTTTACAAATATTTCGTTCTATCCAGTTAAGGAGAAGAAGCTGAACAAAACAACTTTAAAACACTAAACAAATTATTTTATATATAAAGAGTTAGTAAAACTAAACAGTGTTAATAGTATTAAGCATTATATTAATATTAGGTCGTAACTAGTTCATGTGGAGTGGAAAAAATATATTCTAAAATGATAAACAAAAACAAGACCTTTTTTTGGAATTTCAGTACATAAATTAAGAGGCAAATACATATTCATACAAAAGCACTTGTACGAATATATATCGCTGATTACGAGGGCGGATTGATATTGAAGCTTCCTAGCGCTAGATGGCAGCACAAACACCATTTTTTTTAGAAATTGCGATCTGTCAAACGTTATCTGTTAAAATTTCACCCAAATTCATCGATTAGTTTATTTATTGTAGTCGTTTGAAATAAGCAACTTTTGTGTTTCTTGAAAAATGGAAAAAATTTCGTGCAGTGATTAAACACTATTATTTGAAAGGGAAAAAGGCGAAAGATACAATAGAAAAGGTCTATAAACATTACGGTGAGTCTGTTAGTCAGATTACATGGTAAAATATTGGATTGCACTGCAACAATACCATCAACAGGAAGGCCGAAAAAGGTGGTTACTGAAGAAAATACCAAGAAAATCCTCGATATCGTTAGGAATGATCGCCGAGTCAAGTTACGTGAGATTGCTGAAATGGTAAACATACGAGTATCATATGAACGTATGTTCAACCTTTTGCATGAACATTTGCATATGAAAAACCTATTGGCAAGATGGGTGCCGCGTTTGCTTAGTGTCGAACAAAAACGAGTGCGACAGACCACTTCACAGCGGTGTTTGTTGATGAAACGTGGGTCCACCACTACACAGCTGAAACCAAAAATCAATCGAAACAATCGGTGGAAGCTGGTGGAAGTGCTTCGAAGAAGGCGCAGACAGTGAAACCGACTGGCTAGGCTATGGCCACTGTATTTTGGGATGCACACGGAATATTGCTCTACGATTATCTTGAAAAAAGATCCATAATCACAGGAAAGTATTATCGTGCATTATCAGATCAATTGATTGATGCAATCAAGAAAAAACTACCACATTTCAAGAAGAAAAAAGTGATCTATCTTCAAGACAATGCACCGGTTCACACATCATTAGATACGATGCTAAAATTACGTGAAATACACTTCGAATTGGTTGATCATCCACCTTATAGTCCACGTTTAGCTCCTAGTGGCTTTTTCCTGTTTCCAAACTTGAAGAAATGGCTCGCAGGAAAAAGATTAATCTCAAACGAAGAAGTGATTACCGAAACTAACGCGTATTTTGAGGGGTTCCCAAAATCGTATTATTCAGATGGTATAAAAAAGTTGGAATATCGTCTTACTAGGTATCTACATATTAAGACTTACTTTTATTAAAGTGGTTAAAACGTTTATTTCCTTGTTCTCTCTACTCTAATGAGGATACATCATCATTAGTATTCGATTATTCGTATTCAAATTGCCGGATTTACGAACATTTTTAGATATTCCCCGAACATTTTATAAATAAAAAATTATACTAATAAGTGCAAACTCATTTAAAGGTAATTTTTATATAAATTTTTCATTATTCGTTATAAAAATGTCCTTTTCTATCATTTTAAAATAACGGCCGTTAAAATATTTAAAAATTTTTATTGTTTCATATACAATCGAATTTGGTTAAGCGAAAAATTACAAGAGTTTCTCTTGATAAGCGAAAATGTTTCTGTTAAACGAATCGCTGTATAAAATGAATATGTGATTTCAAATTCTTGCGACTACAGATATAAACTTTGTTATGAATTGGAAAGTAAGTATTTTTGTTTCCCGATTTCTAAAATAAATAGTCGAAAGTTATACATTTCTATGAACTAAAAGAAACACGCCTTCGTCCTTGAAATTTTTTAGATCTAGCTTTTTTTAGCAAACAACAAACAAACTTGCAAGGCTGGCAATTTTATTATCAGTTGCATTTAATACGTCACCGGTTTGTTTCATATAAATTAGCGCAACATAAAGCGAAATATTTTTCGGTTACGCAGAATTTCTTTAAAGCGAACAAACAACAAATAAAAATTTGTTTAATTAAACATTGTGAGCATGGCCAATGTACATTTGTCACATGACTAATACATATATATTTATACAGAACCACATACTCTGATTAAGCTGGAGCTTCGGATGTAGAAGTCTAATGCACATATTTAGATAAAGATGATTTTAACACCGATATTTTCAAGCCACTGGTAATCCCCCTTCTTCTTATGACCTAAATCTACCATTTGTTATATATTGTAAATTTTTTTAGCTCTTGGAACAACGTAGTGATATGAAAGCTCGAACTCGTGCACATCGCTAAAGAGCAGCTGACAATATTACTATTACATAATATCTTAGATAGAAAAATATTGTCTTGAGCGCAAATCTTTTTACAAAAAGGCGGCATTTGCCAAAGAAGTGACCATGCTATCCGAAGTTAGACTAAAATGATTGCTGACCATTTGATTTCTCATAGGCAATTTACAATTTTTTCTTTGAGGCTGCGTTTGAAAATTAAATAAGCTTCTCATAATGTCATGTAAAAAACACTCTTTTGTAAACATTGCAAAAAGAAACCTCTTATCGGAAGACCCTATATATATAAAAAACTTATTTAATTTTCTAATTCCCCATTTTATGAAGAAACAAGTAAATTACAAAAAAACTTTAAAGGTAAATGAAATTTATTTGTTGGTGGTCAAGCAATGCCTATATGCATTTCATTAGTGCTTTACCAAATCATCAGTAGACTTTAACCACAGTTTTGAAAAGTTAAAAATCTCTTATCTTATGCACAAACTTCCGAAAACTATCTGAGAATTCACAATTAGTAAATTACAAATTATTTTCAAAAATCACGTCAAGGATTTTTTATAAGATATCCTACAAGAATGTTCTTCATAGTGTTTTATATAAAACACCTAATATGTAATTATTAGATTAATGTTATTATTAGTGGATCCTATTCAGATCCAATATAAAAATTTGGGTTGATCTAAAACTCTTCCTAAAATTGATCACAGGTGTAAGATATCAATGATTTTTTTGCCCCATCCATCAAAAAGTTGCTGAAATTTCCTAATTTTATATGAGATGCTTAAAAAATTTAAATCTTAACGCTTTTTTTTAAGACTTTCAGCATTTCCCAATTTTCTTCGTAAAGTTCCATTAACATTTAATAAAGAGTTCCATTAAATTCTAATAAGTTATGTGGGTCTGCTGTTATATCATCCTGATATAATCAGCTACGTATATAAATATATCCATATATCTTTTGGAAGATCTTAATGTTTATACTCAATGGAACTTTTTAGTGCTATTGTCATATTCGAGCAGTTGGAAACATCTAATTACTTACAGAGATAATTTTTATTAGAAATAAACAAAATCAAAAAGATCCATTGTTGGATAATTGGAAAAATTTTTGGTACATAAGAGTAAGATAAGTAACCTATGTTTCGTTTTTTTCGTTAATTAAAACTGTATTATGCTTCAGAAAAAATTAAATTGGCATTAGTAACTAAACAAAATTAAAACAAGTAAAAACATTATATTCGACCGCGTCAAATCTTAAATACCCTTCACAGATGTAATTTTTTCCGTTTAAATATTTCGGCTAGGAAGCTAAATGTTTGTCTTTTCTTATTTCTAATACCTCTGAACGTCTTTCAAAAATATTAAATATGTTTAATTTAAAAACAAAAAGTAAAAATCCGTTTCATGTACCCCAAAAAGTTCTAATTGTCTAACCGTAGAATCGCCTTTTAGATTTTTTTGGTTTGTAATACAAATTTAACTCTTCCCGAAGTATAAAAAAGATTTCATCCACAAAAAAACAAAATTAGGAACTTATATGGTTAATTTTATGTACCAAAAAATTTCGATTTTCTAATCCTGGAACCGAATTTTTAATTTAAAAACTTTTAATGCCGATTTAATTCTTAGCGAAGTATAAAATATGTTTAATTCACTGAAAGAATCAAAATTGGGAACTTTTATGGTTACTTTTACGTACCGAAAAATTTCGATTTTCTAACCCTGTAACCGAATTTTTAATACCAATTTAATTTTCCCCGAAGTATAAAATAGCCCTACAAGAACAATGACGGTCATTTGATGCATCATCTATCACTTTATTAAGAGCAATATGAAAAAAGTGATGTAAACATTCGTGTACGTGTGATTTTGTTTCTCTCTCATACTTGTGAAATTCATGAACACGTAAAAACTATATCTGAACTGCTCCCTCCACTGTATTTTACTAATCAGTAATGATGTAAACATCGGTATAGCTGAATAGTCAGTACTGATGTAAGCATCGTCATAGATGCCTAGTCAGCACTGATGTAAACATCTCCAGAACGGACTAGTCAGTACTGATGTAAACATCGTCAGAACTGACTAGTCAGTGCTGATGTAAATATCGTCATAGCTTACTAATCAGTGCTGATGTATAAACCAGTCATAACTGACAGGTACATCATTTAGAAAAAGAATTGTTCTTCTTAACATTTCAAATAAATATTTTAACATTTTATTTAAAAACTTACATTTCTCAATAAATTAAAAATAAAATTAAGAAATTAAAAAAAAATTAATTCAAAAGTAATATAACAATGAACAAAACAAAAAATAGTATAACAAATTAAAAATGAAATAAAAAAATTAGCACATTACTTTTTTTGTTGATTTCTTTTTGCGTACAATTTTTGTTTGTGCCTGTGGTGGCTTTTGTCCACTGCCTTCCTTACACCCCTATCGAATTCGATGAAGGATTGCTGGGGAAAGACGTCTGAAATTTAAAAAGTAAAATTAAACAAGTGTATACATAATAATTAATTCATTGGTAGGCCAAAATGGTTACATACCTCTTAAAATCTTATTGAAGAGTGTCAAATTCACCAGCGCTTTCTTCTCCCACCGCCCTTCCCAATTGAATTTGTCTAGCAGTTCATCCGTCACGAGACTACGAATGACTTCGCCAACGTCTTTAAACATAAACGTTTTCTGTAAGAAGAGTTAACTTGAACTTTTTTACATATTTAATTTTAAATTTAAGTTGCTTACTGCTGCCATTGCGAAGTCCGGCAACTGCATTTTTTCCTCAATGGCATCAACTTCTTCCAACGTCTTTAATGGCAGCATTGAGGCGACTTTATTAAGGGAATGGTCTATTGTTTCTCCCGTCATGCGGCACACCGACTGCTCTACCTTCCTTATGGATACCTTACATTCCATAAGGATTTTATTTTGAGTCGTAAACTCAGCTTTCGAAAAATGCTGTGAAAAGTTTAGAAATATATTAAAAAACGGATATTGGAACTGCTGTATATGTATATGTACTTACATTTGTCTCTAAGTTGCGTGTAATATTTTCCTGGTTAGTGGCCAGAACGGTCTGCCTCTTGCTCAGGAATTTTTGGTTTTCCAGTATTATTCTTTGCTTTAATATAAGGAAATACGATTAATACAAAAAAATAAAGAGATTATATTGAAAAACCATAACATTATACTTACATTCTCTTCGACTTTTTTGAGCCGATCTCTGAGGTCTTCCTGAGCTTCCAAAATGGCCGCCTGCCCTTTCAATAAATTTTCCAAAGTCGAAAGAATTCCTAAAAAAATAAATAATGTTCAATCAAGTACGGCTTGTTAATTTAATAAATAAACTAACCTTCGCTTTTTTCTGGCTCCTTTGGGAACGAATATGTTGTTCGTCGTATTGCAGACTGATTGGCTAAAAATGAGAATAATGAATATAGGTTGACGTTAATAATGAATATACAATTTACAAAAGTATTTTTCTTTACCTTCTATACGCTGGGAAAGCTCAATAGCTTCTTCAAAAACATTATCTGAAAGATCCATGTATAACGGTTGTTATTATTAAATATGTATTTGCTTTTTAAAGTTTGCTGTCTTTTATTTTCAATTTGTTTTTTTATTTTTCATATATTCACTGTTCACAGTTTACACTCAAACTACCACCACGAATATTAAATTTTCAATTTGACATTTGTATAACAGTACGCGGGGACTCACAAATATATATTACATTTATATGTCAAACGGACAAAAATGCAACCCTACCTTATACAATTTAACATGCAGTTGTCTCTCTCATACTTATTATATATTCGCCTGTATAAATCAGCGTTGACATTGAGTACATTATTTTAATAACAAAGTCTTTCTTAGAATAATCCCCATAATTCCATAATAAATATAATCAAAATATTTGCATAATATATATTTAAAAAAAGTAAACATATGTATATAAAACTTTTAAAAAACATACTCTGATGATCAAATGCATACAAAAAAATGGTGTAGAAGTAAGACTAACTTAATTAAGTACATTAGGAAATATAATAAAATATTTATCGAAATTTGGTATGAAAAACCCCACAATGGCACCGCCGACAGCAATAATTTCATATAAAATTGCTGCACGTGTGTTAGTTTATAAATTTTGTATGTGTTAGTTCCCATCAGCAATTTCTTGTAGGGAGGTTTACTTCACTAAAAAAACTAAATTTGGAATTTATGTGGGTACTTTTATGTACCAAAAATTTAGATTTGTCAACCCTGGAACCGAATTTTTGTACCCTTTACAAAAAAGTGAAAGGGTATGTATATGTTTGTCATTCCGTGTGTAATTTCTTCGATATCAATATAGGACCCCATAAAGTATATATATTCTGGGTCCTTAAAAATAGCGATGACGATTGAGGGATGTCCGTCTGTACGTGAAATCGTACAGAGCTAGAGACTTCGTTCTTGAACCGTTGGATTGGAAATGAACTTAAATAGACTGCTATTGAAATTCAGAAAGATCCGAAGTATGGTTCCAGAGCTGGGAAGCTTACATCTATTTCTCGAAGCAAAATTTATACCAAAAATCAATTATTTTTTTCAATGTTTGCAAATTAAACCTATTTCGTGCTTTGGGAAGCCTCAATGGTCTTAAATGTAGCAACTAAAATTATTAAAAAATTTAAGTTTTTTTAAAATAAAACCTCTATATATACATCATGAAGATTTGCACTGGTCAAAAAAAACTTTAAAAACTAAAATTTCGCTTCCAGGGGTGGGAAATTGAAATTATTTTTTGTAAATAAAAGTAACAAAAAAGGCAACTGACGTTGTTTTTTTGCTAATTAAAACTATTTTATAATCTAGGAAGAACAATATTAGTATCAACAATATAAAAATATAATATTACATTTTGAATCCAGGGTTGGACAGTGCAATATTAAGTAAGCAAAACTACCTTATACCCCAAGCAGCGTTGCACTGATAAAAAAACAAAAATTAAAATTTCGCTTTCAGGGTTGGGAAAATGAAAGTTTTTTTTGGTACATGCAATATTTTGTAGTACATGTAATAACCAAAATGGTTACAAAATTTAAGTTTTTGTTAAACAAAACTACTTTATACCTCATGAAGATTTTCATTGATAAAAGAAATTAAAAAATTAAAATTTTGCTACAGGGTTGGGAAATCAAAATTTTTTATACATAAAAGTACCCAAATAGGCAATTAAGTGTTTTTTTTTCTAACTGAAGCTATTTTATATTTTAGGAAGAACAAAATTGGTATAACAAATTTAAATAAAAAAAATCAAAATTTCGAGTCCAGTGTTGGACAAGTGCAATATTTTAGGGTTCATGAAGGTGCCCAAAATCGTTCAAAATTATAAACTTTTCTTAAATAACACTACTTTATACCTCACGAAGACTAGCTTTGGTACAAAAAATTTAAATTTCTCTTCCAGGGCTGGGAAATTTAAATTTTTTTATACATAAAAGTAACCAAAAAGGCAACTAACGTCGGTTTTTTACTAATTAAAACCATTTTTTAGTTCAGGATAAACAAAATTGGTATCAAAAATTAAAACAAATAAAAATTCAGATTCCAGAGTTGGACAACTGCAATATTTTGTAGAACATGAAAGTGACCAAAATGGCTACATATTTTAAGGTTTTCTTAAATAAAACAATTTTATGCCTCATTAAGAGTTGCAAAAAATTAAAATTTCGTTTCCAGGGTTGGGAAATTGAAATATTATTTATGCATAAAAGTAACCCAAAAGGCAATTAACGTTGTTGCTATTGCTAACTATTTTATAATTCAGGAAGAACAAAATTGGTATTAAAATCTTAAAAAATCAAAAGTAAAAATTCGGTTCAAGGGTTGGAAAATCGAAATTTTTCGGTACATAAAAGTAACCATATAATATCCCAATTTTGGGTGTTTTTTCAGTCAATTAAACCTTTTTTACACGTGGCTGCCTGTAACCCACAAGCATTCAAGTAGGATCTCTGAGATCCCGATTTGAAAAAATCTATTTTATACTTCGCTTAGAATTAAATTGGTATTAAAAATCAAAAATTCAGTTCCAGGGTTGGAAAATCGAAATTTTTAGTACATAAAAGTAGCCATATAAGTTCCTAATTTTATGAAATTTTTATTTGACATATTGTTGTCACAATACTATTTTAAATGAAATTTATTTGTTGGTGGTTTTTAGAAGTATATGAATAAGATAGGAGGTTTTTAACTTTTCAAAACTGTGGTTAAAGTCGACTGATGATTTGGTAAAGCACTAATGCAATGCATATAGACATTGCTTGACCACCAACAAATAAATTTAATTTAAAAAAGTTCCTAATTTTGGTATTTTGTGAATGAAATCTTTTTTATACTTCGGGAAGAGTTAAATTGGTATTAAAGACCAAACAAATTAAAAATCTTAAAATTACCATATAATTAGCTATTTTTGATTTTTATGATGAATTATACCTACTTCAAGAAGAAATAAATTGGTATTAAAAACCAAAAATATATAAAATACTATTCTACAGTTGGACAATTAATACTTTTTGGGGTACATGAAACGGATTTTTACTTTATGTTTTTAATTAAACATATTTAATATTTTTGAAAGACGTTCAGAGGTATTAGAAATAAGAAAAGCCAAACATTTAGCTTCCTAGCTGAAAAATTTAAACGTTTTCTTAAATACAAAAGTAACCGACTTTTTAATTAAACCTACTTTCTGTTTTAGCAAGAAAGAAGGAAAGAAGAATATCACCTGTGAAGGGTATTTAATATTCGGCATAGCCGAATATAGCACTTTTACTTGTTAATATATTAATACTAATTTAATATTTGCTGAAATATGAAATAGATTTAATTCACTAAAGACACAAAATTTGGAATTTATGTGGGTACTTTTATGTACCAAAAAGATTTCGATTTTCCAACTCTGGCAGCGAATTTTTATTTTCTTACCAATGCAATTCTTAGTGTAACATTGTTTTACTTGACAAAAAATTTAAATGTTTAAGCTTTTTGGTCACTTTCATGTACCATAAAATATATCATTTGTCCATCCCTGGAGTCGAAATCTAGAATTTTTAAAATTTTAATACAAATTTTGTTCTTTCTGAATTATAAAACAGCTTTAGTTAGCAAAAGCAACAACGTCAATTGCTTTTTTGGTTACTTTCATGTTGAAAAAATAATTCAATTTCCCAACCCTGGAAACGAAATTTAATTTTTTTTTGGTTTTATGTTTACCAATGCAACTCTTAATGAGGCATGAAATAGTTTTATTTAAGAAAAACTTAATATTTGTAACCATTTTGGTCATTCTAATGTACTACAAAATATTGCAGTTATCCACCTCTGGAATCTAAATTTTGATTTTTTTTAAATTTTGGTATCAAATTAGTTTTTCCTGATATAAAAAATAGTTTTGATTAGAAAAAAACCGACGTTAGTTGCCTTTTTGGTTACCTTTATGTAAAAAAATATTTAAATTTTCCACCCCTGAAAGTGAAATTTTATTTTGTTTACCAATCCTAGTCTTAATAAGGTATAAAGTCGTTTTATTACAAAAAAAATATTACAATTTTCAACAATGTTGGTCACTTTCATGTACTATAATATATTGCATGTACCAAAAAAACCTTCAATTTCCCAACCCTGGAAGTGAGATTTTATTTTTTTGTTTGTTTTTAACCTATGCAACTCTTCATGAGGTATTAAGTAGTGTTATTTAAGAAAAATTTACAAATTTTGAACCATTTTGGTCACCTTCTCGAACTATAAAATATTTCACTTGTCCAACCCTGGATTCGAAATTTTGATTTCTTTTTGAATTTTTGATACCAATTTTGTAATTCCTAAAATATAAAAGAGTTTTAGTTAGCAAAAAAAAAACACTTAATTGCCTATTTGGTTACTTTTATGTATAAAAAAATTTAAAAAAAGAACGCTGATGAGATGGCGTAGCGGCCTCGAAATCAGTACTAATCCGTTTTGCTGGTTTAATGACTATGAAAAATATTCTTACTATTCCACTCTTAAAAATAAATAGAATTTAAAGAAATTCATTTATTAAATAAAAATAAGAAAAATAAAAATAAATAATTTGCAGTTTCGTAGATTTGAACTTATAGCCTGTTGAAAATATTTTTATTTTTCAAAGCAATTTATTGGTATTAGAAATGCAAAATATCAAAGACGCAGTTCCAGAGCTAGAACATTCAAACTTTTTTAGATTTTTTAAAGTTACTCAATCAAGCATAAAAGAAAGGAATTATTTTTGAAAATTAGAAAGATCAAAAAGATTTTTTCGGGATTGAAATAAATGACTATATATACTACAGATGCAAGACGGTGAAGGGTATATAATATTCGGTACAGCCGAATATAGCACGTTTTTTTTACTGTGTTAATCATTAATTAATATCAAGTCTAGTTCTTGTACAATGAGTTGCTAGTTTAATAAAAAAGTACAAATAGCTTTAGTGACACATTTCCCAGGAATCTCATCCCTTTGCTTCCTAGGATGAAAACCCTGATCGTATATATGATGTTTTTTAACAATTTAAGAAATCACAATCAATGCAAATCTAAGGTTATATTAATCTACATCGTTATAAATATTTTAATTGTATTTCGGTGGTAATAAAACTTAATTAAATTAGATAATGAATTTCTATGCCATGATCCAATTTTGCTCTCATATTTTCTGTGAAGTGTGAAGTAAAATGACATCAGCTTCCAAATTCTTATTTTGAAATTTCTCAAGATTCATCGTGGGCTATAAAATTAGTTAAACGACAAAAATTGTGTTTGTTAGTTTGTTTAGAGACACGTATTCCATTTATTTATTCATTAACAAATGTATATCTGTAGCATAAACAAATTTAATAAGCGCTTGTACCTTATTTTACTTTAATAAAATAATATTAAATAATTGGAAGTTTCAAAAGTAGTATGCCACTTGCAGGTTATATAGCAAAGGCATATGAAATTACTCGCTTAAACAAGAAAAGAAGATGAATTTTTCTATTTGTAAGTATTTTTATACACTCCAAAAAAGAATATGGAGGGTACATTCACTTTGTCATTCCGTTTGTAACGCAGCGAAATATCCATCTGAGACCCCATAAAGTATATTTATTCTTGATCAGTGATGAAATCTAAGACGATCTGAGCATGTCCGTCTGTCTGTGGAAATCACGATTCAGTCCAAACGGAAATTTGGTATATATATCTTGAAGGATAACACAGGCTAAGTTCGGGGATGGGCTAAATCGGACACGAGGGACAAAAGTTCCCCTAAGAAGAACTAAACCAACCTCTAAAAAACAATATTATTTTTAAAGTTTTTTTGTAATTTTGCTAAGCAAATGTCAAAGAAAGTCCAACGGATTAAACTTGAAGTCATAAAATAAAAATAATAATTTTTGGACCCCGCCCAATTTGGTGGGCGTTATTATATGCAAAAATAGTGTAAAGATTAAAAAATAGTTTTACTTGAGCCTACATTCCTTAAAAAATATTATTTTTAACCCTTAATGGCGAAGCTGACACGTAACCTAGTACTACTCTGCTTTACCCCCTCCTCCCGCTATCAAAAAAATAAAATATTTTAATTTTGTATATACTTATCCCAAAAATTTATTTTTAGAGTCTTATGACAAAGGTCGCCCCAACAGCCCTTGCCAGAGCGACCTCGACAAAATACAGTTTTATTGCCCTCCAAAGAGAATTGGACCCCATAAAGTATATATTCTTGATCAGTGATGAAGTCTAAGACGATCTAGCAATGCCCATACGTTCGTCTATGGAAAACAATATATAGTCTATTTTTGGACCCCACCCCTTAAGTGGGCGTTAACGTACGATATTAGATAAAGGAACTCTGTCCCACCAATTTAAACATTTCAAATTTACTTAATAAAAATCTGGAGGGTATTTAAGTTCGACCCGGTCGAATATAACGTTTTTACTTGTTATCATATCATTGTAGACCAAGCCAGCGTTATCTTTTTTACAGTCGTGTCAATAAAACACTTTGTTGCAAAGTTAATTGCTTGTAAAATAATTGCACAATCACAATTTTTTTCTATTATTCTGTTTAAGTTTGAATTATAACATAATGTGTTTCAGGTTTTGTTATTCAATCATAAAACAAAATTTTTCAGTCCTTAATACAACTCTTGTTCTTTTCTTGAGACAACAATCTAATCATATTACTTTAGCTTGTACGTATGTCAGAGCAGGTTAGCAATAATCTTTTAAATGTTGTTAATAAAAGTATTTTATCGTGGCTACAACAGAACTCAAACAACTTCTTAAGTTTAAAGACAACACTGGCCTCACTAGCACTACACGACATTGATGCTTAAAAATATGTTCTATGTATATCACTTTTTAATTTCATCAATAAATTTACATGAAATACCTGTACACGGTGTAATTTGCTAAAATTTTAATATTAATATTAATATAAAAACTGAAAAATTAACGATCAGCGTAGATCATAAATAAATTACACTGCTCAGCTGCAAAATCCTTCTTTAAATGAAACTATGTGGACTATATGGATTTTAATGCGCTAAACTCAAATCCGTTTTCGGTTTTTTTCCACCAGCTCGGGATTTTTTTTATAGGCGTGGCAACCTTTTTCCCTTAAATCAGTCAGGTACGGGGACATATTTCACCCTAAGTCGAGAACGAGCCATCCGATTTTCAAAATCGTATGACTCCTTCGGATTTCTTTCTCTTATCGTTTTGGAATTATTCAGATATTAATGGAGAAAAAAATTTTTTTCCTGGAAAATTCGTAATTTTTTTCAGTTTAAAAATTTAATTAAAAAAGATAATGCAAATATTCAACATTACAGCAAAATTTATTTTTCTGATTTTAGGGCTCCAAGTTTAATGCTCCGCACCTTCTTTGACATTAAATAACATCATTTGCAAAATAAAATTACTAAAAAAAAGCTTTAAAAATTATGTCGTGTTTCAGAGGTTGTTTTAGTTCTTCTAAAGGGAACTTTTTTTCCTCTAGCCCGATATAGCCCATTATGTGTTTTCCTTGAAAATATATTTAAACCAACTTTAATGGCTATTTGCGTTTGGACTCAATCGTAATTTCCACAGATGGACGGACGGAGATGGCTATATCGTATTAAATTTCGTTATTGATCATGGGGGTCTTAGATGGATATGGGGTCTTACATGGATATTTCGCTGCGTTACACAGAATGACAAAGTGAATACACCCTCCATTCCTTTTGGGGGTATAGAACCAAAGTAATTTGTTTATTAAAATTGTGTATACATACAGTGTTGTTCAATATCATAAAAGGTTACTCTGAGAAAATGTTTATTTTTAAATTATTCCAACTTAAACTTCCTCGTTTCAAACTCAAATGTTACCCTTAAATTTGTTAACGTCTTCTGTTAAAATTGTTCCTTTTTGTGGAACTTTTTTTCATGCTTAAGTGCTCAAAACCAAAGTATAGTAATCGTAATATCGATAATTGAAAATAAGATACGATTTCAAAGTAAGTCTGTTATATTTCTGAAGAAAGTCCAATTTATTTCTTGTTTGTTCCGGACAAAGCAAGTGAAAGTAAGTAGATCAATTGTTGTAAAAACAAGTAAAAACGTTATATTCGACCGGGTCGAATCTTAAATACCCTCCAAATATTTAGTAAGTGAATTTGAAATGTTTAACTTGGTGGGACAGAGTTCCTTTATAAAATATCGTACGTCAACGCCCACTAAAGGGGGCGGGGTTCAAAAATATACAATATCATGTTTTCCACAGACGAACGTATGGGCATTGCTAGACCGTCTTAGACTTCATCACTGATCAATAAAATGCATATTTACTTATAAAAACTGTATTTTGGCGGGGTCGCTCTGGCAAGGGCTGTGGGGGAAACATTTCACCTTTGTCATAAAACTCTAAAAATAAATGCTTGGAATAATTATATACAAAATTAAAAATTCTTTTTTTTAAAGGGTCATTTAGAGGGCAAAGGGGGAGAGGGGGTAAGGCAGAAACAGATACACATAAAACTGTAAAAATAAATGCTTGGGATGATTATACACAAAATAAAAAAAAAATATGTATATTTAGTTTTAATAGGGTCATTTAGCGGGCAAAGGGGGAGGAGGGGGTAGGGCAGCAACAGGCAGTCATAAAACTCTAAAGATAAATGCTTGGGATGATTATATACAAAATTTAAAAAAAAAATTTTTTTTTGGAAGGGTCATTCAGGGGGCAAAGGAAAAGGGGGGGGGTAGGGCAGAAATCGGCAGTCATAAAACTCTAAAGATAAATGCTTAGGATGATTATATACAAAATTTAAAAAAAAATTTTTTTTGGTAGGGTCATTTTGGGGGCAAAGGAAGAGGGGGGGGGGGGGTTAGGGCAGAAATCGGCAGTCATAAAACTCTAAAGATAAATGCTTGGGATGATTCTATACAAAATTTAAAAAAAAAAATTTTTTGGTAGGGTCATTTAGGGGGCGAAGGGGAAGGAGGGGGTAGGGCAGAGTAGTACCAGGTTTAGTCTCAGCTTCGTCATTAAAGCTTTAAAGTGTTATTTTTAAGGAATGTAGGCTTAAGTAAAACAATTTGTTAAATTTTTATGCTATTTTTGCCTATAATAACGCCCACTGAAGTGGGCGGGGTCAAAAATATTTTTATTTTATTTAATGGCTCCAAGTTTAAGGCGTTGGACCGTATTTGACATAAAAATATATCATTTGCTTAACAAAATGACCAAAAAACTATAAAAATTATGTTGTTTTTTTCTGGGTTGGTTTAGTTCTTCTTAGGGGAACTTCTTTCCCTCTTGCCCGATTTAGCCCATCTTCGAACTTAACCTGCTCTAAGTTTTAAAATATATTTATGCCAAATTTCAAGAGTCTAGCTCTTTTCGTTTGGACTGAATCGTGATTTCCACAGACGGACGGACGGACGGACGGAAGGACGGACATGCTCAGTTAGTCTTAGATTTCATCACTGATCAAGAATATATATACTTTATGGGGTCTGAGATGGATATTTCGATGCGTTACAAACGGAATGACAAAGTGAATATACCCTCCAAATTCTTTTTTGGAGGGTATAAAAAAACAAATACATATATTTATTATATTTAACAAAGATGGGTCAATGGGTTTGTGTTCCTTAAAATGTCATATTTATATTACACAGCTGAAGGATTTCAGCTTGACACTAGGCATTCAAAAGAACTGCCGGAATAGTGAAATATAATTAGAAAGACTAGGCAGATGATGCCGAATTACGTTTTCTTAATCGACTATGTTTTATTCATTACAAGCGGCCCGCTCCAGCTTCGTACAGGAATAAAATATATAGCTTATGTCGTTCACATTATTCATTACTGCCCGTGGCCCGCACGCGTTAAATTTAGAGTAAAACAATTCTTCTTTCCCTAAACCATGAAGATTTTCTGCTATCTTTGGAATATCTAAATTAATATACTACATGTTTACCTATTTACTTTTTAAATTTTTACCTATTTATTTTATTTTTACAACAATTAATATATTACAGAATGTGTTTATATACAACGTTCACAGCTTTCTAGTCATTAGAAAGTACAAACATGTTTTCTCTAGAGGTTACTCTTGAAAGAGCTACATACAGTTGGCCATGTGAAAAACAGTCAACGCTCAAATTTAAGCCTGCAACGTTGAGGATTTGCCCCTGCGATTTATTAATGGTCATTGCAAAAGATGTCTTTACCGGAAACTGTAAACGTTTAAATTAGAAGGGTAAATCCGATGGTATCCGAGGGACTGGGGGATCAATATATCTTCTTCGGTACCATATCCTGTGAGTATTGTGCACTTTATTATGAAAGTTTTTAGTGATTTTACCAGCAAACGCGTGCCATTGCAAAGTTTAGGTGGATTCAGGTTTCTTAATAAAATAACAGGACAACCTACTTTCAACACCATTTTGTGAAGAGGGAGTCCAGACGGGTTCAAAGAGTTTAGAAATTCTGTAGGAAAATGAACAGCTTCTTCCAAATCGAGAACAAAAACGACAGAGTAGTATATTTTCGTTGGCGCATCAATCTTTGAAAGAATGAAGTTATTTACCTTATTCGATAGTTGGTGACAGAATCGCTCCTTCTTTAAACCAGGATATTGTCTTATAACTTATATAATCAATGTCAGGATAGACATTGTTGACTAACTCTTGAATGTTGTCTATCACAACACAAAGGTTTTCTAGGTTAATCCTTCCCTCACTTTGTGTTAACTCTCCATTGCCAACTTTTAGCAGCATCTCTAGAAATAACCTTTTCTCACGTGAAGATGACGAAACCCTCATATTAGTTTTAAGCTCTAATTTATTGACATGAGGCCAAAGGTTGGATTGTTTTAGGGAAGCATTTATTTCGTCAGCACGTGTTAATCGAGTCACAACTGGTAGGATTTCACGGAAATCTCCTGAGAACAGAATTGTACATCCCCCATAGGTGAATTTTCGTTGCGCAAATCGCGCATTGTCCTATCCAGTGCTTCCACAGATGTCTTGTTTGACATGGTAGCTTCGTCCCAGAGTAATAATGAGCAGTCACGCATAAATTTTTCTGTATTGCTCTGTTTAGAAACACTACAGACGCTGTTATTATCATCGGTGGCGTTTTCAGCGGGAGTTTGAATGTAGAGTGTGCGGTTCGGCATCCTTCCAAAAGCGTAGCGGTAATGCCGGATGACGCAACAGCTAACGCAATTTTTCCGGTAGATCTCACCTTTTTTAAAAGCAGATTGATTAAAAATGTTTTTCCTGTACCTCCTGGGGCATCAAGGAAAAAAATTTCCCTTCATTGTTATCAATTATTGATAGTTATGCAGTGAATACTTTTTTTTCTCGGATCAGCACTCAGGGGGATCAGACCTTCACAAAGAATTTCTTTCATATGTGCGTAAGTACGTTTGTATAAATGTATTAACATACTTGCGTACATATGCCCGCACGAAATTAGTTTAACAACCTTAAATTGCAAACTTCATGTAATTTTTCTATTATTTGCCTTTATTTTTGCTGGATTTATGCAACAGTTAATTTAAGTTATGAGAAAAGAATTAAATTTCAAGTTTTGCTTTTACTTTAAATTCATTTACTTTAAATTCTTGACAATAACCTTGAACCACTTTCAAGTTTATTTGAATTGCATTTGTCTGAGGTTTCATGTTTCCTGGAATTTCTTACACGTGTGGGAAAATTAATAATCCCAAAAGCAGAATTATACTATTAATAAATATATTAAAAATAATTTATTGCAATTCGCCAATAAAATAATATTTAAGGCTATGATTTAATTAAAATAAATTGAGAAACAATTCTTTAAGCAGACAAAGTAGTTGTCTTATTTTGTTCTCCAATCCTCCGCAATAACCAAGTTTAAGTGCTTGTGTTATCTGCATAGTTATCCCGATGATTCCGCCCGGACAAAAAAACACCGACCAGCAAATCAGCTGAGTTATAATCACAGAGGATGACCCCTAAATATGCGACGCATTGTGCCAGAGCTAGGAAAATTGGTTGTGGGAATGAGGATAGAGGGAGTAGTGTTTGTGGACGTTCGATTTGAACCTCCCCAAGTTAAAATTGGCAGGAAAGACCTCTGCTGGAAGTTTGTTCCACTTACGAACCGTTCGGCCAAAGAACGAATTCTCTCTGTAATGCGTGGTGCGGTTTACTGGCAACTCAACCACAAAAGTAGTACCGATAGAACAGTCGCACATCCCACGTTGCGTCGATGCTCCAGTAAGTCAATACAGTTGGCTACCCTACTGTCACCGAGAGCCTATTCACTCTCTCTTGTATGTGGTCGAGCAACTTCAAAATAGACTTTGAAGCACCGGCCCATACATGAGAGTTGTATTCCATCTTAGGTCGGATGTAATGGGTATATACATATATTGAGGAGATCAGATGGGGTGAAGTATGTCTAACACCGTCTTAAAAGGCCGAGGAAATTGAATGCTTCTTTTGAAACATGAAAGATGTGATCAGTCCATCGAACGTCACATTGTAGTTTCATACCAAGAACATAAAGAGCTTCTGATTCCCCAATACATATACCATCCATGGACGCGGATGTCGCAGAACCTTCTACCAGCCTCCTATGCGTAAGCACGCAGCACTGCGTCTCATGAGGATTAAAGTTAACCCTATTCGCTAGGCCCCATTCAGAGATTGACACGAGATCACTAGTGAGCGACTCATTCATCATTTGTCTTCTGGCGCCAATCTCCTCCAGGCTTGGCCGGCTCGTGAACGAGAAAGGATGGTTAATGCTGCTATCATCCGCGAAAGAGTAGATATGGTTTGAAGTTTGACATGGAAGGTTATTTATAAAGATGAGGAAGAGAGTAGAAGATAGAACAGAGCCCTGCCGTACCCCTGAGTTCACCTTGAACTCGTTTGATGAGACCTCATCTACAACAACTCGTATAGTGTGGTCTCTGAGGAAGCTCGCTATAAACCGATAGAAATTATCACCTACACCAAAAGCAGTCAGTTTTGACAGAAATGCATCATGCTACACTCTATCATATGATTTTGAGATATCTGGAGCCACCACCTTACTCTCAACGAAATGGTGAATGGAATTACACCATTTTTCTGTTAACAGAGCCAGCAGGTCTCCCGTAGAGGGAGCTCTGCGAAAACCATACTGCCGGTCGTTATGTAAGGTGTTGGTATCCAGATACCTTACTTGGTGGAAGTTGGTCATACTTTTCATGCCTTTGGAAAGTGCAGAGCAGACACACATCGGAAATTTACCGGCATGGTACGATGCGCTGAATAGCTTACCCAATGGACTCGCTAGCGTCGAAAAACACTGCTTCAAGACCAGTGCTGGAATGCCATCCGGCCCAGGAGACTTGTTTATGTTGAGATTCGCTAAAACCTTTTTAACTGCTCGTGGTCGAAAGAATATTCTTGGCATAGCTGATTGCTACCTGGAATTTGCTGATTGCTACCTGGCAAGCAAAAATTACCTGTAAACATTTCATCCAAAAGGTTAGCTTTATCAACAGGTTCACTGCATATTTGGTCATCCCTTAAAAGAGTTGGAATTGATGAACTAGCTTTATTCTTTCTCTTTTACCGAATGACCAAAAACTTTTACTACCTCTCGAGGCAGTAAGAACTTTGGCACGAAGGCGCTGTTCGTATAGAGCTTTTTCACGCCTTAGCACTCTGGCACACGAAGACCTCGCTTGTTTGCGCAGCGAATCAGTATTTCCGTTTTTATTATTCCGCCAAGTACTGAATGCTTCCTCTCTGCAAGATTGGTTAAACCAGGATTTTTGTCTCGGCTTAACCGAAATTTTTTTGGATGGGATGAAGTATTTCATTCCCAGGAAAATTATATTTCCAACCATTTCCGCCATAATATCGACATTATTATTTAAAAAACAAACTTTCCAGTTGAAAATTCGTTGAGTTCTGCCTAACGAGCTTTTTCATATATACATATTTTAAACGTTTCGTGGTGAGAACGAAAAAGATGCAGAGATGGTACAATGATCCGAATTACCGAGAGGTGCACTGACGTTCACTTTTGAGAGTGTGAAGTTAGAAACAAGTCAAGCGTATAAAGTTGGTGCCCTTCAACACACGGTATATGTGTTGGTTCATTCACTAATTGCGCTAGGGGATTATGCGCGGTGAATAACTCAACATATTGGCCCTCTGTAGTTGTATGGCTCGAATGGCGAAGCCACGATGAGTTGTGGACTCACCAGCAATAACAACTTCAATGTCCAGACAACTTTCGAGGATTTCTGATATAGAATCGGAAAGGGAATCGAAGCCAGATAGAAATAGAAATAAAGGAATCCGAAATGCAAATTATGTGCCCTGATATTAAATTTAGCAAAGAAACAGCTAAATTCAGGATCATACAAGCCTAGTGATTGCAGGCTTTGGTACACAACATCATTGCGTATATATAATGCAAGACCGCGATGAAAGTTAAAAGGGGATAGAAGTTGATACCCAGGTAGATAAAAATCCTGTTGGGTCAGCATCCTCAGATACCTGGCATTCACTTAATGCTAAAACATCCTGCCGATAGAGACAAACGTGAGCATAAACCGAGAAGAAGTTAGCTCTCAAGCCTCGTATGTTGCAGAAGTTAATTTTTAGTTTACCTGCCATGAAATAAACTTACGGAAATCCAAAATAATCGTCTGTCTTGTAGTATTGACCCCAACAATGGTGATTACTGCTTTTATTTTATGGCTACTAGGTGGTCAGTGCTACACCTTCACCACCAGGCGGCAAAGCAGTGTCCTCCACGCTGGAATCAATAATACAAAACAATTTTTGTTAGAGCGAGGAGGGGGAAAAGCACAATCGCAAAAAAAGGCATAAAAGCCCTGAGTTGGTCACAGCGATCCACGGTGCCATCACTGTTAATAAAAGACCGTCACTGTTTAAAAGGAAAAAAACTACCGTTTTTTCTTAGTTCATTTCTTTTATGTTTGTTGTTTTATTTATAGTCAGAGGCTATTTTGTTTTCTTGTTTTTTAATCTGGTATGCATTTATGTAGTTATTGTTCTTTCTTATAAAGAACAAAAACCCTTCAGAAAAAACTGAAAGGGCATATATAGGTTTGTCATTCCGTGTGTAATTTCTTCGATATCAATATAGGACCCCATAAAGTATATATATTCTGGATCCTTATGAATAGCGATGACGATTGAGCGATGTCCGTCTTTACGTGAAATCGGTTTTCCCAAGCCCCCAGAAGAGCTAGAGACTTCGTTCTTAGACCATTGGATTGGAAATGAACTTAAATAGAGTGGTATCAGGAAGATCCGATGTACGGTTCCAGAGCTGAGAAGCTTACACCTATTTCTCGACACAAAATTTATACCAAAAACCTCCTTTTTATGTTTGCAAATTAAACCTTTTTCGTGCTTTGGGAACCCTCAATGGTCTATTAAAAACTAAAAAAAACTAAAAAAAATTTTTCAGGGATCAGAAATTAAATTTTGTTTCGGCCCATTCCGTATATTGTAGTACATGTAGTAACTAAAATTGTTAAAAATGTTAAGCTTTTCTTTAACAAAACCTCTTTAAACGTCATGAAAATTTGCATTGGCCAAAAAACAAATTTTTAAATTCAAATTTTGCTTCCAGGGGTGGGAAATTTAATTTTTTTATACGTGAAAGTAATCAAACAGGCAACTGATGTTGTTTTTTTTTTTTTGGTATAACTGGATTATAATTTAGGAAAAAAGAAATTGGTATCACAAATTAAAAAAAACTGAATTTTGAATCCAGTGTTGGACAAGTGCAATATTTTATGGTATGTGAAAGTAACCAAAATGTTTAAATGTTGTAAATTTGTCTTAAATAAAACTACTTTATACCTCATAAAGAGTTGCATTGCTAAAAAAAAACAAGTAAAAGTGCTATATTCGGTTGTGCCGAATCTTAAATACTCTTCACAGATGTAATTCATCTTTCTCTCTTTCTTTCTAATACAGAAAGTAGGCTTAGTTAAAAAAACAAAATGATGTTATTAGTTACTTTTATAAATTTTTTGGCTAGCAAGCTAAATGTTTCGCTGTTTTTATTTCTAATACTTCTGAACGTGTTTCAAATATATTAAATATGTTTAATTTACAAACAAAAAGAAAAAATCCATTTCATGTACCCCAAAAATTTCTAATTGTCCAACCCTAGAATCGTCTTTTAGATTTTTCTTGTTTTTAATACTAATTTAGTTCTTCCTGATATGTATATAAACTAAGTATAATTCATCATCAATATCAAAAATAACATATTATGTGGTTACTTTTATGAATCAGAAAAAGTCGATTATCCAACCCTAAAATTGGATTTTTAATTTGTTTGGTTTTTAATACCAATTTAATTCTTCCCGAAGTATAAAAAAGATTTAATTCACAAAAAAAAAAACAAAATTAGGAACTTATATGGCTACTTTTATGTACTAAAAATTTCGATTTTCCCACCCTGGAACCGAATTTTTAATTCTAAAAATTTTTAATACTAATTTAATTCTTAGCAAAGTATAAAATAGGTTTAATTCACTAAAAACACAAAATTTGGAAGTTATGTGGGTACCTTTATGTAACAGAAATATTTCGATTTTCCAACTCTGAAAGCGAATTTTAATTTTTTTTCCAATACAATTCTTAGTGAGGTGTGGCGCAGTTTTATATGGAATCAAAATTTTGAAATTTTAAGATTTTAATACCAATTTGTTGATTTGTTTTAATATTTGATACCGATTTTGTTCTTGCTAACAAATAGTTTTAATTAGTAAACAACCAACGTTAGTTGGGTATTTAGTTACTTTTATGTATAAAAAAATTTTCAATTTCTCATCCCTGGGAGCGAAATTTTCATTTTTGTTTTCTATTTTTACCAATGTCATGGGCATACTGCAGTAAAAAAGTAGTAAGTAGTAAAATTTTGCTGGTTACTGAAAAAATTTTCAGTATTCCGTAAAATATTACTGCTTACTGAAAAATTTTCAGTATTCTGAAAAAAGCAGTAAGCAGTAAATTTTTACTGAAATTGAATTTTTTGCAGTATTTTACTGATAATGAAATTCGTTTTACAGTATTTTACTGATAAAGAAATTTTGTGGCAGTATTTTACTGGAATAAGAATACCCTGTTGAGCTTTATTTACTGAAACAAATAGCAGTAACCAGTAAATGTTTAAATATTATAGCGTGACTCTTATAGAGTTAGTATAAGTCGAAGCAACCAACACCAAAAATAGACACTTTGCTTAAATTGTAACTAAAATTGTAAAAAAGGGACAATATGAAACAAATTCGGATAACACAAAGCAAAAGTAATCGAAACACTTCGCTTTAACAAACGCTTCTGCACTGCTGCTTTATTATTAGCAGCAGTGAAGATGCGAAAACTTAAAAACAAGAATACTAAGTAGGAAATATTGAGATCACATCTAAAGAGAACATCACTTCATCGTCTTCAATACACTGCTCTTTCACCACTTCTTTGAATTGTGCCGAATTTTTCACATTGATCTTCGTTATATACTTACACAGATTCATTGACGGTGCATCGATCGAGGAGCATCGATAAAGGAAACCCCTCTTTATGAATTTTAGGCAGTCCATATATAAAAGTTTACTGAATACTGCAATTTTTTGAGTAACCAGTAAAATACTGCAACAAAATTTCATTATCAGAAGAAAAACCCGAAAAAAAAATTCATTATCAGTAAAATAGTGTAAAAAAATTTCATTTTCAGTAAAAATTTACTGGTTCATGCTTTTTTTCAGTATTCAGTAAGCAGTAAAATTATACTGAATACTGCAAATTTTTTCAGTAACCAGGAAAAACGGATATTTTTACTGCAGTAATTGTTTACTGCAGTATGCCCATGTCTGACTACAATATATTGCATGTACCAAAAAAACTTTCAATTTCCCAGCCCTGGAATTGAAATTTTAATTTTTTTTTTTGCTTTTTTATCAATGCAACTCTTTATGAGGTATAAATTAGTTTTATTGAAGAAACATTTAAACTTTTTAAATATCCCAACACTGCAAGTACAATTGTAATTTAAAAAATTTTTTTATCAATACAA
This sequence comes from Linnaemya tessellans, assembly GCA_951800035.1. NCBI lineage: Eukaryota > Metazoa > Arthropoda > Insecta > Diptera > Tachinidae > Linnaemya > Linnaemya tessellans. The sequence goes on along the minus strand of OX637534.1, from coordinate 74,926,445 downwards.
ATCCAGGGATGGGAAATTGAAGGTTATTTTGGTATATGCAATATATTGTAGTACATGAAAGTGAGCAAATTGGTTGCAAATTTTAAGTTTTTCGTAAATAATCCGATTTTATAACTAATGAAAACTAGCATTGGTAAAAAAAAGAAAACAAAAATGAAAATTTCGCTCCCAGGGAAGGGAAATTTAAATTTTTTTCATACATAAAAGTAACCAAAAAGGCAATTGACGTTGTTGTTTTTGCTAATTAAAACTATTTTATAATTCAGGAAGAACCAAATTGGTATTAAAATTTAAAGATATCAAAATTTCGATTCCAGGGTTAGACAAATGAGATATTTTATGGTACATGAAAGTGTCAAGTAAAACGGCGTTACACCTCACTAAAAATTGTATTGGTAAAAAAATAAAAAAATTCGGTTCCAGAGTTGGAAAATCGAAATATTTCTGGTACATAAAGGTACCCACATAACTTCCAAATTTTGTGTTTTTAGTGAATTAAACCTATTTTATACTTCAGGAAGAATTAAATTGGTATTAAAAATTAAACATTCTTTTAAAGGGTTGGAAAATCAAAATATTTTGGTACATAACAGTAACAATATAAGTTCCTAATTTTGTTTTTTTACAGTGAATTAAACCTATTTTATACTTCGCTGAGAATTACATTAGTATTAAAAATTTTAAAAATTAAAAATTTGGTTCCAGGGTTTGAAAATCGAAATTTTTTAGTACATAAAAGTAGCCATATAAGTTCATAATTTTGGTTTTTTGTGAATTAAATCTATTTTATACTTCGGGAAGAGTTAAATTGGTATTAAAAACCAAAAAAATTAAAAATCTAATTTCAGGGTTGGAAAAGTAACCATATAATTTTTTATTTTTGATTTTTATGATGAATTATGCCTACTTTATATACATATCAGGAAGAAATAAATTAGTATTAAAAACCAAAAAAATCTGAAAGACGATTCTACGGTTGGACAATTAGAACTTTTTGGGGTACATAAAACGGATTTTTTTTTTTTTTTTTTGTAAATTAAACATATGTAATATATTAGAAAGAAGATGATGAGGCAAACATTTAGCTTCCTAGCCAAAAAATTTAAAAGTTTTCTTAAATATAAAAGTAATTAATAACATCATTTTGTTTTTTTTTTAAATAAACCTACTTGCTGTTTTAGCAAGAAAGAGAGAAAGATGAATTACATCTGTGAAGCGTATTTAGGATTCGGCACAGCCGAATATATTTTTTTTGTTTCTGTAAATTTTTCTCTTTATTTATGTGTATGGACTATATGTAATTTAATGTTTATTTTGTTTTTAATGAACACAACTTATATATATATATATATATATATATATATATATATATATATATATATATATATATATATATATATATATATACAAAATTGTAGACGTGCAGACTACAAAGAAACGCGTGGGCACGGGACGAAGCCAAACACTAACTCTTATTTGATCGATGTTTAATCATGGCTCATCTTGAGCTATATTTCGTAAAAGTCTCGTTTGATCGTTTGATGTTTCTCTTGTGTATTCGGCACTGTTAGTTAAATCTGAGTTAGTAAATTTAGCTGGCATCGGCAGCCCGAAATCCTTGATAGATTTAGCTGAAAGTAGTTGCACTACTTTGTTCACTTCAAATAAGGCTTCGTCAACTATCTTTTGATCATATTGTAGATCATCTGAGTTTAACTCTCGCCGTAGCCCAAACAGAATATCACTGACCTTATTTTCTTGAAATTTATTCCATAGATTAACAAAATCAGGTACTTGACAAAACGCTACTATGACGACAAATAAATATCTTAATGATGTAGCTGAACTACAAACAGCTGCTTCTGATAATGTGTTTTCCCAGTGAGGATCGTCTTCCAAGAGCCCCATAGCTTTGCATGCTGCTTGATAAGTATTGTAAACAACACCTTGTACAGTTCTTACGAGGGCAAAGGATGTCGGGCCTTTTACAATATTCAGTAACATTCTCAGATAAAAGCATTCGCTGTTGTTTTGATGAATCACGTAGACTCTGCCAAGAGCATCCCTTTTTTTTACTCCGAGGAAACCATCAACCGCAGTACATTGTTTTCGACGTTGAAAAGTTTTACAGCTCTGGTTCTATGTATAGTAACTTGGAACTCTGTCATACGTCAGTGATTTCGCGAAATCATCTTTATTTTATTTATTTAAATTAGTCTATGGACAATTTCCTTACAGACTATTTAAGCAGAATAGTATATAATTCAATTAAATCAATACAAATTAAATATTGCGCTATTTAAAGAACATGTAAAAGTTAATGATTAAAAACACATATGACGTCACATTTGATGATACAAAGGTTCTGCGAAAAATCTATAAAATGAACATTTCATTAAAGCAAGTACATAGTTTTCTAAGAGGATCTGAAATTTCATAGTTGGTACGACAAGCTGCAACATAGAGTGGGTTAAAAGAACGAAGTGAACGTTGAGGAATATTGAAACATACGTTGTTCAGTAAAAATTCGGAGTTGATGTTACCACTGATAAGATTTACCATAAAAGAGGTGTTGAGCATTGTTCTCCGGCTCTTTAAAGTAGGAAGATTAATTTCAGCTAATCTCGTAGAGTATGATGGAAGTGTCATCCGATTTCTATAAACGTTTCTTAGTCAGAAAATTAGAAATTGTTTTTGAACGGATTCAAGATGTTCAATAGAACTTTATACAGTGGAACCCAAATTATGCTACCATATTCTAAAATTGGCCGAACTAATGCAATATACAATGTTTTAGTGACATATGGATCATTAAAATGTTTTGCTTATCTTTTAATGAATGCAAGGATACTTCGGGATTTATTAACAGTCATAGTAATGTGTTGGACAAAATTTAGTTTACTATCGAGTAAAATTCCCAAATCCATAACTTCGTGAAGCGTTTTTAAATTATAACCATCTAGGTTATAATTGTGAACAGAGCTGTGTGATCTTGAAAATTGCATATGATTACATTTGTTCAAGTTTAATTGCATTAAGTTTAGTTTACACCAAATATAAAAATTGTTTCAGATATTCTGTAAGAACTGTTGATCAGATGGATGTTTTATGTCGCACCATCTTGATCACATAACTAGAAGAATGCTGTCAATGTTGTATCCCGCGGGTTATTAACAAATTCTTGTATATTGTTCTCAATGAAATATACTCTTTGTCGATTTTCTAAATGAGCTGTAAGGTGGACAATTGTGGCATCCCGGTCTTGCACTTCGAATGATAAAATACTCCATACAGCTTCAGAGCTGCAGATGTATCGCCCAGACTGATATTTTTCCACTTCACTGCCTTTATTAATGTCGGATTGACTTTATTGAATTGCACAACTCTACGTTGATGTGGGCATAAAAAATTTTCAAAAGAACCGGATTATAGGGAACGATCTATCGGTTATCAATATCATGTTTTCGGACGGCAGCATTTTGCCCACCCTGCTCTGCAATCGTCGATGATATTTGGGATATCCGTCATCGCTAGTACTTGTTTGAGTTTGGAACAACTTCGGAAATATTTTGCTGCATTTAGAGTCTGGCATACATGTAGAATTCGGGCTTAAAGTTCCGCAAGAGCCGTGTACCTTATGTTTCTTTACGATTTCGTACAGGATAAGATCTTCATCTTTATCCGGTAATTCAGCTGAAATAACCCAGTCAATTTGGTTTGGTCTAATTTTGTTCACTAACCACACCAGCAGGTGTACATGTGGCAAGTCACGTTTCTGCCATTCTATTGTGTACATATGACAGCGCGGCGGACCGAATATATGAGACTTTTTAATGAGGTTCAGGAGTTTCTGTACTTTTAAATGGAATACTCTGTTAACTATATCGCATCTATCTTGTGGAGTTGAATTTGTGTTCATTGATTTCCGGACAATTTGGGTTACATGTTTCAGTTATAAATAAATCAGGTTCGCCGTAATTTCTGACGTAAGTCATGGCGTCTTGCGATTTTTTGTGTAAATATCGAGGTCCACCTGTGAATGATGAAGGTAGTATAACCTACTGTCCATCTTGTTACCCAATGTATTTCTAATTGTATAAAGGTGTAGAAAAATAAAAAAGATTCATATCGAATATAATTTATTTGTTGGGCTGGTTTTATATGAGTTTCTAAGGCTACTTTGCTTATTCTGATGTACTTTTTGGAAATAATTTATAATTCTCAATAAGCTTTTGAAAATATGTGCATAAGATAAGAGGTTTGTAACTTTTCAAAACTATGGTTGAAGTCTACAGATGGCCATCAATGAATTGCATATGGACGTTGCTTAACCACCAACAAATAAATTTTATTTAAAATAAAATTATGACAATATGTCAAATAGTAAATTTCGTAATAAATAAAAACTACTATCATACGAGTATTAAACTAATACACCAGATAAGTGATGACAAAGAAAAATACACATGAGTACTGATGATATAGGTCTAGCGGATTTCAAAAACAGATGTTCTGCTCTGCTGTGTAAGTTGGATAGGTAAAATGTTATGATGACTTCCCGTGTGGCTTGGAACAATTATCCTATCAATTTTAATTGAATATAATTATATTTTCAATTGGTTTTTACCTATTACAATGTATTAGGATTTTTTAAATTCTTTGACAAGAAGGACCTAATAAACGGCTTAATGTTCACAGGAATGTAATATCAAATACTGAAGACTTCTTATAGAAAAGAGGTAGAATAAAAAAAATTTTAGGTGCAAGATACATTAATACTCAACAGAGGTGAAAGCAAACTTGCAGACAGAACTGCAATAAGAAATGTATTTTACTACACGCTAAGTTAGCGACTTATTTTTATATATATATTAGTGATTCATATTAAAAAATGCGTAACAAAGAATGTCTTAAGGCGTTTTGGTATAAGATGCATGCGCACAATGCACATATGTACATGCATAAGCGATTATATACTAACCCAAGGCTGCTTAAATTTGCCTTGCACTAATGTGTGCACTGTTTTGTGTTTATACGGACAATTTTTTTGTCTCTTTCATATTTTTCGTACTTTCTGACCACAAGTCACAATGGCACGGAATTATTCTCATTTATCAGTTTTATTTTACAGCATATGTAGTTTTAACGTTGTTTAACATCTTAAGTATTTACAAGTCGTCTCCTTTGTAAAAACAAACAAGAAATATGTGTTCTTTCCTGATGTTTTTCTCGTATTTCAATGTTTTTTCATAAAAACACTGATTTATTGTAGATATTAGTACACATTCATATAGATGTGTATTTAATTACACATTTGTTTTCAACATTTCCAATTCCCTAAATTGTTGCACTCATTGAGTGACTCATTCAAGTTCACAGAACAAACAAAAATTTCACATTTATGTGTATTTATGCCACAATTCCTGGAATATGTTGCACTTTGTTACAGAAATAATGGCACCCTTACCCATCCATGCATTTGTACATGAGCATGTAACTAAGTGACATTTCATATTTTTATATCATTTGCTCTTCTCTTGTGCCGTAAATAAAATGGATGTTTGTGTTCTAATTTTTCCTGCATATCAAAAATACGTATATAAATACAAGTATGATTTCAGGAAATGAAAAACTAATTATTTTCTAATGAACTAAATTATTTCAAAAAATTATATACGTTTGCGGAATTTATAGAATTTCGAAGAAACAGAGTGAAAATGGAATATTTAGAATACTAGTCACAGGAGTGGCGGAATTTCATACCAACCAAAAGTGAACTAACTTAAAAACAAGTAAAAGTGCTATATTCGGCTGTGCCGAATATTAAATACCCTTCACAGATGTAATTCTTTTCGTTTACATTTTTCGTCTAGGAATCTATTTCTAATACCTCTGAACGTCTTTCAAAAATATTGAATATGTTTAATTTACAAACAAAATGACAAAATCCGTTTTATGTACCTCAAAAAGTTCTAATTGTGCAACCGTAGAATCGTCTTTTAGATTCTTTTGGTTTTTAAAACCAATTTTTTCTTCCTGATATATAAAGTAGGTATAATTCATCATAAAAATCAAAATAGCAAATTATATGGTTACTTTAATGAATCAGAAAATGTCGATTTTCCAACCCTGGAACCGAATTTTTAGTTTTTAAAATTTTTAGTACCAATTTAATTCTTAACGAAACATAAAATATGTTTAATTCACTGAAAAAAAAAAAACAAAATTGGGAACTTCTATGGTTACTTTTATGTACCAAAAAAATTCGATTTTCCAACCCTGGAACCGAATTCTTAGTTTAAAAACTTTTAATACCAATTTAATTTTTGGCGAAGTATAAAATATGTTTTATTCACTGAAAAAAAACCAAAATTGGGAATTTATGTGGGTACCAAATGTATGTACCAAAAAAATTCGATTTTCCAACCCTGGAACCGAATTTTTAATTTTTTGATACTAATTTATTTTTTTCTGATATATAAAATATAATAAATATAATAAAAACACAAAATTTGGAATTTATGTGGGTACTTTTATGTACCAACTATATATCGATTTTTCAACTCTGCAAGCGAATTTTTATTTTTTACCAATGCAATTCTTAGTGACGTGTAACATAGTTTTACTTCACAAAAAAATTTAATTAGCAATTAGCAATTTAATTAGCAAAAACAACAATTTCAATTGCCTATTTGGTTACTTTTATATATTTAAATTTCCCAACCCTGGAAATGAAATTTAAATTTTTTTACCAATGAAACTATTAATGAGGCATGAAATAGTTTTATTTAAGAAAAACTTAATATTTGTAACCATTTTGGTCACTTTCATGTACTGCAAAATATTGCAGTTTTCCACCTCTGGAATCTAAATTAAAATTTTTTTTTTAACTTTTTATACCAATTTTGTTTTTCCTGAACTAAAAAATAGTTTTAATTAGTAAAAAACTGACGTTAGTTGCCTTTTTGGTTACATTTATGTATAAAAAAATATTTAAATTTCCCAGCCCTGGAAGCGAAATTTTAATTTTTAAAATTTTTTTTATCAATGCAAATCTACATGAGGTATGAAGTAGTTTTGTTTTAGAAAAACTCAAATTTTGCAACCATTTTGGTTTTTACATGTACCATAAAATATTGCATGTACCAAAAAAACTTTCATTTTGCCAACCCTGGAAGGAAAATTTTATTTTTTTGTTTGGTATTTTTTTATCAGTGCAACGCTTCATGAGGTATAAAGTAATTATTTTTAAGAAAAATTTCAAATTTTTAACCATTTTGGTCACTTTCATGTATTGTTAAATATTGCACTTGTTCAACCCTGGATTCGAAATTTTGACTTTTTTTGGAAATTTTTGATACCAGTTTGGTTCTTCCAAAAATATAAAATAGCTTTAGCAAAAAAAAAACAACGTCAATAGCCTTTTTGATTACTTTCACGTATAAAAAAATATGCAATTTCCCACCCCTGGAAGCAAAATTTGAATTAAATTTTTTTTTGGCCAATGCAAATCTTCATGACGTGTAAAGAGGTTTTGTTAAAGAAAAACTTAAAATTTTTAACAATTTTAGTCACTACATGTACTACAATATACGGAATAGGTCGAAATTTTTTTTTTTTTTTAGTTTTTAATAGACCATTGAGGCTTCCCAAAGCACGAAATAGGTTTAATTTACAAACATTAAAAAAAATAATTGATTTTTGGTATAAATTTTGCGTCGAGAAATAGGTGTAAGTTTCCTAGCTCTGGAACCATACTTCTGATCTTCCTGCTGAATTTCAATACCACTTTATTTAAGTTCATTTCCAATCCAACGGTCCAAGAACGAAGTCTCTAGCTCTTCTGGGGGCTTGGGGAAAGCTACAGACAGACGGACATCGCTCAATCGTCATCGCTATTCATAAGGATCCAGAATATATATACTTTATGGTTTCCCATGTTGATATCGAAGAAATTACACACGGAATGACAAACCTATATATACCCTTTCACTTTTTTGTGAAGGGTATAATGAATATAAGAAGATCTCATATTCTAGTTGATATTCTTAGTGAGCAGTGCCACAGTGGAAAGTGGATAAACCGAACAAAGAACGCTGATGAGATGTCGTATCGGCCACAAAATCAGTACTAATTAGAGTTATAAATTATTCGCATTTCAACGTTGTTCGAGTAATTCAAATAAGTGATTTGTTCGTTCGCTCTAACGATTATATATAAAAAATTATTCGATTTTTTAATGAGAATAAAGAATAAAAATATTGTTTGAAAATAAAAACACATTTCAAAAATTAACAATTCATATAAAAAAAGCTTATAAATAAAATGGTCAATATTGTTATTAAATGCTTGTAAAAATAAAACTGCTGTTGGCTGAAGTAGTAGAACACGAGACTATGAAGCGGAAGGTCGTGAGTTCGAGCCCGCGCTGAGTCATGAAATATTGTGTTGAATTCTTCTGAACAGCATTAGTGCGTGGTTGTGTTAGTTGTTGCCAGCCTGTTTCAATGATGAAGGCATAGTCACTGATCACTGAACATAATTGGCAGCGACTGACACTATCATGTACTAAAAAGCAGAGTAACAGCATCCACCTTCGTCGGCCCTGTAGCAATAATTAGCCGGCGAAGTAAAAGGTTGAAATAGCTACAAAAACAACTGTCTATATTCTCATCTTTCCTAATCTGTCCCCTCAATACTATCCCCTCGTTTTCAGTTCCGGCGCAATGCATTGCATATATAGGGGTCATCCCCTGAGTGCTGGTCCAAGATAAAAAAAAAAAAAAAAAAAAAAAAGTAAAAGGGCTGTACCGAATCTTAAATACCCTTCACAGATGTATTTCCTCTTTCTTTCTAAAACAGAAAATAGGTTTAATTAAAAAAAACAAAATGTTCTTATCAGTTACTTTCGTATTTAAGAAAACGTTTAAATTTTTCGGCTAGGAAGCTAAATGTTTGGGTCTTCTTATTTCTAATATCTCTGAACATCTTTCAAAAATATGAAATATGTTTAATTTACAAACAAACAAAACTCCCTTTCAATTAAATTATTTTTTCCTGATATATAAAGTAGGTATAATTCATAACAAAAATCAAAAATAGGAAACTTTTGAGTTAAAACACGTCAAACCATCACGAAAAAATTGCTATTTCGGCATCATCACTTCCGATTTCAATGAAATTTAACACAAATGTTATACACTATAAGAGTATAATTAAACAAAAAAAATTTGGGCCAGATCCATTCGGGTTCCGAAATATGACGTCATAAAAGTGGGTCATAAAAATTTTGAAAAATCACAAAACTCTCCTTACAAAAAGCGATAGAACTTTTGAACTATGCAAGATAATTTAGTTTTTTTGGTATCGTTTTAAAGGTGAAAGTGCACCCTTATGATATGCATATTGCGATTTTTTAAGAAAAGGTCAAAAGTTATTTTTTGGGGTCTTGAGTTCAAAGGTCTATATCTGAAAAGTATGTTTCTTAAAATTCTTAAAAAATATATGTGTCAAGTATTAGTCCCTCTTCTACATTTCCTGAAAATTTAAAGGTGGAGACTCGATTGGTGTCAGAGTTATAAACCAGAAAGTGATCCAAGCGTGTTTTGTGTTCATACTCAATTGATTGTTTGTTTTGTACTATATGAACTATCCCAACATACCATAAAGCAATCCTTTTTCAATGAAGCTTGAGAATAAGCCTACAAAAACAGTAATATGTAAACATTTCTTAAATTAATTTTTAATATTATATATAAAATTTGAATTTACAAACGTTTTTTAACTATCCACAATAATGTGCTTGAATGTCAAAACGTTTTGTATCTTCATTTAGCTTGAAATTTGTGAGTGAAGTGCGTATTAAAATATATTAAAGGGTAATAAATATTTAAATAACGAAAAATAAATAAATCAAAGAAGAGAAACAAATGAAATAATTAATCTTCTTTTAAATAATAAAAAAATAAAGACAAATGAATTGGAAGAAAAAAATGAAAAAGATTTCAGTGATGGTGAAAGCATTATCAGTAGGTATCACTGAAGACCAGCTTATTAAAGACAGCAAAACCTTCTTCCAGTTTGCAAAAAATTTATCAAAACTGAGAAATGAATACGGCAATAGGAAAAAAAACATAAACACATAACACCTATTGTATTTTTTGTGTAATAAATAATATTAAAGAATATTCTTTTATTGTAATAAAACAATTTATTGATGTCTTAATGTTTATTATACTATTATACTAAAAATGTTATGATAATATTGAGACGAATAAGCTTTTTTATACAATAATTAATATAATATTATTTTTGTAAGCTTATTCTACAATTGAAAAGTTAAGCTTTTAGTAAGCTTGAACATATAATATTTTCATAAGGGTTCCGTTTTGATTTTTCTACAATTGTTACGATAATCTTTTTCAACAAATTCTAAAATGTTTTTTAAACTTAATGCTAGAGTTAATGTCGACGTCGTCGATGGCGTCAAATGTCAAAAAAAAAGTTGAATCGTATGAAATTGTATGAGAGCAGTTAATCTCAACGCGTTGCAACGCCGTAAAAGTTCAATCTATTTCAACTTTTTCGGCGTTGAAACGCCGTCAACGGCGTCGACATTAACTCTAGCATAAGGCTTGTGTTGGTAAGCTTATTATAACATTATTCTCAAGCCATTTGGTATGTTGGGATGTACATACATATGTGCTGACGTTCTGTTTCGATTGTTGTTGCAGTTTATTTTTTTAATAAATCATCAAGTGCAAGTGAAAAAAACACACATATGTAACCTTTCTGTTTCTATCATCATACGAAAGTTTTATTGTTGTTGCAGATAGATACATACATGAATTTTAAGCTTAAAGAATATATTGTTGCATTATTTGGACAGTTCGATTTCAGCATGTGACCAAAAATAATAGGTAAATCAAACAAAATCAAAAATTGTTACATCAAATTTCGCAAAGAATTTGTTTAAAAAATTTAAATAATTGTGATCTGTGTTTAAAATGTTACATAAAAAATGTATTGTTGCAACCCTTCGAAAAAGTGGGACATAAATATATGTACATCATTTGGACTAAGAAGAGTTCAAAGTGGATGGCTGTCATATGTAAAAATATTTCAACATCAAATAGAGTATGCCATTCATGTAGACTTAGTCCCGGTTTACACTAGCAATTTTTGTCGTAGCAATTCTTGATATTTAGTGAGGAAGAGCGAGAAAGGAATACAAATGGTATATATTCCTACTTCAGGACTCTCACACAAAATAAGAATCGCAGCGATAGAAATCGCACAATGTAAACTGGGACTTAGATTATGTCGACTACAAAGAGAAAACAGTTTACATTCAGAAGAAGAAATAGACTATGAAGTGAAAGATTCAGTTGAAGGCTTGGAGCAAAACGAACCGTTGCCTAAAGACAAAGCTGTGGTGATTAAAAAAATTGTGGTTTCTAAATTAAATGAAACGCTACCATACCTTGAAGAATCTCCAATTTCATCCAGCAAAATGTTATTTAAAACGTACAGAAGCAACAAATTTCAAAATGTGAGTACTACCATCAAAAAAATAGTTTTTCCAGATTTGACACCTTCAACATCACACCAATGGCCGGAATTAGAAATAATAGCAAAATTAAAAGAAACATTTAAAACATTTACGAAAAATAGCGAGAAAATGCAGTTACTTACGATTTTGCTTAAAAGCTGGTCTATTTCCAAGTTCGTAGAGGAATTCCACATATCTATGGGACGTGAAGTGAAAAAACTTGTCGAAGAGAAAGGTATATTAAGTACCCCGAATGAAGAGATGGGCAAATCGAAACTGCTGATACAGTTAAAGCCGGTGTATGCCCTGGATTAAAATTTTGTGTCCGTTACGGAAAATGGAATAAAAGTTCGTAAAACAAAAAGACTTTTGCTAGGGAACTTACGGGAAATGTATGCTTTGTTTCGAGAACGACATGGCGAACACAAAATAGGTCTAAATTTTGTGAGCTCAGACCGAAAAACGTAGTGCTCGTCAACGCATGTGGCACCCATAATGTATGCGTCTGTATAAAACACCAGAACGTTAAATAAATGCTTCACTCTATTAATTTAAAATAATTAACAAAAAACTTAAAAGATTATGAAATGGAATCTTACAAAGACCGTTCTAAAAAAATTGTGTGCTCTTCAGGATCTCCGTACTGCTATATTAGAAAATGTAAATTTTGTCCTGTATAAGATAATTTAATAGCTACACTTCGTCAAATATTCGAAGAAAATAACATTGATTAAATAAGGTATAAACAATGGATAGAGACTGATAGAGACAAATTGGAAACGATGATCCAACCAACCGATGATTTTTTAGATTTAAACTCTTACTTCCACATTGTTTTATATCAAAACAACAAAATGAATTTTTAGCACATAAAAAATCATCTGTAAAAGAAAACGAATGTGTCGTTATTTGTGGTTTTTCTGAAAACGTGTAATTTACTATTCAAGATTCTGTCCAAGGATTTCATTGGAACAATGCACAATAGAGGTACAACCAAAATAAGGCCTTATTACCACGCTGTAGCCGATGTTGTGCTGAAACCGAAATATGTTTCCTCAGGTCGTTTCGGAACAAAAACGTTCCACGTCGAAGCCGATTTCTGAAAGCCCTTTAAGATTTGGTTTTTTTATTTTTTAAAAATTTTTTTTTTGCATAAAACAGCGTAGGTAAGTCGCAAAAATTAATAGCTAAGAATCATGTTGTTTGAAGTGATTGGCCTTAACAAATTTTTGTTTTTTCGTATAAAGAGTAGTATTTTGAGTTAAGTTGTTATTCTAATAATAAAAGTTTCTTTTAGTCAGGTAGTATTTTGAGTAGCAACTGTTTAATTGATTTACGCTAAGTAAATTTTTTGTTTTAATTTGAAATATGATAGTTTTCATGAAATAATGCTTAACGTTTTCTTCGAGTTGTTTCTGTTTTCGTGAAATAATTCTGTTTTTCATTGAGTTATTACTGTTTTGATGAAATATTTTTAATGACACTTTGTAATATTATCACTTTGTCATTTGAAAAATTGCATTTCAGCAATAAGCAAAAAATGCAATTTTGATCAGCTAGAAATTTTATTATTAAGTTTATGAAACATAATAGTGAAATCAAAAAGTCAATTATCAAAATGAGTTGTCCAAAAAAAAAGATGCCACTGTCGGAAAATAAAAGAAGGGATATTAGGGACCTAGTCAAGAGAAACATAACCCCTAAAAAGTACTTTTTTTATTTAATAAAATATATATTTTAACTTTTTAGCGGTTGTTAGCATTTATTTAGCTTTAAAAACTTTGTTTACTTTAGTCTTTAATTTGGAGGGTATATTCACTTTGTCATTCCGTTTGTAACGCATCGAAATATCCATCTCAGACCCCATAAAGTATATATATTCTTGATCAGTGATGAAATCTAAGACGAACTGAGCATGTCCGTCCGTCCGTCCGTCTGTGGAAATCACGATTCAGTTCAAACGAAAAGAGCTAGACTCTTGAAATTTGGCATAAATATATTTTAAAACTTAGAGCAGGTTAAGTTCGAAGATGGGCTAAATCGAGCAAGAGGGAAAAAGTTCCCTAAGAAGAACTAAACCTACCCAGAAAAAACAACATAATTTTTAAAGTTTTTTGGTTATTTTGTTAAGCAAATGATATATTTTTATGTCAAATACGGTCCAACGCCTTAAACTTGGAGCCATTAAATAAAATAAAAATATTTTTTGACCCCGCCCACTTCAGTGGGCGTTATTATAGGCAAAAATAGCATAAAAATTTAACAAATTGTTTTACTTAAGCCTACATTCCTTAAAAATAACACTTTTAAGCTTTAATGACGAAGCTGAGACGAAGCCTGGTACTACTCTGCCCTAACCCCTCCTTCCCCTTCGCCCCCTAAATGACCCTACCAAAAATAAAATGTTTTTTTAAATTTTGTATATAATCATCCCAAGCATTTATCTTTAGAGTTTTATGACTGCCGATTTCTGCCCTAGCCCCCCACCCCCGCTTCTTCCTTTGCCCCTAAATGATCCTACCAAAAAAAATTTTTTTTTAAATTTTGTATATAATTATCCCAAGCATTTATCTTTAGAGTTTAGACCCTATCAAAAAAAAGAAATTTTAATTTTGTATATAATTATCCCATGCATTTATTTTTAGAGTTTTATGACAAAGGTGAAATGTTTCCCCCACAGCCCTTGCCAGAGCGACTCCGCCAAAATACAGTTTTTATAGCCTCCAAAGAGAATTGTGATGAAGTCTAAGACGGTCTAGCAATGCCCATACGTTCGTGTGTGGAAAACATGATATTGTATATTTTTGAACCCCGCCCCCTTTAGTGGGCGTTGACGTGCGATATTATATAAAGGAACTCTGTCCCACCAAGTTAAACATTTCAAATTCACTTACTAAATATTTGGAGGGTATTTAAGATTCGACCCGGTCGAATATAACGTTTTTACTTGTTTCATTTCATGTTTATCTGTTTTATTAAAAATGTATTAAAAATACATCTATAAATTTCATATAAAAAAACACAACTCAAAATATTTACTTCTTATAAACAAAAATGTATTAAAAATACACCTATAAATTTCATATAAAAAACACATCTCAAAATATTTACTTCTTATAAACAATAATGTCAATGAACAAATAAAAAGGTTATTCAGCGCAATACAATAGATAATTGTTCGATAACGAATGCAATAATCCCAAAAAGGAAATTTACGAACAATTTTACTCGATCACGAATGCGGTAATTCGGCCCTAGGATTGATAAATGCCTATAAGAAAATAATTGATAAGTGACTAAAATGCGTTGAAATATTTTTAAAAATTATTTTCAGATAGTGACCTGATTTACAAAATTACGCTTTTCCAATAAATTGACTGAATTCAAGCTTTGGTTTCGAAGAAACTTTTATGTAATTATAATTACTTATACGTGTTAATTTGGATTCAACCACTTCTTTACGGTAACATTTTTGTATGGAATAATTTATTTGTTATTTTTCCGCCATAGCAAAGCTGTCCTATATAAGCAAAATTAGCATCGACAGATTATATTATTCTTTGCTTTTATTGCTGTCAGAGATTGTGTCTTAGCAATGAATAAGAAAGAAAAATAGTTTTAAGTGATGGACTTAAATTATTCGCACACTTAATGAAAACCAGTTACGAATTTATTTTTAATTGTATTGCTAATAAACTTTTGAGTACATGATACATAGTAAGCAATTATAATCAGAACAGCTAAGAGTTCATTGTACGAATATCCTTTTATGAGGTTAAGAAATTATTTTTAAAAATTTTTCTAGTACTGTTTTTGATTTAGTGTGCGATATATAATTTTAAATATTAATTGCAGTGAAAAAAGTTTGAAAGCAAAGAAAATAAATAGTTTACTTTTATTCATATTCAACGATTGGATGAAATAAGAAATTCAATTAAGATTGATAGGAAAGTTGTACAAAAATTTATTTTAAATTCAGAAAGACATAATAAATAATTCAAAGCAACCGAGAGACTTAATATCAGTTTTCTATTATCCAACTTACCCAGCTGAGCAGAACAACTGTTTTCGAAAGCCGCTACACTTTCGTCTTTAGTACTCGTATGTATTTTTGTTTTTCACCACATAATATGATAACAGTCTTTATTTATACAAACTTTATTAGGAAATTGCATACAAGGTATACAAGGTTGCAAGGTATCAAACCGATGGCAACACAGTTTAAGTCCCAGTTTTGCCGTTTGACTATTTTCATCAACTCCCATTTTTCTGTTTTTTTGTTTTGAATTACATATTTTCAAAAGCACATAGGAAAGTCAAAATCTTGTAACTTGGAAAATTAGAAACTGATATTGACTCTCCTATGTGATTCGGAAATCCAAATTTAAAACAACTTTTGGAACAATACGATATGATAGGCTAATCAATTAAGATTGAATGAAATATATTAATTAGATGAGTTTGATCGCAATCTTAAGCGAACGAATGAAAGATTCCGAAACTAGTTTAATAGCTACCAAAATAATGATATAAATTCTGGACTATGGCAAAGCCCTTCAAAAAGCCCCGTTTTATAATATTTGCTAGGAATAGATATTTAAGACATGCATACATAAACAAAGTTGATAACAATTCGTTTTCCCTCCCGCGCATTTCCTCCCGATGAAGGTAAGCGAAATGTTTTCAATTTTACTCACTCTAAACGAATTTTTGTATTTACTTTCCCATTTATGTACTTTGAATTTAACATTTTAAAAATACCGAAATGCAACTTAGTTTAACCTTATTCTTCCTTTTATTAAATTTTCTTAAGTGTCGTTATGAATCATATGTCAACAAAACAACTTATTTTTTAATAATTGGAAAAGTGCAGAAGCAGAAAGAGATCGACGAAATTATGAGAAAGCAATTAATTATAAATTCATATTTAATTTTTTCATACATAAATATATCATACATAAGCACATTTAAGTATTGTTCTCTTGTGTTCTTCGCTGCCGGAAGAATAAATAACAAAGAAGATATCAACATATATTGGCATCTCTTAATATTAAGCGGCAGTTTTTTATACCCTTCACAAAAAAGTGAAATTGTATATATACATAGGTTTGCCATTTCGTGTGTAATTTCTTCGATATCAATATGGTACCCCATAAAGTATATATATTCTGGATCCTTATGAATAGCGATGACGATTGAAGGATGTCCGTTAGGGCGTCTCGAAAAAAAAAGTTCGCCGTACACCACAGAATATAAAGTATTGTTGCAAGGCAGTTTTGAAAAAAAAATTTTTAATTTTTATTGCCGAAAGTAGGGGTCGCCAAACCACATTTTTCGTTATATCTTCGACATTTATAGTCCTATCTCAAAGTGTGATATATCGATGTTTTCGTCTTGAGGAGGCCAATATTTTGATTTAATAGTCATTAACCTAAAATATCTCATTCTAGTATTTACCTACCAGATCTCAGTTTCTACCACCCTAATGTACCACCCTATTGTCAGAAAATTAAAGCCCGCAAAAATCATTAAACTTTTGTTAAAGAAGTTTTTCGATATTTCCAACAGAACTGTTAAAAAATATAATTTATGTTTTTTGCCGAATGTAGGGGTTACCTTTTTGAGTATTTTTGTCAGATTTTCTGTATTTACTGTCGGATCTCACAGTGCGATATATCGATGTCTTTGTCTCGAGGAGGCCAATGGTCATCTTTAATATTCATTGACCTCAATATAACCGTTCTAATAGTTAAGGCTGTTCTTATGAAATATTTCCATAATTCCGGTAGATCTATAAGAAAAAAATTCATGTTTTTTGTCGAGCCTAGGAAATGTGATTTTAAATTGATTTGAAATTGATTTGAAATTTTTCGTACAAAATTTTATACCCGGAAATCCATCTTTCGGTTAGACGTTAACGGGAGATTAAGTAAATTCGAGTTAGTTTAAATCCTCTAATAATGGAAGTAGTACCGTTATTACTCTCATAGTTTATTTATTTTTGTATTATCCATGAAATACCTGTTGGAAATTTGTTATGAAAGTTTACGCGCCATTTTGGTTTCTTGTGAAAAGCCAACCACTTGCAATTCACGGAAGTCGCCACGTTTTTAAATATATATCTTGGATTCGTCAACTGCCAGAAGATGTTCAACAGATACTTCGCCCGTCGATAGAAGATAACACGTACTTTTTCCACCCCGAGAATGTATTGTTATCGATGATAACGGACCAAGATCCGCTAGTACGTTCAGACGGCTATAACAAGATTTTGTCTGCGCGAAATGAAGCAGCAGTAGGCATTCGTCAAATGTACGGTGCACAAGTTAAAAATTTCATAGACTTCGAAAGTGACTCATATTACCATATGATCAATTGGACCAAATTTGAATTGACTGAGCCGCCGTGCTTGCAGTTCTATATGCAAGACCAGCTGGAAGCATTACAGTTTTCAAAAGAAATAATCGAGATACCAGG
This sequence comes from Linnaemya tessellans, assembly GCA_951800035.1. Taxonomy (NCBI): domain Eukaryota; kingdom Metazoa; phylum Arthropoda; class Insecta; order Diptera; family Tachinidae; genus Linnaemya; species Linnaemya tessellans. Next base: position 74,908,417 of record OX637534.1, on the reverse strand, counting down.
TAGCACAAGAAAAACAACTTTGTTTGATAGTTTTGTTGACTAACCTTAATTAATTTCACAGAATATCCGTGCCATTCTCAAAACACCGAGCGTTTTGTTCATGTAGTACATGAGTCTGCCATGGCTGTTACCGATGAGCAACGCCTAGGCCACATTTTTTCCAAGCTCGAAAGCCGTGAAAAATATAGCCAACTTGGGTCATTTCAAAATATGATTAAATAAAATTGTTTTAATATACACAGATCTTTGAATTTTTATTGTATTGGTACAGATATTATGGTAAGTTCGAAAAGAGTGTATCACTATTTAAAAAAGAAGATACTAGGCAAAATCATCGATATATAATACTATAAAATCCGACTGTGAATACCGAATATATGATAACTGTTTAAAAAGTCAACCCCTACATTCGGCAAAAAACATAAATTATATTTTTTAACACTTCTGTTGGAACTATCGAAAAACTTCTTTAACAAAAGTTTAATGATTTTTTGCGGGCTTTAATTTTCTGCTATTAGGGTGGTACATTAGGGTGGTAGAAAATGAGATCTGGTGGGTAAATACTAGAACGGGATACAAAATACCATTGACTATTAAAGCAAAACATTGGTCTCTTTGAGACAAAAACATCGATATATCACACTTTGAGATCCGACTGTAAATGCCGAAGATATAACGAAAAATGTATTTTGGCGACCCCTACTTTCGGCAAAAAATATTAAAAAATTTTTTTTTTAAAATGTCTTACAACATTACTTCGTATTCGGTGTTGTACGGCGAAGTTTTATTTTCTTGCCTATATGGCGAGACGCTCTAATGTCCGTCTGTCTGTACGTGAAATCGGGTTTCCCAAGCCCCCAGAACAGCTAGAGACTTCGTTTTCCGTTGGATTGGATATGAACTTAAATAGAGTGATATTGAAATTCAGAAAAATCCGTAGCACGGTTCCAGAGCTGGGAAGCTTACACCTATTTCTCGGCGCAAAATTAATACCAAAAACCAACTTTTTTTTTGATAGTTTGTAAATTAAACCTATTTCATGCTTTGGGAAGCCTCAATGGTCTATTAAAAACAAAATAAAATAAAAAAAATTTCCAGGGATGGGAATGTAAAATTTTTTTTTCGGCCCATTCCGTATTTTGTGGTACATGTGACAACTAAAATGGTTAAAAATTTTAGGTTTTTCTTAAATAAAACCTCTTTATACATCATGAAGATTTGCATTGTTCAAAAAAAAAATTTTAAATTAATATTTCGCTTCCAGGGGTGGGAAATTGGAATTTTTTTATACATAAAAGTAACCAAAAAAGCAATTGACGTTGTTTTTTTCGAATCCAGGGTTGGACAGGTGCAATATTTTATAGTTCATGAAGGTGACCAAAATGGTTCAAAATTTTAAATTTTTCTTAAATAACACTACTTTATACCTCATGAAGAGTTGCGTTGGTAAACAAAAAAAAAAAACAAAACAAAAATTAAAATTTCACTTCCAGGGTTGGGAAGTTGAAAGTTTTATTTGGTACATCGTATATATTGTAGTACATGAAAGTGACCAAAATGGTTGCAAATTTTAAGTTTTTCTTAAATAAAACTATTTCATGCCTCATTAAGAGTTGCATTGGTAAAAAAAAATTTAATATTTTTTCCAGGGTTGGGAAATTGAAATATTTATTCTTCATAAAAGTAACCAAATAGGCAATTGACGTTGTTTTTTTTGCTAATTAAAATTGTTTTATAATTCAGGAAGATCAAAATTGGTATTAAAATCTTAAAAAAATCAAAATTTCGACTCCGTGGTTGGACAAATGAAATATTTTATGGTACATGAAACTGACCAAAAAATTTAAAAATTTTAATTTTTTGTCAAGTAAAACTATGTTACACCTCACTAAGAATTGCATTGGTAAACAAATAAAAATTCGCTTCCAGAGTTGGAAAATCTAAATATTTTTGGTACATAAAAGTAGCCACATAAATACCAAATTTTGTGTTTTTAGTGAATTAAACCTATTTGATATTTCAGAAAAAATTAAATTAGTATCACAAAATTAAAAATTCGGTTCCAGGGTTGGAAAATCGAAATTTTTGGTACATACATTTGGTACCCACATCAATTCCCTATTTAGGTTTTTTTTGAGTGAATTAAACATGTTTTATGCTTTGCTAAAAATTAAATTGGTATTAAAATTTTTTAAATTAAAAATTCGGCTCCAGGGTTCGAAAATCGAAATTTTTTGGTACATATAACTTCCCAATTTTGTTTTTTTCAGTGACTTAACCCAATTTTATACATCGCTAAGAATTAAATTGGTATTAAAAATTTTAAAAACTAAAACTTCGGTTCCTGGGTTGGAAATTCGACATTTTCTGATTCATAAAAGTAACCATATTATATGTTAATTTTGATTTTTATGATAAATTATACCTACTTTATATATCAGGAAGAAATAAACTGGTATTAAAAACCAAAAAAATCTAAAAGACGATTCTACGATTGGACAATTAGAACTTTTTGGGGTACATGAAACGGATTTTTTCTTTTTGTTTGTAAATTAAACATATTTAATATATTTGAAAGACGTTCAGAGGTATTAGAAACAAGAAAAGCCAAACATTTAGCTTCCTAGCCGAAAAATTTAAACGCAAAGAATGACATTTGTGAAGGGTATTTAAGATTCGGCACAGCTGAATATAGCTCTTTTACTTGTTTAACTTAATCTTGGCAGAAAATCTCATGTATCGAAAGGCTGTTGAAATTCTTTGTTTTAGCTTTCAGGTCATTGATCTTAACAAGGCTGTTTTGTTTTCTCTTTTGTCGGTGAACGTCACATTCTTAACTTGAACGACAAAAGAAAAATATATTTATGAGAATACAAAAAAATACACAAACTGTCCGACAAAAGAGAATGTTATAAATATTCCCAAACATACATATTTAGATATATTTAAGAATTCTGCCAAATATTTTTCTGTAAACGTTTAGACACATTTACAGGGTCAAGAAAATATTTCATAAACAACAACTATCTACGATCAATATACATATTGTTTATATTAATATTACATTATGCTTGATAGTGTAAAACATATAGTGTACAGTACTCACTGACTGATCAATATTATTGGGAAGTTTCATTATAGATAGAAAGGTGGAATTTCGCTTAGGGTTATGACCAGGCACAGAAGTCCAATAAAAAATTTTCAGTACGAGGAACAAATAAACAAAGAAATCTCGAAATATCAACACAAAGTAATCATTTTCCTCCATCACACATCATCTATAATCTTTGAGTTCAGAGAAACTTACAAAGAAAGATATGCAAGAACTCCCGAGATATCTACAAAAATCTATATGTGACCCGGAACTAGAAAGAAGGGGATAGTATTGAGAGGACCGACGAAGAATGATGAGAAGACAGAGAATTTTAGTAGTTACTTTAACCATCTTCGTCCGCTATTTTTTCCAACCCTGCTCGTACTACATGATACCGAATATCGCTGCCACTTATGTTCAGTGACCTTCGTCACTAAACAGACCGAAAACAACTAACCCTACACTATAACCGAACGTAGATATTCTCGGATACTTCAGTCATCAGCAACTTTTTAGTTCTGGAATTCAAATAAATTTAAGTCTCTGATTAGGCAATCTTGAAAACAAATTAATTGAATATCAAATAAATTTGGAGTCTGAGTGGTGGCTTAAGCCTTGTAGTATTGCTATATCGAACAACACAAATGCAACAGTTTTTGGGTGTTATTAAACCAACATTGGCCAATTAAGCACACTAAAACTAATTAGCAACAAAGTTATCAAAAGTTATCCTAGAAGTATTGTAGGATCAAGCTCTTAATAGGTAAAATGCAAGTCTTTCTAGGTAATCCATTAACTTTTTTATGTTTTTTTAACTTTCTAATATGGGAAAAAGCAAAGAATTTTATCCATTCAGAACATGATTCTTTTGTTGATCGCAATGTTTCTTATTTTTATTTTCTTATAGTGCTTTCGAAAGAAACTGAAGTGAAACTCAACCATATCAACGTATCAACGAAGCTTATGCAAATGTGATGCAGATTTGTATTCAACACTTAGGTTAGGTTTGGTTGAAAAGAAGTGCACAGGATTGTCCAAAACGTTACTGGCTACACTTATGCTTTCCAAACTCGCGAATAACGCACGTTTAATCACGCGACTCACAAATACTGAAAAAAACTGATTGACACAAATCGAATAAAAATTTTATTGAATGATTAAATCCAGGAAACGAATGATTTTTGCCGCTATATAATGAAAATTTGCAAACACAGTGCCAATAAAATAAATTTTTAAAAGAAAATATTTAACAGAAAAAAGTGCAACAAAATCATACTAAGAGTAAATGTGTTAAAATAGTATAACGCAAAGCAGTCAAATTTGCTTGATTTGCATATTGCACTTTTATTGCACGCATAACTGTAACTGATTAGCGACTGCATAGATACATATATTCATATGCATATATGCTTTTCAAAGGCAAATAGAAATTAAATTGACACCTAACATCAATCATTATATGTAATTCTGAAGGAAAATTGAACCATAATTAGCACCATTGGCTTATGCTGCAAAGGGCTTACGCGTGTTAAGGAACGGACGTTCAACATCAATTTTTGAAGAAAACATATTATTTAATTTAAATGAAAATATTTAAGCCACTTTCATACAAATGGCTTAAATGAATTTCTTGCGAACTAAATGTTAACTAATTTTTATTAATTTAATTATAATTGAAACGTCAAATAAAATCTGCAATCACATAAGCAATATAATAAATAATCGACCTACTCTGCCCACGCGTTCAGAATTAATTCAATTAAAAACAATTTAAAATAAACTAACAGGAATTAATTGAAGGAACACATATTCAGAAACTGCAAACGAACCAAAATTAAATTTAAAAGCAAATAATTCATATAATAAAATAAACAATGATGGATAAAAATGCATATCACATCAAAATATATTTAGCATAACACTAAACGTATTTAAAAAGAATATTAATGTATATAACAGGCAATCAAACTAACCGGCTATTTACTGCAAGAGTGCTGAAAGAATTTTAATCAATTGGCAAACACGAAGTCCTGACGTCAAAGAGAAAGAAGGAATGAAAGAAATAAAAGTTTTTGTCTAGTCTAAATGTTGTTTGCCGACAATTTAAACGCTCTTATGGATACTTATTGCCATGGTAATGGATTTTCAGTTCTATTTTCTGTTAGTTTCTTTATTTAGACGAGTTAAGGACTAAAATTTTTATATGTATTAAGAAATGGAATCGGTTATTAAAAGAACCACATACGCCAACTTTATTTCATACACATACATACATATATATATATATATATATATATATATATATATATATATATATAATCCATAATTGTATTATGTTAGTTATTTATATATATGTATTCATATATATGTGTGTGTATGTGCATATGTGTATGTGCATATGTGTATGTACATGCATATGTGTTTGTATCTCTCTCTATGTGTATGTATATATGTTTGTATGTAGTTGTGTATGTTCATGTATGCATATATGTATGTATACGTTCATGTATGTATTGATGTATACATGTATAAATATATACAAGCCTGTATATATGCTTTTGTTTTTATGTTCATATTTTTGAAAACATAGATATATTCGAAAAAATTTTTGTCATATTTCAAAACCAATTTATACAGAAAATTTTAATTTTCGATTGTTATTCCTGATGATGTCAACAAATTGTTGACGAAATATCGAATAAAATAGAAAAATTATAACGATTTTTACAAAAACGACCTCGAGCTCAATCATTCTAAAATACATATATATATATATATATATATATATATATATATATATATATACATACATATATATATATATATATATATATATATATATATATATATATATATATATATATACATATACATATATACATATATATATATATATATATATATATATATATATATATATAAAATATATATATATATATATATATGTATATATATATATATATATATATACACATATATATATATATATATATATATATATATATATATATATATAAATAACAACAACATAAAATTACAAAAACACCCGTACATTTTGTTTGTGTAAAATTCTAATATTGTGTCAGAAATTTTCTTTTATAATATAGGTATTTTGTTCACAATTATTTCCAAAAATTTAAATACTTTTCGCATAGAACTTTTTTAAAACAATTTATTTTTGTTACTTTTCTTAAACAATTCAAATTGCACACTTTTTCGCAAAAAGATTTTCCACAACAATTCTTTTTTGCTACTTTTGTTGAATTAATAATCACCCCAATTATAAATATTCCCGGGGAAAAGAGTTCCCGGGGAATTCATTTTCCCGGGAATAAAACTCCCTTATTCTAAACAGACGGGGAGAACAGTATTATGGGAAAGGGAATTTCGAATTTTCGCAGTCAACTGTTTTGCTTTCAGTTGTTTTCTTTTGACTTAAAAAGTGAAAAATATTTTTTTCAGCACAACTCCCTTGCAATTTTTTGAAGGAATTATTTTCTAAATTTATTATCAAATTCTCCCTTTAATTTACATTCATAATACCTACTTTTTTTCCCGGGGAAGAGTCTCCCATTTTCGAAGTTTATTTAGAATAAGGGAAAAGGGAGAAGGGAAAAATCTCCCGGGGAGATTCTATTTAGAATAAGGGAAAAGAGAGAAAATTCCCGGGGAGTTGTTATTCATAATTGGGCTGAATGTTTTTCACAATTTTCCAAAATCATTTTTTCAACGGAATAAACAAATATTGCTCGCTACAAAAGTAAAAAAAATTTGACATACGTTCAGGTAAAAACTAAAAAAATATATATATATATATATATATATATATATATATATATATATATATATATATGTATATATATATATATATATATATATATATATATATATATATATATATATATATATATATGTTTTTTTTATTATTTTTTTAAATCGTTTATTCGACATATTGTTTGTTATGTTGTCAAGTATGTCTATATGACTGCATTTCATTGGTTCTTACACCAAATCATCAGTAGACTTTAACCTAATTCCAAAATAACAAAACCTCTCAGCATATATGTACATAAACTGCCAAAAATGAATTCAGAATTACACAAGCAAAACCATAGGATTTGAAGTTTGAGAAAACACAACAAACTAATTTTATTCGATATAAATCTATTTTGTTTTTCCACCTTCATACAATTCGTTTGCTGTTGGCAAACAATAAAAGTGCAGTGACACTACGATATAAGGAATTAAAAAAGAATATGAAAATATTGCGTTATAGCCATTACATCGCTATAAATAGAGTCAGCAAAGCCTTGGTAAAACGAAATATGAAGGGATACGAAAAAAATTCGTTATAACTATGGTTTTCTTTATTAAATTTTTCATTATTCAATTTCATGAGATAAATAAAAAATAAAACATGTTGCTATAAAGTTATTCTTACTTCCTTGTATAGAGGCTTTTGTACGAGTACTTCGTTGTATAGAGGCTTTAGAAATGCGCTTGTCAATACATTTAGACTTCGCTGTTTTATAACGGGACTTTACCATTTAGGATTTATTCTAATTTCGTTATATTGAGGCATTTGAAGGAATATTTCGTCATAAAGAGGCTTTTTTGCTCAGAATTTGTTCGTTATAGCTATAGTGTATTTTGTATGAAAAACTTCGCAATAAAGAGGTTTTCTCAAGGGACTCAATAAAACATACGTTATATTAAGTTTTTCGTTATAAGGAAGTTCGTTATATCGAAGTTTAACTGTATATAAAAATGCACAATGAAAACCAAAATGTACATAAAACGTTTATAAAATCGTTTATTCGACATATTGTCTGAAATAAACTGACCACATAACAAACAAAGAGCACTACATATATATATATATATATATATATATATATATATATATATATATATGTATATACATATATATGCATATTACACTATTGCGGTGATTTCTCTTCTACAAAAATATGGTTTATGTTAGAAACATGTATACTGTCTTGACTTGACGCGACTTTTTGAAAGTAAAAACTTTTAGATGCTTTGTAGGAAAAACTAAAGAAAATATAACAACTGATTGGAAATTGTGTATGTCATTGTGTAACAATATAACATACATATAAAATAAGAACAAAATGTTACAACTAGAAATGTCTGATCACAGGGTAGAACTAAGGGTCTTCGACGTCGTAGTTAGCACTCTTAGTGCTTCAAAATGTACTAAGCACTAGTTTAAAAACTCTGAAAAGCTCCGAGTAGACCAGGCTCTTGCTGTATGTGTCAATAATTTCTGCTTAAAGATATTTGGGGTATTCACACTAAGTGCTATTTAGTCATATTGTCAAAAAGTCATAATATTATTGAACAGTTTAAAAACGTTGCACATTAAATAACATTTTTGTAACATAAAAAATATTAAAAGAGAACTAAATCGCAAAAACTAAATATATACAAGTGAAAATTTTTTTCGTTTAACTTATGTATCCAATCCATTAGCGAGGGACTTGCTTTTATTTGAGGGTCACAGGCGTCTGAAACGGGTGCAAACTTTTGATTTGGCAACATAATTCTCCTTTTTTTTCGAACAGAAAGTTGAGTGCTGCAGTGGCAGTATGAACTTAAATATTTTGTTAGGTTAAGATTTTAATACTTATTGTGAATGACGTATAGTCAGATTCAATAATTAAAATTAAGTTAAAAAAAAAAAAAAAAAACTTATGTAGCTGGCAGCCACTGAACGCTTTTCCTTATGCCGCCACATAAGCTCATATCAAGGCAGCAGTTGTTTTAAGTTCTAAAGTTTAGAATCTAAACCAGTGATGTCAGCCTCATACACAATTGTGGAAGCAAAACTCACATGTACGCTTACGCTCTTTTATTTTAAGAGCGTAAAATATAATTTTTTACTGAAAAACACTCTCATTCAGCGGGAAGTATCGCAAGTCCTGTTTTGAGGCCTCTAAACAGAAATAATATATTTATATAAATATATATATACAATACATATAAGAGGTTTGAAATAAGTTGGATCCACTGTATGTAGGTACATCTTTTCGAAAATTCCTTAAAATAGCTTTTAAATTAATTCATAAGTAAGACTTTTTGTAAAAATTGTTTCTCTTGTATATAAACTAACCAAATGTTCAGCTTAAAAATGGAGAAATATTTTAAAATTAAATATCTGAGCACTTGGCAATTTTCGAAACCCTTTTTTACAACTTATAAAATTAGAAGATATTATTGGTAAATAAAAGGATACTCTTAGAAAAGGCCACTAGTTAGGCCTCGCAACAGCACATTTCTCCCGCTGGGAATGTAAGAGATAAGAGTGATCTAACCAACACAATCACATTTGACATCACTGATCTAAACCATAGATGATCAGCAAACAAATATGTATACGAAAGAAAAAAATGTTGTTTCTCTCGCTCTCCTTAGGTTTTGGCTTCTCTTTAGCATACAGCAGGGATGGATAACAAGTACTCTTCAATTTTATCTATATTTTGAGTTGAAGGGATTGTTGCTACCATTCGTATGTTTTGAATTTATAATTGTTTTTATTGTATATAACACAATAGCCCAGTTCACAATCTCGAGCAAGTAGTCTAGCATCGTAGCATGAGCAAAATAATTGTACTCTACACCAACAAAATACATTAAAAATGCTCTCTCAATTTGCAAATGCTATAATGCAAGACCATTTGTACAGGATTGTGAATTGGGCTAATATTTTTATTTCTATTTCAAATAAATATATATTCCCTCATCCAGATCTATAAGGCCTGGGTACTCTTTTGTTCTTGCGTGCTTTGCTTAGAACAATTTTCATGGTATAAAATGCTGTTTCACAATTATATGTGGTACCAAACATTGAATACAATTTGTAGATTTCTGTCTTCAGTTATTTTGATAAACAGAAAGTAATTCCAGAAGCATTTCCACCTCTGTTAAAAGTAAGCAGAGGTTTTTCTCTGCGCCACACACAAGCGCAACTGTGTTTATGGCGTAGTGCACATCACTGATCTAAACACATAAGTAGACGGAAGCAGACTTCACGGCTTCATATGCTGCCAACTTCAAATGCTGCTATGAAGTCAGCTTCATAATTATTTTGAAGACAGCAAGAACATAACAACAGGGATGATGCATATACATATATTTTATAATGAACAAAATTAAAGTTATTGATAAAAAATTCAATATCACGAAAAACTATAAAAACACATAAATTTATTTCTATATTGTATATTTGTAATGTTCTTTTATGTTTAATATTAAAAAAAATGTTGTTGTTCTTATTTTTCCAATTTATATATATATATATATATATATATATATATATATATATATATTTTTTTTTTTTATGGACGTAATGATAGCAACTATCAATAGTGGCCCCACGACAACTTCACTAGCACCACCCTGGGACAGCTTTGGCATTTCATCAGGGTGGGTAGTATTATCAGTATTATTCCTACGTCCTCCTTAGTTCCTAGGTAAGGAGGTTCGGAACTGATGCGCATATTTAATCGTCAGTAGCTAACGAATCCTAAGACGTACTAACTCTCCTACGAATCTGTGCTAATCTGCGAAGTTCTATTAGAACAAGCTGTACAAAACTACACACTCTGGTCCAATTCAATAAGGATTCCAGCATGGTCGGAATAATATTCTCCGGGCTGATCGTACGCCCCAAGCCTTCCTCTAAATACGACCTCCAGTTGCTGAATCGTGAGCAGACAAAGACGACATGCTCAGCATCCTCAACCACATTCCCACCACAGTGTGGACAGAACGGAGAGTCGTCGTGCTTAAAACGAAATAGATATGACCTAAAGCAACCATGTCCAGACAAGAACTGTGTTAGGTAATAGTTCAGATCACCATGTTTCCTAGTCAGCCATAATCTGATGTCGGGTATTAATGAATAAGTCCATCTTCCCTTTTCAGTGGTTGACCACCGTTCTTGCCATTTTTGCATACATAAATCAGAGTTATCCCTATTCATGATTTCTAAATCGATAGGGATCATACCCGCAATGATAAAAGCCGCCTCGTCCGACACTGTCCGAAATGCACTACATACTCTTAAAGCAGCTAGCCTATACACAGGGCATACCAGCCCCACATATGTGGAATATCTAAGTGAGTCTGACCATACCGGGTGTGCATATAGGATAATGCTCCTTACTACTCCAGCGAGCAGTTTCCTCTGAAGATACTTTGGCCCTCTCGTGTTTGGCATGATCCGAGATAGCGCCAAACAGGTCCCTGATGCTTTGGATGCTATATATCGCAAGTGCTCGCGAAAAGATAGCCGTGTGTCAATCATCACACCCAGATATTTCAGAAATGCCTTTGATTCTATGGAACAGGTGCCAACATTGAGGGTAATAGTTTCCCTAGCCTTACGACTACTAATCAAAACCGCTTCGGTTTTATGATCAGCTAGAGTCAATCCCATTGCAGTGATCCAGGACTTTACTAATTGTACGCTGGCATTTGCAATGGTTTCTGCCTCCAGCAATTCCTTAGCTTCACACACCAGCGCTATATCGTCTGCGAATCCCACAATCTGCACTCTCTCAGGTAACCTCAACCTTAGTACTCCATCGTACATTACGTTCCACAACAATGGTCCAAGTATCGATCCTTGGGGAACACCACCACTAATCCTACGTTTCCTTATACCCGCATCTGTACTATAGATCAATTCCCTATACCGGAAATAATCCTGCACTATCCCTATCAGATATTCTGGGATGTCCAATCGAGTTAGAGCATCAACAATATGCACCCAGCTCGCTGTGTTGAACGCGTTCTTCACATCCAGCGTCACAACTAATATATATATATATATATATATATATATATATATATATATCTATATATATATATTGTTGAAAACTTACTTTAAAGTAGTCTAATAACGCAACCAAATAAAAAACGTATAGCGTTAAATCAATTCAGTTTATTAAGACAATTCAGTAAGAAAAAGTATAGAGAACTAAAAAGCAAAGTTGCATCGCAAAAGAGAAGAAGCATAATTCAACGTGTTTCAAAAGAGAACACAAAGAGCTGATAAAACTAAACATATGATATTACAACAAATCATGTTATTGTAGTATGCAATATTGAAAGCGTAAATTCTAACACTTCCCTTCGCTTTCGATATTTAAAATTTATTTAAGTATTTAACCCAAATTTATCAATAAAAAACATACATTTTTCTTTGGTTAATGCTTTCGTTAACGGGTCAGCTAATTGATCGGCAGTTGGTATGTATTGTACATCAATTTCGTTGTTGCTTTGCATGTCGCAAGTATAAAAATACTGGATGTCAATATGCTTCGTTCTCTTTGACGATTCTGGATTTTTCACTAAGGTGATTGCTCGTTGATTGTCACATTTTATGGGAGTAGGTTCGGTTTGCGTGTAACCAATTTCGATCAACAATCGTCTAATGCCAATCACCGCCTTCGTTGCAGTGCATAATGCAACAAATTCAGACTCTGTTGATGATGTTGCTGTTATGCTTTGCTTGCGAGAACACCAAGATATTGGTCCACCATTAAACATCATTATCCAGCCGGTTGTACTTCGTCGAGTGTCGATGTCTCCCCCCCCATCTGCGTCACAATAACACTCAAGTTTGGGGTGCTTTGTGTCATAATTAAATGAGATGCCATAATCACTAGTTCCTTTAACGTATTTAAAGATTCTCTTTACGCCATGCCAATGTATCGCTGTAGGCTGCTCCATATATCGACTAAGTGCTCCTACAATATATGCTATGTCAGGACGTGTGCAAGTTGTCAGATAAAGTAATGAACCAATGCCTTCTCTGTAAGGAAATTGTTTTTGATTGCTGCTATTATTTGTAGAGACGGGAAAACAATCTTCGTGATTGAAACGTTGCAAGATTTTGTGCGTATATGCGCTTTGGTATACCTTAAGTTTGTTATTAACATTATCTCTTTTAATTTGCAGCCCAACAAAAAATGCAGCCTCTCCGAAAGTAATCTCAAATTCATTATTAAGTTCATTCAGTAAATTTTTAATATAATGAATGTTATTGCCACATACGATGCCATCATCGACATAAAGTGCGAGATATGTTACTATTTGGTTTGCAATGTTTATAAAAATGCATGAGTCTACTTTAGATTGTTTAAAACCAAGATTTGATAGAAATGACACAATTCGTTTGTTCCACTGCCTTGAACTTTGTTTCAAACCTTACAAACCACGTTTTAAATGGCAAATTCGGTCATCTTCTTCGAATCCATATGGTTACTCCATATAAATATCTTCATCGAGGAAACCATGAAGAAACGCAGTTTTTACATCAAACTGGTATATTTCCATATTGTTTGCGGCAGCTATTGCAAGTAACATTCGCACGGACTCGTATCTTACTACAGGGGCGAAAACTTCTGTATAATCGATTCCTTTCTGTTGTGAACATCCTCTGACAACCAGCCTGGCTTTATATTTTTCTACCTCACCGTTTGCATCATATTTTACTTTAAAAACCCACCTATTAGAGATTACATGTTTGTCTTTAGTACGTGGTATTAGTACCCAAGTTTTATTTTGTTAATTTCTTCTTTTATTGCTTTCAACCATTGAAGATGATTTTCAGTTTGCATCGCTTCTTGCAAACTTTGTGGTTCGAATTCTAATACGTATATTTCACCCGTGACGCGTGCTTCGTCTCTGTTGTCATCTATGGACTTTGAAGTTCTTCTTGTATTACACGGGCTTCGTGGTATGGGTAGACGAGGGTTTTTATAAATTCTTTCGTCGCTACTTGATGTCTGATGTTATTTTATATCATCTTCTTTCTGTTGATCTACGTCTACCACCTTGTCGGTGTACAGAGTTTCCCTTACTTCATGTACAGGTGCACACCTCTCGTTAAAAATAACATCTCTGCGGATTAATACTCGTCTACTGTCCGGATCGAAAATTCTATACGATTTACTACCATCGTTGTAACCAATCATAATGCATTTCACCGAATTCCTTTCCCACTTTGTTCGCTTCTCTCTGAATGAACCATTTTTAATCTCGACCACATTTCAGCTGCCGTATAGCAGTCAGTCAAATATTTTAGCTGTTCTAGTTCCAAACTGTTATATTTAAAACCAATTATGAATAAATATACAGAATAATAAATTTCTGTAATTCAATAGCTTTATTTAAATTTCTTTGTCAAATGTAACAACGTGTTTCTTTTGTTAATTCAGTGTGTATCTTACAAACTCAACTGCATGGTTGCCATCCATTTGCCAATGATCGTTGTTGCCAGGTTAGCAATAATATAACATCTTCCTTTTCCACAAAATAAGTTAGTCTTGTGAGCAGTCATAATCAGCTAGTCTTATGGGAGGTCTAGCCTGTCTTCTCGGCCTCTTCGATTGCCTGTCATGCGGTGTAGGGTCCTCTGCATTTAAACTTTGTGAGTCAGGGCCTTCAATTTTAGGGATTTGTACAATAGCAGTTTCGTCCGTTTCACTAGGGGTATTAGATAGAGGCCTAGAATCTAGATTCTCGCTAGAGGATCCCAGCGATGGCGAGGGTTTTATATGTACTCGATCTCTTCTATATGGGGTACCATTTACATCAACAATGTAGGACCGATCCGATAACTTGTCATTTATGAAACCTTTAGACCACGTTTTACCTGTATCAGGTTTAACTTGCACTGTAACTTTCTGACCAATTTCCAGATCTGGTAGTCTTTTTGTTTTTCGATCATAGTAGTGTTTAGCTCTCATTCTTTCATTTGCTATTTTGGACGGAACGTCCTGAACAATTTTTGGTTTAAAACTTTCAGCTATAGCAGGTAAACTACATCTTGTTTTTCTCGACATAAGCCTCTGAACCGGACTGCTTCCTACTTTATTTGGTGTGTTACGCCAATGCAGTAATAACCACCACATATCTTCATTTTCGTTATCGGCTTTGCTGATGATTCTTTTAGCGATTTTAACTGTCGATTCTGCTTTGCCATTCCCTTGCTGATGGTATGGTGATGAAGTTATATGAATAAATCCATATTTTGAAGCAAACATTTTCATGTCTCTGTTTACAAAATGTGTGCCGTTATCAGATATCACTTTCTCCGGTACACCATATCTAGCAAACTGTTCTTTCATAATATTTATTACTGACTGAGGCGTTAAATCAGGTAATTTACAGCATTCAAAATAATCAGAGAAATGATCAACAATAACCAGCATTTTCTCCTGCTTGTTTTTATATTTTACAAAAAATACATCCATTGAAATAATTTGCCAAGCATATTCTGGTATTGTATGTGATTTCATTGGTAATTTTTATTGTGATTCTGAAAATATTGCGCATATTCCACAATTCCGAACTTTTTCCTCGATTTGTTGAGCCATTCCCGGCCAGAAAATGTTTTCTTTTGCTAGTTTAACTGAATTTTCAATTCCAGAGTGACTGATGTGAGATTTATCGACCATTTGTTTACGTAAACTTCCAGGTATTACAACCCGATTCAAGCGAAAAATTAAACCGTCCTGATAGGTTAGCTCGTGTTTGAATTTATAAAAAGATTTAAGATGAGTATGGACGTCTTGTATGTAAGAGGGCCAGCCTTCTACAATATATGACTTTAAAATCTGAAATGACTCATCTACTGCTGTTTCATATCGTAATTTCTTCAAACTATCGTCTGCAATGTTCAAATTTTTTATTAGTATCTGTTTACTTACATCTTTGATAGAAAAAACATTGTTTCGGCTCATCTGTTTCTTAAGTTCATCGTCATCCAATTTTATTGCGGCTCTTGAAAGGGTGTCGGCAACAATGTTTTCCTTTCCGTGTATAAATTTTATGTCAAATGAGTACCGTTGAAGCATCATTAACATTAGCTGTAATCTCTTCGGCGCCTTTAGTAATGGCTTATTAAAAATATTAATTAGCGGTTTATGATCTGTTACTAGAGTTACTGACGGGTTCCCTACAATGAGCTGATCGAAACGGACACACGCAAATACCATAGCCAGTAGCTCTTTTTCATGGCATAATTTTGCTCTGCTTTGGTCAATTGTCTGGAGGCAAAGGCAATCGGCTTATTATTTTGAAAAACTGCAGCACCTATGCCTATCGATGACGCATCACAATGAATTTCAATAGATTCTCCGACTTTATAATACTGTAGACCTTCAGTATTAATTATGATTTGCTGTAATTCTCTAAACTCGGACTCTGCTGCCTCAGACCATATCCATGGTGAGCTTTCTAGAAGAAGTTTTCTGAGTTCAACATTTTTCATAGTTAAATTTGGAATAAAACGGCTTAAATAATTCACCATTCCAAGGAATCTTTGCAAATCAGCTTTACTTGCTGGGACAGGAAATTTAGAGATGGCCTCAATTTTTGCCTCATCTGGCTTAAAACCTTGCTCAGATAACATATGTCCATAAAATTTAACGCTTGGTTCACACAGATTCATTTTAGTTTTGTTGAGCTTACAATTCCACTTATCGCATCGTTCGAGTAACATTTTTAACTTTTTGTTATGATCAATCATTGCATCCTCTAAAGTTTCTCCACAGCCGTAAATTAGTATATCATCTGCCATTATTTCAATTCCTTGCAGATCTTGTGTCATTTCCCGAACTTTTAGCTGAAACAACTCCGGAACAGGCGAAACTCCAAACGGTAAACGTTTCCATCGGTATCTGCCGAATGGAGTCCAGAAAGTTGTAAGAAGACTACTTTTATGTTCTAATTCAAGCTGCCAAAACCCTTTTTTTGCATCTAATGTTGAAAAAACTTTAGCATTTGATAGTTCCGGCAATATTTCATCAATTGTTGTAAACCGTAAGTTAGGTCTCTTAAGGGCCTTATTTAGTGGAATAGGATCAATACATATGCGGAAGGAGTCTGATTTTTTAACTAACAAAATATTGCTTACCCAGTCGGTATGGGTTTCTACTTTAGCCAATATGTCTTCTTTTTCTAGCCGCTGGAGTTCCTCTTTCAATTTATCTCTTAAGGCAACAGGTATTCGTCTAGGTTTTTGAATTACTGGCTCCACCTTAGGGTCAATCTCTAGTCTAACCTTTCCTGGAAGTTTTCCATAACCCTCAAATACATTATTAAACTGATCAACAATTTTATTAGCTTCCCGTCTCAGGGAATTGACCTTTTTAGAGTAACAATTCTTTGCCTCAATTGAACAACAGTATTTGATCAAACCTAAGGATAAACAAGCACTTTCTGACAGCAAAAACCCATGGTCCACATTGACAACTTGAAAATTGATATTATATTTTTGATCTTTATAACGGCATGGGATTCTAACTTTCCCGATAACCTTGATCTCCGTGCCTCCAAATGCCTTTATAGTACACTCTGACCGTTGTAAATTTGGATTTTCAGTTTCAAGTAGTCTACAAAGGTTCATAAAACCAACGACACACACGTCAGCACCACTGGCAATACCACATTCGTACGCATTCCAACAACCACCAATCATTAGATCCAACACTGCTGTTCTATTCCCTTTGTAATTTGTAGTAGCGATCTGGTATAATGAAGCTTCAGAGTTTGAAGCAGCATCTTCTTCGGCGTTGATTCCCACTGAGTGGAC
Source organism: Linnaemya tessellans (assembly GCA_951800035.1). Lineage (NCBI taxonomy): Eukaryota > Metazoa > Arthropoda > Insecta > Diptera > Tachinidae > Linnaemya > Linnaemya tessellans. The sequence goes on along the minus strand of OX637534.1, from coordinate 74,890,691 downwards.
CTTATTGTACTTATTTAAAGATTTCTTTGAATAACAGCACTTAGCAAAATGGCCTTTTTTCTTACATATACTACATGTTTTATCTAAAGCAGGACAGCTGCCAGCTTTAAATTGATGCGAATTGCCACAAAACTTACACAATTTCTTAAATGTGGTTAATTTCATTTTATGCACTGCCTTATTATTTTCGCCCACCATCTCATTATATCGGTCTTCTGTAATTTCGTTTATTTTACATCTACTTATCACATCATCCAAAGTTAACTTTTTGAGGTCTTCCTTCAGGAACTATTTCTTTAAATTCTCATCACGAATTCCAAAAATTAATCGATCGCGTATCATGGTTCCTTTAACATAATTTTGTGAAATTGCATCAAAATCGCAACTATCTGCAAGTTTTTGCAGTCGCCGCAAATATTCTTCAAAGGTTTCTGCCTCCAACTGGTTGCATGTATGAAATGACCACCTATCGAAAAGTGTGTGCTTACTTATGGTGACACATGACTCAATCTTTTTTAGCAATAGTATACAGGATCTTTTATCAACCTCTTGCACCCCAAAATTATCATATTTTAACTTTGCTTCATCGCCTATTAATGACCACAAAATATTGACTTTCTTAGCTTCGTTCTCCGCGCCCCATTTCGATACGCCGGTCGCCTCAACATAGGAATCCCAGTTGCTCTTGAAAAGCTGGAAATTGTCGCTCATATTTCCACATATCTGCAAAGGTTTTGGGAAAGGCACTTGAGCTTCTGTCGGACTCGTTATATTCTGCTGCAATACGGTCATCTGCTGTATCATCTGTTGCATCAACTGCATTTGATTTCTCATAAACTCCTGATCATTCATTTTCAACTTAAAATGGTACCCCACACCTGACACCATGTTATATTTAAAACCAGTTATGAATAAATATACAGAATAATAAATTTCTGTAATTCAATAGCTTTATTTAAGTTTCTTTGTCAAATGTAACAACGTGTTTCTTTTGTTAATTCAGTGTGTATCTTACAAACTCAACTGCATGGTTGCCATCCATTTGCCAATGATCGTTGTTGCCAGGTTAGCAATAATATAACACAAACCACGCATTATAAATGCTTGAGCCTCTGCGTCCTTTTCTTCCCAGATGACTGCATTTGATTCTGTTTTAGTAATCGTACCTAATATATAAGGCCGTAGTTTATTTTCGCCCATGTAAATCTCCATCTGACGACGCCATAGCTGATAGTTTTGCTCATCGAAACGATGAATTTGATACGCTTTTTCTGATATTTTGGACATGTTTGCAATTTCAATTACACTTGTATCAGCGGTTACGTTTGGTGGATTTAAAGTGATGTCTGTGTCGGTCACAAAAGCCGAGTCCTCTTCTATCAACCTCTGGTGTGTCGGAGAGCTTTTATCCAAGTAAATCTTTTCTATCGCTTGCCAGGTTCTGGGTCCATAACCTGTTGAAAACTTACTTTAAAGTAGTCTAATAACGCGACCAAATAAAAAACGTATAGCGTTAAATCAATTCAGTTTATTAAGACAATTCAGTAAGAAAATGTATAGAGAACTAAAAAGCAAAGTTGCATCGCAAAAGGGAAGAAGCATAATTCAACGTGTTTCAAAAGAGAACACAAAAAGGTGATAAAACTAAACATATGATATTACAACAAATCATGTTATTGTAGTATGCAATATTGAAAGCGTAAATTCTAACATATATATATATATATATATATATATATATATATATATATATATATATATATATACATATATATGTATATATATATATATATATATATATATATATATATAGATATATATATATATATATACATATATATATATATGTATATATATATATAGATATATATATATATATATATATATATATATAATGGGAACACTATATTTGTTTATTGCTGCCCGTCAAAATAGAAAATAGCAGCAGCAGCAAATGCTGTTGTCTATGTGTTTAGAGCTTTAGTTTGTACATACAAAATTATTTAGTTATTCTTGCGCACCAGGAGACAAATTTAATAATTTCAAATAGAAATGGAGTTTTTAGACTTTTTGGCACTTTCAAACAACTTTATTACAATTATCATAATTATCTTTAGCTTTGATAACATCTAATTACAAATGTGTTGTTTTCTTATCAGCTGGTCGATGTTTGAAATAGCATACTATTTCAAACATCGTTCAAACTAGTCATATATTTCGTGCTATTATTTTATGACTTATGACTTTATGACTACAGTGTGAATCCCCATATTGTTTTTATGTTTATTTGGCATTTTTAATAAACAATTTCCGCTTAGCTATTTCTCTTTTTCTAATCAACAAAGACGATTATGATATTTTTATTATTCGAGTTTAGGGTCAAGGTTATTCGCAAGCTAAGAACTCTTACTTCAGGTTCAAGTTCATATCCACGAATTTTAAAATAATCTCTTATATAAGAATTTGTGTTAAATTCGAATGTTGATTATAAAAATTGCCTTTTAATAAAAATTGTTTATATACATATATATTTTAATAATGCGAATTTGATCACTGTAATCTAAAAAAAAACTCAAAACAGCATTTCCTGACTGAATTAACGTTAAAAGTATTCCCAATTTGTCATTTCATAGAGATTTCTCGGTAATAGCGCAGAAAACATATAACGAGCATTAATCGGAAGAATATCGTAGGCCATTTTGCATGTATCGTTGATTTTAGTCTAAACACGGGTATTAAATAGTTTATTTAGTGTCAATTATAGACGGAGAGTGCGGAATACGCATAATTATAAGTAATAAGAATATAAAAGAAGTAACAACGATATATTCTACCGGGTCCAATCTTAAATACCCTCCAAATATTTAGTAAAAGAAACCCCTATTTTTATTCTTATTAAAATTTACATTTTTATGGTATTTGACATAAGTAAACAATAAAAAAATTATTTTAATACTGTCGATTCCAATGTCTTGCGAAGAGCATGACTTGAATTCTTTGACGTGCTGAGTCACAGTTCCTTAACACATTTCTGTGCCCAATTTTAAAACTCTATACAGCGTTTTTGATATGGTAATTTAGGTTGTAAAGATGGGTCGAGGGGTAGGATCGGGGAAGATCGGATAACATCTTGCCTTCGTCGTAAAAGATTATAAATTACATTTTTAAGGTATGTAGGCTTGAGGAATACAATTTGTTAAATATTTATACAATTTTTTCATATAATATGTGACTTCTAGAATTCATCACTGATTACGAATATATACTCGTTTTGTAGGGTATTAAAACTGTATATTTTTGTATTAAAAATGTATATTGTCGTGGTCGCTCTGGCAAGAGTCGTGGGGGAGACATTTCACCTTTTCCATAAAACAATAAAAATAAATTTTTGGGATGGCAGGCAAAGGGAGAGGATGCCCAGGATACCACTCTGCTTCGTCATAAAAGCTTGAAAATGTTATTTTTAAGGAATGTAGGTTTTGTTAATTTTTTACTCTATTTACTAGAAGGGGTACGTTCCAAAAGTGAATTTTTTTTGATTTTATGGCTCTAAGTTCAACGCGTTGAACCTTCTTTGAGATAAAAATATATCATTTGCTTAACAAAATTACAAAACAAAATATTTAAAAATTATGTTGTTTTTTAATGGTTGGTTTAATTCTTCTTAGGGGAACTTTTTTTCCTATGGCCTGATTCAGCACATTTACGAACTTGATATATATATAAAGATATATTTATACCAAGGTTCAAGGATCTGACTCTTTTCGTTTGAACTGAATCGTGATTTCCACAGACGGATGGACATGGTCCGATTGTCCTAGATTTGATCACTGATCAAGAATATATATACTTTATGGGGTCTCAGATAGATATTTCGCTGCGTTACACACGGAATGACAAAGTGAATATACCCTCCAATTCTTTTTTGGAGTTTATAATAAAGCTTTATTTGGATCTTTGATACGCGATCGTAAATAACCGATCAGATACCGGTGTTCGCAAATTATTATATATAATATTTTTGAATTCATTGCATACATGCTTCAAATAGGTAAACTATTTTATTGCAATATCATGGACATGGTCCGATTGTCCTAGATTTGATCACTGATCAAGAATATATATACTTTATGGGGTCTCAGATAGATATTTCGCTGCGTTACACACGGAATGACAAAGTGAATATACCCTCCAATTCTTTTTTGGAGTTTATAATAAAGCTTTATTTGGATCTTTGATACGCGATCGTAAATAACCGATCAGATACCGGTGTTCGCAAATTATTATATATAATATTTTTGAATTCATTGCATACATGCTTCAAATAGGTAAACTATTTTATTGCAATATCATGGACATGGTCCGATTGTCCTAGATTTGATCACTGATCAAGAATATATATACTTTATGGGGTCTCAGATAGATATTTCGCTGCGTTACACACGGAATGACAAAGTGAATATACCCTCCAATTCTTTTTTGGAGTTTATAATAAAGCTTTATTTGGATCTTTGATACGCGATCGTAAATAACCGATCAGATACCGGTCTTCGCAAATTATTATATTTAATATTTTTGAATTCATTGCATACATGTTTCAAATAGGTAAACTATTTTATTGCAATATCACCAACACTTTTATTCAGAACGACCATGTCACAGAGTTTTTCAAAAAACAAAATCAAACAATTTTCTTGTTCTTTGGGGTATTTATGAAGGAAAAAGAAGTTGGAAAATATTTACATAAAAAACTAAAGTATTTTTAGCAATGAAATCATTTTTAATATTATGAATAACGAATATAAAGATTCTTTCGATGTCGTGAAATAGACAGCAGCGTACTTTATTTCGTTAACGTGTTTGCAGTGCCAAATATAGCAAGTATGTTGCTAATACCTTTCTAACTATTATTCCACAACCACTAGCACCCCTCTTGGAGTTTTAAATTTCAACTGACAACTTGTGCAAATTAAACTTGAATGAGTGAAGAATGGTTTTGCAATTCCGTCGTTCTAAAAATATAACAATAATTTAGATTATTACACATTATTGATTCTTGAAATATCAGTTTAAAGCCTGTCAATTGACTGCTGTCATAAAAATGCTTAGTTAATGATATACTAAGTTTTGCTCCTTTAAAGTTTGGGAATATTTCTCTATCGTAGTTTCTGGTTTCGTATGCAACTATTTGTTATTGTTGTTAATACTTTTATTATATGGGGTCGTCCAATACGTCAGTGACTTTTTGAATGAAACGAAAGCTTTTGGATAAAAAATCATTATACATATTTTTTCCTTTGAGTTCTACGAAATTTGTACAACGTTTCTCAATTGTTTTTACATCTTTAAAAAATGAAATTAGTCGAGTTTATCACAAGAAATGATTGCTCATTGGCGTATTTTTTTGGCATTGCAATTAAGTAATTGATTTTTCCGCCAAAAGTATTGCGTAATGAGAACACGAAATTAGTTAAAGGTGTAATCGTAAACAAGAAGTTGACATATTTTTATACTAATTGTCAAATAACAATGTTATAAGCATGAAATATTTTTATGAATTAGGCCATTAGTCTTTTATCAACGACTATAAAACACAAATTAAATAAAATTGGGGGCATAAGCTGTGTTGCTCATTTTAGTGTATTTTGAAAGTCAAGAACTTATTATTCATATCATGTTCAACATTTTTACACTGCAAAAAATATAGTATTCTTGATTGAAGCATAAAATATATAAGTATCAAAGGATTAAAATCCTACCAGCTAAGTCCCATTTTACATTTGATCTTTTTAGCCTGCGTTATTCTGACAATTTTCTTTCAAACCCGGAAAGCCACACACATATACATATGACTTTTCCTTGTCTTTTTATAATTATATAACTAAAGATACAACAAGGGAAAAGGATTTTGCAATTTGATTATAATCATGCTAGTCTACCTAATCTAGTACATGTATGAATTACTAACTATTAAGTATTATATATACATATATATATATATATATATATGAAAACTTTTTATTTGACACATTGTTGTCACAATACTACTATATATAAATGAAATTTATTTGTTGGTGGTTAAGCAATGTCTATATGCATTTCATTGGTGCTTTACCAAATCGTCAGTAGACTTTAACCACAGTTTTGAAAAGTTAAAAACCTCTTATCTTATGCATATACTTCCGAAGTATATGCATAAGATAAGAGGTTTTTAACTTTTCAAAACTGTGGTTAAAGTCTACTGACGATTTGGTAAAGCACCAATGAAATGCATATAGACATTGCTTAACCACCAACAAATAAATTTCATTTATATATAGTAGTATTGTGACAACAATGTGTCAAATAAAAAGTTTTCATAACAGTTTAATTTAGATTTTATTTTTCATTTTGCCTTATAAATACTTTTCTTGTTATCCAATGGATTTCTGATTGTATAAAGGTGTAGAAAAATAAAATAGATTCATATCGAACATACTTTATTTGTTGGTTTAGTTTTGTATGAGTTGCAAGCCTATGTTCTTGTTCAGTTGTTATTTTTGAAAATAGTTTGTAATTTACAAGTTGTGAATTCTCAGATGGTTTTCGGAAGTATATGCATAAGATAAGAGGTTTTTAACTTTTCAAAACTGTGGTTAAAGTCTACTGACGATTTGGTAAAGCACCAATGAAATGCATATAGACATTGCTTAACCACCAACAAATAAATTTCATTTATACATATATATATATATATATATATATATATATATATATATATATATGTACATATATATATATATATATATATATATATATATATATAAATATATATATATATATATATATATATATATATATATATATATATAAATATATATAAATATATATATATATATATATATATATATATATATATATATATATATAAATTGTTAATTTTTTATCGGGCCTAAGTTCGAACCTTGCATGACCGCAAATTACCCCCTTGTTACCTTTTATTATTAATAAATGAATTTGTTCAAATTCCATTCACTACTTTATATTAAGATTGGAATATTAAGAATATTTTTAATAATCATCAAACCAGCAGAACGGATCAGTACTGATTTCGAGGCCGCTACGCCATCTCATCAGCGTTCTTTGTTCAATTTTTCCCACTTTTGCAAGTGGTGCTAGTTAGTAGGAATATCAACTATTTAACCAATATTTTAACGAAAATTGAATATGAGAAGTTATCACATTCATATTATTAAGTTATTACATTTTGGTTAGTACGAAATTCCCCAACCCTGACGATTAATATTCCAAATATTCCAATATCTCTTTTGCTTTTTCCAGAGCCATCGGCTGCTGATAGGTAAAGCTTCTTTGTTATTTATGTTCAAGTAATTGAATTTAGTTGTCAATTTACTTTGAACAAGTGCGCGTGCCCCCGCAATGTTTTACATTATGTATGAATTTTTATTAGTCGAACTTTTTCTTATGTAAATTGTTAATTTTTTATCGGGCCTAAATTTTAGCTTAAAATTCTTTTTATTATTTTTTTAGCGATGAACGTCACAGTATTTTTATCAGAATAAAATAAAATTTTCTTAGATTTTGCTCATATTACAGTCAAAGTAAAAGTATTTTCTTCCTACGTTCCAAATTTTATAATTTACTTCAAAGAAGAAAACACAAATAACATATATTAAAATACTTATAGAAAAACCTTGAATACCTTAGAACCTCTGGTCTTACATTCATAGCATTCAATAATTTAAAATCACTAGTTCTGATATCTGGACAGTTCCACTTTAAGAGGAGCTCTCATTTGTGAGATTCTACTGTAATACCAATTTATAATCATTGCGCTGCTTTTAATACTTTCAGGAGGCACACAGATATTAGACTATTTTCGAATGCATATTTACAGTTGTGGACAATTTTCAGAGATATCACGCACTTCAATGTCAATATCCCAATCAGGATGATTTCAATTCCATACTGCATTCAAATCACTTTGTTTAATTTATACTTAATTTTTTTCTTAAATCAATTATACATTTATTTAAATAAGACTAATCTCACTCAAAAATCAAAACCCGATGTGCCACTATCTTTAAGTCGAGAAATAAAACCAAACTTTTTGTGCTTGTGCAGCGCAGCGGTTGCATTTGAACTACGAAATAATAAATTTTTATTTTGAGTGTAAATAACATATGTTAACACTTTTTTACTCTGTTTATTTTGTTGTTATACTTGCTGGTATTGGCGGCAACAAACTTACCTCGAGGTACGCATGACAATTGTATATCCAAAATATGAGCTTCGTATTTGAGGTTTGAAAAATTTCAACTGGGGTCCACTGATGACTATTTGTGGCTTTGGTGCATAGTTAAAGGTGTGCGTTAAGGTTAATAAACTTACAAATACACCACATAAAAATAAACTTTGAACTTTGATAATCAGAAGAGACATTTTTCACTTTTTATGATTTCTTTGTACTATTAAACGCACAATTTAGATGGATGGATATAGCAACAAAATTTGTTTATTTACTATAACGAAGATTTCAGAAATTGATCACGTTCTTCGTATTGCCTTTATGGATTTTTGTTCAATATTGATACTTTGGATTTCATTTTGTATCTGCATTTGTATATTACACAGAACACTTGGAATTATATGGTATAAATTTTGTCGTTAGATATAAATACTTTTTCTGCGCTTTACATGAATTCAAGCAGCGAATTGGATGTGAATTATTATATTCTCATTTATCACATTATTTTTTAATAATTTATTTCATAAATTTTTAATTTAAATTTACTTTTTGTTCACGCACTAAATTGTTACTTAAATTATATTTTATTGCTGTTGTATATGTGTTGAGGTGGTGTAGTTTTCCTGTGTATTTTCTTGTTGTGTGTATAAAAATAGTTACACTAATAAAGAACTTATAGATTCAACTTGTACGAACGAATTTTATTTATCTTGTGCGTTTTGTTTTAGTTGTTTTTCTCTGCATCTGCAGTACATTTAGTTACTTTAATTTATTTATTTAGCTACTTGCTTCTCGTTCACGTACATACATTCATTTACACACAATTAGTACTGATACTTACTTCGCCGGCAACCGAAATCAAAATAAACATGAGTTGCTTTTCAGAAACGCTCTAAGCTTCGCTTGTTGCTGCTCAGTTCAGTTTAATTTAACTTCTGCGCTGTTCCATTGTGTTCCGCTCCACAATTGTTGTTGGTGTCTGCCTCCGTTGCCTTTATGCTCTTGCGTTACGTAGGATAATTTTATTATAATTTTTTATTTTTTGAGTGGCATTCAGTAGTAGTTGTGACTGTATACTTTTATTCACATATCGGTTACTCCATAATATTTTAACTCAACGTTTTTTATACAGTTACCTACGCATATAAAAGAATTAAAAACATTATATTCGACCTGGTCGAATCTTAAATACCCTCCAAATATATATTAAATAAAAACTCTATTTTTATTCTTATTAATTATTAAGCAGGAAAAAAAAGAATTTTAATACGGTCGTTTCCAATGTCTTGGGAGCAGCATGACTGAGACAGCTTTCCAACAGCGTGAAAACTTACGTCTTCATATTTTATATCAAAGTACAAGAAAGGGACTTGTAACATTTTATTTCATTATTTATATATTTATTTATAGTAAATAGATTTGTTTAAGCTTTTAGGTTATTTTATATTAATAATAATTGTTCGATATTTCGCTAACCATTGGTTAGCTTCTTCAGGAAATTATTTAGTTTTGTCAAAAAAAAAATTTCTTTTCAATTAGTATATACAAAAAATTTTTTAACAACATACATACATCATAAATTTTAAATATTGAAAAAATACTAACTCTAAAAATGTACATATAAATAGTATAAATTAGTAGAATTTTAAATATTAAAACATACTAACTCTAAAATGTATAATGATTATAAATTTTAATTATATATAATATATAATGAAACCGGTGTGTGTTAACTACAATTCTTTTAACGTTGCGTAATTAAATAAATAGTATAAATTAGTAAAATTTTAAATATTAAAACGTACTAAATCTAAAATGTATAAATATTTCTAATTTTAATTATATATATATATATATATATATATATATATATATATATATATATATATATATATATATATATATATACAACACACATAGATATACATATACTTATATATACATATATATATATATATATATATATATATATATATAAATATATATACATGCATACATACATATATATATATATATATATATATATATATATACATATATATATATATATATATATATACATATATATATATATATACATATATATATATATATATTTTTTTTTATATAAAAAATTTTAACATACAAGAATAACGTCATAAAGTTTATTATAAATTATTTTAACATATGCATACAGTGCAAATATTTTAACATAATAATTATTATTATCGATTTTAAATCCATACATGCATGCATATGTCAAAATATTTTATATATTGTGTATATAATTTAAGATAAACAAATAATTCTAATAACTTAATTTCTATAATTTAAATATCTGCAGTTTTGAGCTAAATTGTCAGTATCAATCTTAAAGTTCATTCATTCTCTAACAGGTATATTAATAATTTCTAACATTTCTAACAAAAGTCTTCGTTTATAATTGCTTTCTGTTTTTAAAACTGGTGCATTTTCAAAGTCAGGATAGTGATTAAATTTAAAACAATGAGATGATAATGCTGTTTTTTCTGAATTAATATGTCTATATTTTTGATTACTTTTATGTCCTGCTATTCTGGTTTTTAATTTATTTTTTGTTGTACCTAGTATGTATACCTCGTTACAATTGACAGATCCATTCCATTTACATGGAATTTTATAAACTATATTTGACCTATCCCATTTGTTTACTCTATCTTTCATATTACTAAATAGTTTGTAGTTGGTGCAATATGTTTTAAAGGCCATTTTGTATATTTCAGTATCAAATATTTTTGATTTTTCTAGTCTTTCTGACATTTCTGGTATGTAAATTAAGGATTTATAAAATTTTGGTTCTGTGTTATTATTTGTAATCCTTTTCTTATATTGATTTATTAAACTATAAACTAATTTTTCTGGAAAGTCATTCTCAATAAGAATTTCTCTAATTTTCATCTTATTTTTTATATGAAATACGCTATCACTAATTGTTAAGACTTTTTCTATTAAGTTTTTTGCTGTATTAATTATAATTCTCTTACTGTGTTTAGAATAATAATTAATTATCCTACCTGAAGCTGTTGGCTTTTGATACCAATCTATTACTATATTGTTATCTCTTCTCATAACTAACGTATCTAAATAATGCAACTCTAAATTACATTCTTTCTCAATTGTAAATTTAATATTACTATTAAAACTATTTAATGTATCTAGCATATCCTCAATTCCATTCTCAGATATAACAAATCTATTTACTATTAAAAGGAAAAAGGTTAAAAAAATTAGACACAAGAATCATATTTATTTATTTATTTATTATTCTATGGATTAATCCTTACAGACTGATACAATTAAAATATAATAATGTTTCAGAAATGATAAGTACATACATATATAAATCTAATCTATAAAGCTTTGTTTTAATAGTAATAAATAATTACAATCAGGCACAGATTTCCAGGACACATTTGGCATATTAAAATCTCCCAGCACAAGTATAAGATCATTTAAATTTACTTTATCTGCAATAAAATTTATAGCTTTCCTCATAGATAGCATATTGCGAGTTAGGAGGAATATAAAAGCAAATAATATACATACATAAGCTGTTTATGTATTTTCACTAATACGCATATAAACTCAATGTGCAAAAAATCATGCAGTATAATTTCTTCCGACGAAAACATTGTTGAGACAGCAATTAAAACACCACCATCCGATTTTTTTTACAATATTATTGGCTGTTTGACAACTTTCTCTATCTTTTCTGAAAATTTGGTATCTGGAACACATAATTTCGGTATTATTAATTTTTTAATCAGGTTTCAGTGAATGCTATAATATCGTTGTCATATCCAAAGCTGTTTCGGTAAATCGTTGACAATTTTGAATTAATACCCCTGACATTTTGGTATAAAATAGATATTAATTTTTTGGATTGGGATGCACTAAGTTAGGCAAGCGAGCATTATTATCATCTTTATAAATGAATTCACGTACTAAAGCATTCTTAGGCCAAAACTATTGACTAACAATTTGCTGAAACATTACCTCCGGTACAGCTATTTTGAATGATGCTCTATTTCAAGAGTTTACTTTAAAAACGAGAATATCCTGTGGTGAGCAATTTTCAAATTTCCTTTGAATATACCATTTCACATCTTCAGCTTTTGTATCCGATGCGAAACGTGTAGCAAATATGGGGTTTTTCGGAGGAATCGTACGCAACTCCCTTGGGGCTGTTGACGTATCAGTTATATTTTGATTATGAACTGTAGACGAGCTCGCTATTGAGGTTAAAGGGACTGGAGTTGAGACATCAAAATTACTTAATTGAGCGGGGCTTAGAGATTTTGAAGCATTATTTAGAGGCACGGCCGTTGATGAGTAGCTCAGATCATTATTCATATCGTTGGCATGAATATTGTTACCAACATTATCTGAGGCATTAGGCATAGTTGTTCTAGGAGGAGAATTTTTTGTTAAACTGGATCCGTCATTAATAGTATTGTTATCTTTATTCAACAATCTGGGGCTTTTGCGGCGAATTGTGGATGGTGATTGTAAACTACCTAAAGTTTTAAAGTCACTAAAAAGTTTTCCATATTCATTAATTTGTTCAGTTAAATGGCCAAGGTTATTCTGGTTTTGCAGGAAATTGTTTTTAGTGCTCTGGGAGAATTTAAAAAATTCAACACTGACTTTCTGGCAACTATTACCACGCCAATGAACATTTTTGCTATTGACTCGCCCACTAAGCCAGAAATACCAGCGCACTTAAAATGGTATGAAGCGTGACATAACCAGCAGATTATCATGCTATCATCCGATCCTTCTAAAGTACATCCCTTTTTCAAGCATGCCATCTTGGGAATTAACGATAAAACAATTAAATATATGTATATAAATTTGAGTTTTTATGAATAATCCGATGCAATTACTTTTGCTCACTGGGTAGTGATAAATGGTAATGCAGTTTACAATTAACAACGAGGGTTATTGCAGTGAATAAGCAGTGATAATTCAACTGTCGTGCAGTATTGCCAGTATTATGATAGAATGAATCAGCTGTAGATATTTGCTTTGATATTATCTATCTATTTAGTTCGTCTTGCTTTCAGCAATTTGATGAAACAAGCACAAACAACCAAACTTCCAGTGAAATAATGAAAGAAAGTAAATTTCAATTAACTTATAAAATCACTTTTTTGTGGAGGAAAACAACAGCGCAATTTGTTACTTATAAGCCGCTTCACACGATTTAACGATTTATGCAGGTATTTAATCTTTGAGTACAGACTTTACAGGTGATTTATTGGAACTGACAAAAAATACGACTTGATCCCAGCAAACACTAATAACTTGACTGCGATAAGCAAAAAAATCTTTGAGCTGCTGGGTCACAGTTCCTTTAAGATATTTCTGTGCCCAATTTTAAAACTATATATAAGGTAAATTTTCGGGATAGTTAAGTTCAGAAGAAATGTTTTTTTTATAAGGTCATTTAGGGGGCAGTGGAAGATCAGAGAACATATTACTTTCGTCGTAAAGGGCTATAAATTACGTTTTTAATGAATGTAGACTTAATGAATATAATTTGTTAATTATTTACACTATTTGTTCATATAATATGTAACTTCATCGCCCACTAAAGGGGGCGGGGTCCCAAAAAAGACTATATCTTGTTTTCCACAGACGGACATATGGGCAAAGAGGGAGGAGGAGGTAGCACAGAGGAGGATCAGGTAGCACAGAGGAGGATCAGGTTAAGTTTTAGCTTCATCATAAAAGCTTAAAAATTCTATTTTTATGGAATGCAGGCTTAACCCTCGTCGAACTGAAGAATTTTACAACGCTAAACGACGGAGTAGGTACAATTGTACCTTCATATATTTATTACTACATATATAACTTTTTCATTCCAAAATTATTCAAATCAGCTTTTAATTACATGTTTATAAGAAAATATAATTAAACTAAATCGAAAATTATGTTTCAGCTTAAATTCAAACATTTTAAAAATACATTCATTTATGAAAACTGAGTTATAGCGATTATATGTACATTATTATTGCCTGTGTGAACGCCGAAAATAAATTTAGATGAGGTAAATAGATGTTTGATTAATGTAACACTCTGTTAAATATATAGGTCAATAGTAAGCCTGTGCAATTTTAACAGGTTGTTGCGTAAAAGACATCTATTCTACGCATCTTAGAAATGGGAATACCCGAAAGTTTTTGTTTTTGAGCACAAATATCAATAAACGGACAAAATGATTTGTTTTAGTAGTCTGTTTGTGTTACAGCAAGAAAGTTTGAATATTATTTCTTTGAGAAAAATTAAAGTAATTTGATTTATTATGAGTGATATACAATCTAGGTCTACCACACATCGTAATCGTGCTTCTAGGTAAGCAAAATCGTAAAAAAGTACTTTTATAAATTTTTCTTATTCTGAAGATGAAGAAGAATTTTACGTTGCTTTGGATGAAGACGTTTATTTGCCATCGGTTTGCAATCATTCTGGTGAAGATTCAGACATTGAACCAGAAGATATCATAGAAAGTTGTGAAGAATACGATTCAGACGAAATTAATGAAGATGACCCTGTTTTTCAAAATGCAACTAATATTTGGAACGGTATGGTACAATGACCCAATGCCAAATTCACAAATTAAATCGCGTAATATATTGCGCCTAAAAAGTGGACCCGCACCGAATAGTGTTTTGTTTACCGTAAAACAACATTTTAAATCAATTTTTAGTCGAGAAATTGGCGATGTTATATCGAGGGGTACTAATCAAAAAGCCTTTTACTGCAAATGAACTAGATGCATTCCTCGGTATTCTTATTGCAGCTGGTGTGCATAGGGATAATAAAACTAACATCTCCGATATGTGCAATGCTGATGGTTTACCTCTTGCACGCGCTGCAATATCTAGAGACCGCTTCAAAATGATGCTGAAATTTATACGATTTGGCAACGAATATACGAGACAGGAACGGAATAAAGTGGATAAAGCTGCACCGATCTGCGACGTCTGGACGATGACGAATAATAATTTAGAGAAATGTTATAAGCCAAATGAATTCATCACAGTCGATGAGCAGTTATTTATTTTTAGCGGCAAGACCAGATTTACGCAGTATATACCCTCCAAGCCGGCTAAATATGGGATAAAATATTTTGGGCTTGTGACTTATCAAATTGGTATCCATTACAGGGTCATATTGATACGGGAAAGCCAGCAGATGGTCCACGACAAACAAATGCTGGCGAAAAAACTGTACTCGACTTAGTCCAATTATACAAAGGCTCTGGAAGAAATGTAACCACGGACAATTTTTTTACGTCCTTGCAATTAGGCAGTACTTTAAACTCCTGGAACATGACATTAGTTGGTACAGTAAGAAAAAATATAACGTTTTTGGCCAGTAATATGCACCCTGCAAAGGACAGAGCTATTAATTCAACCAACTTTGCATATAATAGTGATGCAACAGTTTGGTCATACGTACAAAAGAAGAACAAAGCTGCCATATTACTATCAACAATGCATTTTAATGGAGAAGTTGAAAAAACTCAACTGAAACCATCACATATTATAATAAAACTAAAGGAGGTGTTGATGTAATGGACAAAATGTTGGGTGAATATACAGTAAAACGACGTACTTTGCGTTGGCCCTTCGCGTTATTTTATAATTGATATGAATTGGCTTAGCGTCATATATAATACATAGAGAAGAAAATTTCTGAAAGATCTTTCTAAGCAGCTATGTATGCCTGCAATAGAAGAACGTAGTTCTAATAAATTTATTATGAACAAACCTTTTGTTCGAAATGGTATTGAAATGGTCTATGAACGAACTGTTGCAGTAGAATTAAATCAAGAAGCAGGTTCTAAGTTACCTTATGGAAAACGTGGAAAATCTTGTGTAGTTGGAAGCTGTTACATGTGCCGATTTGAAAAACATGCACAACGTAAGACAAGAAAGTCATGCATGAACTGCATGAAACCTATTGGTGATGAACAAATTACAAAGTGTATTTCTTGCAAACAAATGCAATAAATGTAAGCAGTTATCTGTAAAGAGGTTAAAGCTTTAATAAAATGGTTAAAAAACCATTTTTTTTTTGTTTTATTAATTTTTCTTCATACAAAATCGTTAAAGCTACAATTGTACCTGTACAGTCTTTAAAGGGTGTAAATTAGTTTAGGCTCCATATCGAGGGGAAGGAGTTGAGTTTCTGTATTGAAATTTCATATATATAGCTAAACTATAAGTTTTCATATGTCAGAAAATTGCAAGTATGTGTTGTATATGAGAAAAAAGTTATTGCAATTTCAAAATGAAAAGGTACAAGTTCAACGCGTTGTACCTTCTTTGACATAAAAATATATCATTTGCTTAACAAAATTAAAAAAAAAAACTAAAAATTATGTTGTTTTTTAGAAGTTGGTTTAATTCTTGTTAGGGGAACTTTCTTTGCTCTGGCCTGATTCAGCACATTTATGAACTTGACCTGTGCTGTCCTTGAAGATTCAAGGATCTGACTCTTTTCGTGTGGACTGATCAAGAATATATATACTTTATGGTTTCTCAGATGGATATTTCGCTGCGTTGCACACGGAGTGACAAAGTGAATGTACCCTCCAATTCTCTTTTGGAGCGTATAAAAATATTTATGTTTATTAACTTTTCTGATATTTAGCTAAAAGTTATTACTTGGACTTATAAATTTACTAATCATTTAAAAAAAATTGCTTTATTTCTTGCGCGTTAAGAAATTCAGTTTGTCTGCAATTCATTGGGATTGAATTTTTGTGATCTGACTCAAAGCATGGTTGCATTTATGATTGGCCTGTTTTAATAATGAGGACGTATCACTGATCGTTGAACATAATAGCACTGATCGTTAAACATAAAATTTCATGTAAGAAATAACGCACTCTCTTTCTTCTGTCGGTGGCAATAATTCCCCGGTAAAAAAAAGCTGCGACAAATTCTCTATAATCCCATCTTTCTTCAAATGTCTTCTCAACACTATCCTCTCCTTTTACAGTTCCGGCATAATTGGATTAGTACCGATCCAAGTCAAAAGCAATTATTGTTGCCAAACATTAATTTTTATATCCCATATAAGTCTCAACATTATCTGATAGTAAGAGGTAACTTTGGCCACAGTGAGGAATAAAGTAAACTGCAACCTTTTTCTTTACTACGACTTCCCAGTAAAATACACTTCAATCTTTTCTGTAAAATGAGAGTACCAGACCAGACACCAATTTATGCATTTAGGACTTTCTTCTGTACACTTGATACAAAATTCGAATGAAGAAAAAACTACAGCATAAAATCTTTTGTATGCCTGTCATATTCTTGTGTTTATGACGACTTCAATTATAAAAACATTATGAAGAGTAACCTAAAGTAATTGATGACCCTTTCTGTCATCACTTAGTTTGGGTTAAAGCAAAGATGTAACAACGAAAACCTGTTCATTTGTCCGATAAAATCCTAATTTTTCCTAACGCCAAGTTGTAACAGTGGCCCTAAAATTAAGAATCTGATCATACTGCTTAAATGCCATCCAATCTTCTTAATATTTGATAAAGAATAGTAAAATGTACATTAAAGCATATAATATAAATGATTAAATACTCTGATAAATTTTAATTTTCCGTTATTGATTATCAATTATATTGACATATTTGAGCGTCACTCTTAAGGCCGAGACACATAGAATCCGTCATACGTTTATACGTCACATTTTTCAACTGACATGAACGTACTGACGGAAAAGGCTGGCACAATGAGTACTTTGTTGACGGATATTAAATCAATTGTATGTTTCCCATTTTATTTATTTATGTTAAATTTATATATTTTATAAACTTTTTTTGTATATTATTAAATTTTTCCTGAACACACAATACAACAAATTAAATAAAACAATTTGAAAAACTCATCGATTTCTGGTAAAGTATTTAACGTTCGTCCAAAAAAAGTTGGCCAACTTTAGTACTTTGGTTTGACGCAGAAGTACTGAATGTGACAACTCACATAAGAAAGCATGCATTTCAACTCAGCTGTCAGTGAGTTGAAATGCATGTGTGTCTCGGCCTTTAGTCATATATTCAGTACAGAGCGAGGTAATGTGCGAAATTATCTTAAATTTCTTTGAATCTGCGTAACACTTACATTAATAAAAGAAAATACGGATGATAACTGATGCTTATTTAAAAATATCAAAACGTATATATATGGGGTCCAATTCTTTTTCGAGGGTATTAAAACTGTATTTTGTCGGGGGCAAACATTTCACCTTTATGCATTTCATTGGTGCTTTAGCATATAGACATTGCTTAACCACCAACAAATAAATTTCATTTATATATAGTAGTATTGTGACAACAATTTGTCAAATAAAAAATTTCATAATTGTTTGATTTAGATTTTATTTTTCATTTTGCCTTATAAATACTTTTCTTGTTATCCAATGGATTTCTGATTGTATAAAGGTGTAGAAAAATAAAATAGATTCATATTGAATATACTTTATTTGTTGGTTTTGTTTTATATGAGTTTCAAGGCCTACTATTCTTATTCTGTTGTTATTTTTGAAAATAATTTGTAATTTACAAGTTGTGAATTCTCAGATGGTTTTCGGAAGTATATGCATAAGAAAAGAGGTTTTTAACTTTTCAAAACTGTGGTTAAAGTCTACTGACGATTTGGTAAAGCACCAATGAAATGCATATAGACATTGCTTAACCACCAACAAATAAATTTCATTTATATATAGTAGTATTGTGACAACAATGTGTCAAATAAAAAATTTCATAATATATATGTATATATATATATATATATATATATATATATATATATATAATCTGTTATAAATAAAATTTATTTCAAATCTTTAAGATTTTTTTCTTTAAAAAAACTTACACTTTATAGTAACCGATATGCCTTAAGATTCTTGGTTTAATATTTTCACGTTCTGAGCACTATTAATTTAGATTAATTCTGTAGGAAGAAGGGTGTTTAACCGATTAATTGCTGCTCGATTCACTATACGATTATCTTATAGTTGGCAATTTTCAATTCACACTAATTAGTCCCATCAATATGGGAACACAAATTGTTTTTTTATTTGTTTGTATAACGCCTCACAAGCTGCGAAGCGATGTGCTAGCTGCAGAAAAAATCTAGTGTTTCCGGCGGTAATCGGAAAATTGACAGAAAGTTCTACCCAACAGCCATAGTGACCAACCCATTAATCTGAAATTGCCAGATTAATACAGAAACCTTATTAATTGAATACCCTCGTAGCAAGACTGTATTGGCGTCAAAAGTTTTCTCACATTGAAACTTTTGCACATACAAGTTTTATTTCGAAATTTCGTAGCTTCTGTTATTTTCTAGTCACTAGACGAAATATTGTCGAGATGGGTAATGGCAAATGTAGTTAAAACTTGAATACGTTTTTGTTGAGTATTTTTATTTCAATGTCATGCTAGGAACACAACTGCGAAGAACGACGAATTTTTGGTCGCGAATATTCGTCGCCAAAAATAAAACACATGGTGTATATGAAAATGCACAGAATCTTGGCGTTGGTCGAAGTTCGTCATACTCAGCGAAAGGTGAAATACATTTATTTCTAATTGTTTCGTCAACGAACGACTAACAAATCAATATAAAGTGACCAGGTTTCATATACTCAAACTGGTTTGTTGCATGTAGCACTAAAATGTTCAGTACATACTAAAAATGCATTCATTAATTCACAAAAGTGTATCATTCGGACGACTTTTTATTAATTTTGAACACTTTTTATAATATAGTTTTTCTTTCTATTTCTCACTTTTTCATATGGTCACCCCATCAGCTGTTAAATGAAAATAATAATTGAATTAAGATTCTATAGGCTAATTGTTCGAAATTTTTAATTTAAATCTCAGAAAGACATGAAAAATATTCCAAGGCACAAAGGCAAGTCAACATCAGTTTTATTCAACTTACACAGCAGAGCAGAACAGCTGTTTTCGAAAGACGCAACCCTTTCATCATCAGTGCTCATGTGTATTGTGTTTGTCACCACTTATTAGGTGGCTTAGTTGAATGTGATAACAGTTCCTATTTACACAAATTTTATTGTGAAAAAGAATACGGGAACTGTATCAACCTGATGTTAACATGTTATTGTTATAATACCCGTGTTACCGTTTGATTATTTTTCTTCATGTCCCATTTTTCTGAATTTTTTGTTCCATCATACCTAAGTCAAACTTTTTTGGTTTGAATTTTATACTTAAGTACATGTGAACGTTTTTCCAATTTTTATTATTGGGTAGCTCAAGCCATAGCTTAAATTTGTATGTAGTAATAATTTTAACTTTTTATAATTTTAATAATCAAACGGTAACACGGGTATTATAACAATAACATGTTAACATCAGGTTGATACAGTTCCCGTATTCTTTTTCACAATAAAATTTGTGTAAATAGGAACTGTTATCACATTCAACTAAGCCACCTAATAAGTGGTGACAAACACAATACACATGAGCACTGATGATGAAAGGGTTGCGTCTTTCGAAAACAGCTGTTCTGCTCTGCTGTGTAAGTTGAATAAAACTGATGTTGACTTGCCTTTGTGCCTTGGAATATTTTTCATGTCTTTCTGAGATTTAAATTAAAAATTTCGAACAATTAGCCTATAGAATCTTAATTCAAATTTAATATAGCAATATAAAATGTTCGTTAAAATTATTACTACATGAAAATAATAATTTATTTACAGACAAAAAATTTTTCAGAAAATAATTACAAAAAGGAATTTGTTCTGAAAAAAAAATTGACAACACCGGGATAATTATTGAGTGTCTAAACAATCTGGCTGGCATCAGAGGATTACAATGCTTTAAAAAACAAATATTAAAATTTTGTTTGCTTATTATTTTAATTTATTCGTCGTTATTGTGTTTCATACGACGAATTTATATAGCGAATTCGTCTTACTAAGAGAAATTCGTCGTTCGTCCCAGTTGTGTTCCTAGCATCAAACGTTAATCGATAATAGCCAATTTTAGATTAGTCGAACAGTTAAAAAGATAGAGATTAACATGTTAAGCATTCAACGGTTTTACATGTGAAATGGTTAATCTGTTAAACTATACTCTATTATCTATCTGATAAATTTAAAATTGGCTACTTTGCAGTGACGTTGCAGTGTTATATAGAAAAGTGATAAACGTTACTAGTTGTCATGAAGAAAAGTTAAAGGCAAGCAAAATCAACGGCGATTTAATTAAAGTTTTGACTCAATATATATATATATATATATATATATATATATATATATATATATATATATATATATATATATATATATATATATATATACTGAGGGAAAAATCTAATCTAATCGGGCTTAAATCAAGTCGGAAGTGTCATAAAAGTCTGTTAAGCTTGAAAATTCTAAAATCAAGCCGAAAATCTTATTTTTAGAACAATAATTCTTAGGTTGGTTTTTCAGCTGCTTCTTTCTTAATTTAAGAATAAAAATATTGTTTTAAGAATCATGCATTCTTAAAGTAAATTAATTTGAGGTTATTTCAAGTATGACTCATGCTTAGTTTAAGAATGTTTATTCTTATTTAAAGAACATTCCCTCTTAATTTCATGCTTTTCCAAATTCGAATGTATTTTACCCCGTAAACGCAGTAAACAAAATAAAAGATGTTTTTTCAATTTACTGTACTTTTATTCAATATAAGTAAAATAAAGAAAGTTCTTATACGTCTGTGCTTATAACTCTTTTTATATATACTTAAGTCTAATAAATGCTTTAACACTATTTATAAAATATACATGTAAAGGAGGGCTAGTACAGTTACATATATTTATATTATTTACATTGTCTGTTTTTAAATCTTGTATTAGTTCAATTTCATATGATTGAAAATGATTATTAAAGCCTTTTACCTTAATTCTATAACACACAACAAAAAATAATAATAATTTCTCACGAAATTCCATGCGTAGCCCTAACGGAGGAATAGCTTCCTTCAAGTCCCCTTTTCGCACTTACATTTAAAGCTGCTATAGGTCACTCGAGCAGCTAAATAGATAATATCATAATAATGAAAGATGTGTACCCCTAGAGCACAAATAAAACACAAAAACTTACCCTTTAAATATTCAAAGACAGGTTCCAAGTCGAACTCTTTTAAAAATTTTCTCAAACTTTCCTCGTCTTAGTTTCCGGCAGAATACTAAAATTGTTCTTTTTCAACATTTAAAAGCACAAACTCACTAGAATTATTTGATGGAAACCCACAGATTTCCTTTTGAAATGTTTGGAATTTCGAACCGTGATTCACTTTCAGTGGTTTCTTCTCCAGGAGTATTTAAACTGTTTTCTTCAGCAGGAATAACTGCTTCAATAGCCATAGTCATCCAATTATTTGCGGAGCTTTCATCAATGTTTCAAATATGAGTATTTTCCATTGGAACAGATTGTTTTTTTAACTTTTATTAATTTTCACCTTAACACGCTGAAAGAAAAGCACAACTAACGAAATTACCTATACATAAAGCGTTTTTATACCCTCCAAAAAATAATTTGGAGGGTATATTCACTTTGTCATTCCGTTTGTAACGCATCGAAATATCAATCTCAGACCCCATAACGCATATATATTCTTGATCAGTGATGAAATCTAAGACGAACTGAGCATGTCCGTCCGTCCGTCTGTGGAAATCACGATTCAGTCCAAACGAAAAGAGCTAGACTCTTGAAATTTGGCATAAATATATTTTAAAGCTTAGAGCAGGTTAAGTTCGAAGATGGGCTAAATCGGGCAAGAGGGAAAAAAGTTCCCCTAAGAAGAACTAAACCAACCCAGAAAAAACAACATAATTTTTAAAGTTTTTTGGTTATTTTGTTAAGCAAATGATATATTTTTATGTCAAATACAGTCCAACGCCTTAAACTTGGAGCCATTACGAAACCTGGTACTACTCTGCCCTACCAGGCAGTTTTATGACTGCTGATTTCTGCCCTATCCCCCCTCCCCCCCCTCTTCCTTTGCCCCCTAAATGACCCTACCAAAAAAATAATTTTTTTTTCAAATTTTGTATATAATCATCCCAAGCATTTATCTTTAGAGTTTTATGACTGCCTGTTGCTGCCCTACTCCTTCCTCCCCCTTTGCCCACTAAATGACCCTATTAAACATAAATAACATTTTTTTTTTATTTTGTGTATAATCATCCCAAGCATTTATTTTTAGAGTTTTATGTCTACCTGTTTCTGCCCTACCCCCTCTCCCCCTTTGCCCTCTAAATGACCCTATCAAAAAAAAGAAATTTTAATTTTGTATATAATTATCCCAAGCATTTATTTTTAGAGTTTTATGACAAAGGTGAAATGTTTCCCCCACAGCCCTTGCCAGAGCGACCCCGCCAAAATACAGTTTTTATACCCTCCAAAGAGAATTGTGATGAAGTCTAAGACGGTCTAGCAATGCCCATACGTTCGTCTGTGGAAAACATGATATTGTATATATTTGAACCCCGCCCCCTTTAGTGGGCGTTGATGTACGATATTATATAAAGGAACTCTGTCCCACCAAGTTAAACATTTCAAATTCACTTACTAAATATTTGGAGGGTATTTAAGATTCGACCCGGTCGAATATAACGTTTTTACTTGTTTTTATTTAAAATCATTTCAGATTAAATATTATGAATTTTATGCTTGTTTCAAGTATTTTTAGATTAAGAAAAAAATTATTCTTGATGTAATATAAATTCAAGAATTTTATTCTTAAACTAGGATTTTTATTTTTATTTTAAGATTTCAATCTTGATTTAAGACCGTAATTCATAATTTTATCTTCATTTTAGTGTTTTGCAGGCTTGATTTGTTCAAAATTTCGGAATTTTGATATGCCGACGATTTGAGTTTTTCTTCTGATCAAAATTTGTTCAGTAGTCGTTTTCAGCCATTGTTAAGCTATAAGTAGACATCTGTTCAACAATCCGAAAGTTGCCTATATTTATCTTCAGAGTTTAATATATTCTTACAGTTCTAAAATATGGACGTAATCATTTCTCCTCATATGTTACAAACTTTTAACAAAGTCTTGTCTAAGACAAAACTTTCGATTCATAGAAAATTATTTTTGAAATAGTTACGCGTGATAGTGTGAGATTCTAAAAAGTTCTGCCTTTTATATAAATAAGGTCATTCCCAAAACTGAGTTCACCCAATGTTTGCAATTTAAAGGAAATCGCCGTTCGTGATTATATGACAACAATTTTGTCTTTAGTAAAAGTTTATTTAGGGAGAAACATTTTTCTCATTTTGTATAGAAAAACCGTTAACGATCAGACATAAACCATATCGTCGAAGATCAGATGATGCTGATGTTAATACCCTGGCCGTATTAGCGTTTCTTCTTTTTTTTGAAGTGAGCAAGAAGCTACAGTTTTGGTAAATAGCGAGTGTTATTGAGTCATGCAGATCGATTTTTTTAACTAATCAGCTGAACATCAACGACATTTTGTTGTAAATCAATTTGGTAAAAACTATATTTTCGGGAGTGATCCTGTTCACTGGCCTCCACAGACTACAAAGTCGCTAACTTATTCCGACAACCCAGGAAAGCTTGAAACATTGTAAGCTAATATTTAAGCCACCATTCCGCCAGATTTACTGGAAAATTTTAATATGTAATATATGCCGGTAATCATATTTAAAAATTAAATGTCATCATTTCAATAATATTCTCATTTATCACTTTAAGTTCTCATGAAACTAAAACCACTCAACATATGGAAACACGCATAAGCTAAAGTCGCGACGGCGCCCATAATGTAAGTACTTCAACAGCTGTTGCACATTCAACAGCAGCACTCCCCGATGGTGTTTTTGTGCACGCACATCTTTTACTTGACACATACGAATCCACTTCTAAAAAGTGCATTACTCGTATATGTATGTATGTATGTAAATGTTTTTGTCTTGTATTCAGAAGAAACACATTTATATTCGTAAGTCGTTTCATTTTATGTGGAAATAATTTAAGTAAATAAATAAATATATCAATAAAGAGCAACTAAAGAACTTTACTTTTTTTTCTTCTTTACATGTTTCTCCTTTCCAATAAATTTTGAAAAACGAGCGATACCGCCCGTCAATGAAATGGAACCACCAAATATGAACAAAAAACGATTATTTTGCTGCACAAAATCCACCCCAAATTAGAGAGGCACTTATCAAACAATTTGGAAATAAACAGTGACTGAACGAACATACGAAACCCCACAAAAATAAAAGGCATGAAATGTACATACTCTTGTTCTCATATATAGACAAATGTACGAAAGTCTGTATGTATGTATGTATATATGTAGTATAAGTTTATTCTTATCAATAAATTATATTTAATATTATTTTTTTTTTTTTCAAATTAAGTAATTTATTGTTAACATTGCCTACCTCAATATGTCGTCATTATAAGTGATACTGCACCAAATATATGTATGTGCATATCTAATTTATGATTTTTTAAGAGCTTTCGGATTTGATTAAAAAAAACCTTTCAATTAAGATAAATGTATTTAATCTTTATTTGAGTCGATAGAACGATCTACATAATTCAATATTTAAAAATTATTTCATTTATATATTGACCGCGGAAACGCCTCAAATGTTCATATACTAGGTCCAATTTTAGCATACTTTCTAACTTTGGCATTTTCAGTTCTTGCAATACCTCTGGATACTCTTCAAACTAAAAACGACAATTTTGCTTGTTCACGTATCCATTCAACCAGAAATTATCTTCGCGGGTGAACACAAGAAGTGCAGGGTGCACTTTGTAACATGGTGAAATATAAATAAGTTTGTAGTAATACAACATTACAACAACCAAGACAATTTTTGTTTGTATAAAGTCATGGTCTATGTCAATATTATAACAACATAACACATTAGCCCAATTCACAATCCTGTGCAAATGGTCTTGCATTATAGCATTTGCAAATTGAGAGAGTATTTGAGAGCATTTTCAATGTATTTTCTTGGAGTAGAGTACAATTATTTTGCAAATGCAATGATGCACGACCATTTGCACAAGATTGTGAATAGGGCTATTGTATTGCTGCACCCATGCTCAAATACTAACGATGCTCATATATCCAAACACAAGGAGCACTTGTTGTAAACAAAAACTTGACATCAATGTAGACTCACCATGTGTTTGAGCAAAAAACTCTCATCTTGCATAGCGCTGCAAGATGGCTGTTTATAATTCGATTCATGTTTAAACTGAACTGAATATGCTTAACAACAAAACTAGTGTTGCCAAAAAGAAAGGTGCTAAAAAACACCCGTTATGTACATATGTAGTCCACGACAAGCATGAAAATATACTTATTATTACATATACACATACATATTTGTCTATGTATGTGTGTTCCGATTTTAGTGGGTGCAAATATAAAGACGCATTTACATGCTTACATTTGTATAAATATGTATGTACATGTTTGTAACTAACGAATCATGTATTAATTTATTAAACCGTATACACTTATTTCATAGTTTATAGATGCCTGGATGGATTATGACGACTTGTAATTGCTTGATAATGGGGGTCATTAGCTCAGTTAATATTCGTATTATGTACATTTTAAAAGACCACTTTATGATACTGATTAAACATATAACACACCAAATATACATACATACGTACGTATATATTAATATGATAATGCATGAAATTGATGAATACGTGGTTACATGCATGCACTGTTGTAAAGGAAACAATAGAAGACAAAACATAAATGCATCCGCAACGATTGCAATACGAGTGTTGCAAATAAATATCGCAAATAATCTCACCAGTAATAAACTGCTCCTATTTGCTGCATAAAATACATATGGGGGATTCACACTGTAGTCATAAGGTCATAAGTCGGAATATAATCGGGGCTGTCATAGAATCCAATGTTATTGAAATCAGATTTAAAACCAATTAAACAGTCGATTTGGTGTCATAGAATCGGTTTTATGTTCGAATTGGAATTATTATATGTTTTAGGTGTCACAGAAACCAATGTTAACCGTTTTTGTATTGGAAATAAAGCAAGCATCGGATTGCTGAGAGAATTGTTTTGCGTGCTTTTAGTGTTGGTTTTTTTTATAAAAAAATGTCAGTAAATTATATTATTTTTTTGGAAAAAATATGTACAATTTAATAATTTATTGAAAAACAGGGGTAAACATAAAAATAGAACGCAAAACTCTATTATCATAGAGTTTATGGAAAAGTATCCAGATTTGGCTAAAAGCTTCACCAAACGAGATAAACCAACTGTTGATTCCCTTTGGCAACAGTTGACTGAATCACTAAATAGTGCTGGTCCTCCCCAAAAAATATGTTAATGGGTGGAAAAAGGTATATAAACGCAATGGTACTTCTTGCCAAACTTATACTGGAGTTTATTCCAACAAATCGCTGATAGGATCCTTCAGCTAAAACCCGTAGCGCAGCGGCTAACTGGAGCAATAGTGGAATCTTGGATTGTGAAAGTTGCCTTTCAATTGTATAAGTAGAGTCTCTAAGACTTCAATAAAGTTTATTCAAACATTGATTAAAAAATGCAAATTATACAACTCAAGCGTTATCCTATGTATTTCATTAATATGAGCGCTCAGGACGTCCTTCTTGTTTGAGATCTTCTACTTACTAACTTCTTCTATCATCTTCTTTACTTATCTTCCTCAACTCGGCAGAGTTGCAGAATTTGGTACCTTACAGTCGGCCATCCGTCCAAATCAATCGACCTCGATTGGACACACGCCTTCTTCATTGCTTTCTTCATCTTTCTCATCGTCAGAGTAGGTTTCATCTTCCAGTATAGGCAACGTGCACCAGGATTTTAATTTATCGGAAGCGTGGATAGATTTGTAATGTCGTTGGCTACGTCTTGATTCAGGTAAGTCTTCTATGACGTATCGGTCCCTATCAAGAACGTTGGTGACCATAAATGGGCCTCGGTAGCGAGGCTCCAATTTCCTTGAAGCGCCAGTTGCTGCTGGTTCATTTTCTGCCACTACCAAATCGCCAACATTATACTGTTTCGGTTGACTATGATGGTTATCGTAACGAAGTTTAGCCCTCTCACGTTCCATATCAATTCTATTTGCGACGTTCCTTCGAAGTTCTTCTATTTGAGTCTGGTCGGTAATATTATATTGATGTAGAGCTAATACGAGTTTATTTTGCAATATGTTGCGCGGCTCAAAACTGAATAGAAGCTCATGTGGTGATTTTCCCGTTGTCTTGTTTCTCATGGAATTAATGGACCATTGTACTCGTCTCAGTTGCTCATCCCAGCGTTTATCTTCCTTTGTGGAAGGCAACAGCATTGCCAGAATCGTACGATTTGTTCTTTCGGCGTGTCCATTTGCTCGTGGGGTGCGGACAGCATTCAATATGTGTTTTATGCTATTTGCTTTGCAGTAACGCCCGAACTCATTCGATGTAAATGCTGTACCACGGTCAGTCACAATGCGTGTAGGCATACCAAAGTATTCGGTAAGTTCATTCAGTACACTGACGACGTGTTTGCTTGCAGTACTCTTCACAGCCTTGAGCATGGTAAATTTGGTGAATGAGTCGACTAACACAAGAACATGCTCATTACGTCTCGTAGTTTTTGGGAACGGGCCCAAATGATCCATGTGTAGGGTATGCAATGGAATAGGGTAAATTTTATCGTAATGGTACTCACCCTCACGTTTTCCTCCAACGGACTTGTTATAGGTACATTCTACGCATGATTTTATGTATGACTTCACGAATTGCGAAGTCCAATTACTGTATTCTCTACACCCAGATGACCCGCATTGTCATGCTGACCCTGCACTACGTGCCACCTAATCGCCCTTGGAACCACCCACAGAAACTTGTCACGTACTTTACGGAACAGTCGATCATTCTTCAGCAGGTATTCCTCAGTTGTCGCTTTGTCACCAGCTTTAAGTTTTTGTATAACCTCGCTAATTTTCGGATCCTGTAGTTGCATGGTAAATATAAAGTCATCCTCATTAATAGTGGTTTTTGCAAAATGTAAGGATGCTGGCCAGATCTGTGTTCAACGTTCACGTAATAGTCTTGAATCCTTAACCACCATCTAGCTATTCTGGGTATCAAGTCCCTCTTTTGCATGGTAGTTTTTATCGCATTGCAGTCTGTAATCACAGTCACATTTTTTCCATACACATAATAACGGAAGCGCTCTAGAGATTCCACCACCGCTAACACCTCCAACTCCTAACTATGATAGCTACGCTCGTTGATCGGCTGAAAAATGCGACGGGCTTCCACTCGTTATCCTCACCCTGTAGCAACACACCCGCTAAACCAATTGCACTCGCATCCGTATGTATCTGGTGATTTGCCGACGACCTGTAGCCTACAAGTACAGGGCCTGTAGTGAGGCGTGCTTTTAATGCTCGGAAAGCCTCATCTTGCTCACTCTTCCACTGGAACACTGCATCCTTCTTCAACAAACTTCGCAATGGCTCAGAAAGCAGAGCGTAACCTGGCACGAACTTACGGAAATAGCCACTCAATCCGAGAAACTGCCTTACCTCTCTAACGCTCGATGGTGCTGGAAACTGCAATATCGCATTCGTCTTTACTAGCCCTGGCCGCATACCTTCACGACAAATTTTATGCCCCAAAAATTCAACAGATCGCTTCAAAAATCCACACTTGTTCACGTTGAGTGTTAACTTCAATTCACGTAAGACACTAAACACACGCTGTAGCTTCTCAAACATCTCTCCTGCCGTATTACTACCAACTATTATGTCGTCCATATAGTGGATTATATCGCCCGGATTTGCTTTTTCTATTATTAATGCCATTAGGCGCTGGAAAACTGCCGGGGCATTCTTAAGCCCGAACGGCATACGTTTAAATTCATATGTGCCATCAGGAGTGATGAACGCGGTAAACTTTCGGCTATACAAACTCATTGGTATTTGATAGTAGCCACTATTCAAATCCAATATGGTAAAGTACGTATAATTCATGACCTCATGCAATCGTTCTTCAATATTTGGAGTGGGGAAAATTTCCTTAACTGTTTGTTGATTCAGCCTCCGGTAATCCACGCACAGACGATCATCACCGTTCTTCTTCTTTACGATTACAATAGGGCTCGCATATTCGGATGTAGATTTTACAATGATGTTGTTATATAAAAGTTCATTTATTGTCGTTCGTACCGATTGTTTCTTTATTTCCGGCAAACGATACGGTTTCGATACAACAGGTTCACTAGATAATGATTTAATGTCCATTTGCACAACGTTCGTTAGCCCTAGCTCGTTAAGACCATCTCCAAAAACATCACGATACTCATTTATCAGTCTGAGTAACTCTGTTCGGGTCGAATTATCGATTTGATCTTGACTAACATCGGCTATTTCACTGCGTGTTTGGTCATCAATTTCCGTTTTCGTGACGTGCATTTTCTCAAAATACTGCCCACTTTCATTGCAAATAAGGTGTACGTTATTCGCCTTAAAAACATCGTTGCCAATAATTAGGTCGGATGTAAACACGTCATCATCAGCTATATATAAATTCACCACCAACGTGACCCTATCAATTCTGAGATTCACCTCCATCGCCTGCGTTAAATCTCGCGTTCCGCCGCAAACTCCGCTAATACGTACAGTGCATTCTCTTCTGTTAGCTCTAATATTATCTGCCTTAGATTTCTTTATCATGCTGCATTCACTTCCGGTATCGATCAACGCATATAGCTCCGTATCCCCAATTGTAACCCTCTTATCTGTGCAATTTTTCTCCACAACGTTCACATTACGTGCACTTGGTTTGCCACAATTTTCTGCGAAACCCTTCGGGTGTACACGTTGGCAATCCTTACACCTCTGGCGACGCTGGGGTTTCGGGCAAACACTCGATATATGCCCCACCTCTGAGCAATTAAAACAAATTATTTTTCTTTCGCTTACCGGTTTACTTCCAGAATTGGAGTCCTTGTTAACACACTCGTTGCGCCTTTGTGGAGTTGTCATTCTGCTGCTGGATGAAAAACTAGCCATATTTGTGAAATACTGCTCCAAAACTTCACGCATTTCCTTCATCGTTTTGAATTTCAGTGTGGCAATTGCTACCTGCAATTCCCGATGCTTCAGTCCATCGCGTGCATATTTGATGATAGCAGATTCGCTTACACCATATCGCACAGTGCTTTGTCCCCATATAGTGAATCGGCAAAATTAGAGAAGTTATCGTAGAAAAATGAAATTTGGTGTGCTGGTTCAAAATATGTTAATTAAGAAAAATTCGAAGTTTCGGAAAAATCGGTGCAAGGACATGACTACCTCCCATACATAATTTTTCTCAAAAACTAAATTGTAACTACATTAGTGATCAGAATGCACTGAAAACTTATAACAACTTATAAAACTATATTTTTGGGCTCTCTGAGAAATTTCGCTTCATTCGATACAAGGACATGACCATCTCCCATATATCCTTTTTCTCATAAACTAAATTTTTGCTACATTAGTGATCAGAACACGCTGAAAACTTATAACAACTTATAAAACTATATTTTTGGGCTCTCTGGAAAATTTCGCTTCATTCGATACAAGGACATGACCATCTCCCATATATCCTCTTTCTCATAAACTAAATTTTTGCTACATTAGTGATCAAAATGCAAATAATTTAATATTCTCTTTAAAAAGGGTCATAAATAAAATTGTTTCTAAATTTGCTCAACAAATAATATAATTAATTGTAATTTATGATATTTTCTTTCAAAATGTATTTCTCAATTTCTTTGAATTCATCATTTTTTTAATGTGTTTTGTAGACCTAAGTGACGATAATTCCGGATCCGACATTAATAACAAATGAGCCATTAAATCTCAATTTGTATTTTCTTTCGTCGTTTTTCTTGTATGGGATAATCCCACATTCCTTATATTTTTATGACTGGCCTCTAAGGCTTCTTCGGACAAACTACCTAGAATAAAAATAGTTTTAAAAAATGTGTAAAACGTTTTTTTGATATTTTATTACCTATTGGCAAGTTGAAGTATTCCAGAACATCGCACCCATGCACTAAAACCTTATGAACAGTACTTGGCATATAATACCAGCCATACTGTATTAAATATGAGTTTCTAGTAATATTTAGCAGCTCCTTAAACGTTGTCACATTAACCGCGATTCCGCAAGATAAAACTCTTAATATTATGCTAAAATTATCAATAAGATAGATAGATTGATAGAAGAATCCCCGTAATTTCAGTAGAAATTTCACTATCTTAAAAAAATCGTCGAGCCGTGTTTCCGTCGTTAGTAGTTCCAAATCCCGTTTTTACTTGGTCTATTATTAATCCCGTCCGTGTTTTGAATTCTTTTTTTGTTTTGTGAAAAAATTGAGGCATTTTCCTTATTGACTCTCAAAACTTTAAAAGGAAGACGGTAAGCAATGTGCAATATACAAATTAAACACGTTTGATTTTGGTTATTAATATTTATTTTCATATAATTAACAACACGTTTTAAATTTGATTATTATATTTATAGTTCATAAATTGTGTTGAGATAATTGTTACAACTTTTAATTTTTATAATGATAATAATTATAATAGTTTATCTCCTATGGAGATCTGTCAAGATCTTTAATTTTTATAATGATAATAATTATAATAGTTTATCTCCTATGGAGATCTGTCAAGAACTTTAATTTTTATAATGATAATAATTATAATAGTTTATCTCCTATGGAGATCTGTCAAGAACTTTAATTTTTATAATGATAATAATTATAATAGTTTATCTCCTATGGAGATCTGTCAAGAACTGACAAAATGTATTTTTGGTCAACGATATGTAGCTTCGCATTTTTTCTGTAAATTGCCCAAGGTAAGCAGTAAAAACAAAACAAGGAAAAAAAGAATTAAAAGAAATTATGCTGACTCACATGGAAAACAACCAAATGTAATAAATTGAAATTGCGAAATATTGAAATTGTCGCTTAACAATTAATTCAATAAATTATTTTTATTAATTCAGCACAGTTAACAAATAAAAAGATTTTAGTGAATCAGGTCATTGAACAAGAATTAATTTCAAAGTAAGCAAAACTGTTAGTCAAAAGAAAAAAAGAATTTTTAATTTAATACCGCTGACTATTCTTTAACCCATTGCGTGGCAGCGGGCTTAACTCTTCCCCCCTTTAAGCGCAAACGTCCCCGGTTGCGACATTTGAAGTCTTCTTCGCTTCAATTTCCAGAAACGTACTTATTTCATGTGATCGCTTCTTCCTTGCCCAAAGTCTAATGGTAAAAGCTACTACCGCAAGAAGAGTAACACCCATAGTTCCTAGGCTCAAAAAAGAGTTTGTTCTGTTGTCTTCTTTTAAGGATTCTATGTAGCGTTTGTTATTTAGGTGCAGTTCCTTTATTAACTGTAGCGATAGCGTTTCTTCAAAGATATGAGTAGAGTTCGTGGAGGCCAGAATAGCCGGTAATGGCTTGTATTCTACTTCCTCATAAAAATCGTATCTAGTGTTATTAATGAACACTGAGGTGTTATGGTAAGTTACTATGAACGTTCCGTTTATAGCCACCGGGTTATTATTTATAACAATTTCTCCGTTGTAGGAGTTAAAAAATAAAATGCCTGGTTGTATAATTTCAAATGAAGGAATATGAGAATTATTACTTTTCTTACATACTGCTGGCTTACTCTTGAGGAGATTAGGAACACATTTTGTCTTCGATATATCTTTCATGATATTCCGTTTGCATATGTTTAAATCATCATATGACTTACACATATGCTTGACCTCATACATTTCATCTTGACATAAAATTATATTTGAACTATCTAATTTTACAATTTCATTGTTCTTTTTTACAGGTTTTATTAGTATTGATTGACAATGGTTTGGTTTGACAATAGGTAAGCTAATCATATACAGTATAATGGAGCTGTTAGTAGCAATCTTTAAATCAGCAAATTTGAGACATTGTTCAAGGTCGGAATATGGAAAACTTTGTTGTTTTATAGAGTTTCTTAACAAACTGAGTTCTTTTTCTGAGAAAAGAAGTGTGTTAATAATATTACTTTTAGCCCACATCAAGGCCTGTTCTACGCTAGTTACTTCCTCTTTCAGTACTTCCAACTCAAATTTAAACCTTAGTGCTTCTGCCTTTTGTACGTCTCCGTCTCTGTGAAGGTCTCTTATAATTTCGTTCGTCCTGTTCGCTACTTCATTTAGTTTCGTTTCTATCAAATGGTTAATAATAATTTGGTTTTCTGTTTGTCTAATGCTGTTGTTAATTCTTTCATTTATTAGCTGAAAATCGTCTCTGTCGGGTGTTCCAGCTATCCACTTCCAAGCAGTTCCTATCGCATCTATTGATCTTTTCATCTTCCGGAAGGGCTTCACCCTATCTATAGCATCTTTAATGCCGTTTATTTCATGCTTTAAGAATGGCAATAGAGTGTTGTGGGTCCGTATTTTATATTTGATGTGTTCCTCAATTAGTTTAAGTTCTCGTTCGTATAATGAAATGTCTATTATGTGGATCAGTCTAAAGTCTCCATCTTGTATCAGCGTATGTCCGGTCCCAAGAGTTACTATTTCCGAGTTGGAGTAGTGCAATATTTGAACTTCACATGTCGTTAAAGAGTACAGCAACCTGAAAGAACAAGGTTTATCTAATATTATCTTTATGGACTATTTTGTTGTCTATCAAAACCTTGGACCCAAGCTCTTTCTGAACAGTCTTTTCGATATACAATTTCGAAAATTTATTCCCTAATCTCTTATTTGTCTTAATAAAAACTTTCTCTCCTTGACAAAATTTCCTATCGCCAGACTTTTTGTTTTGTCTTGCTAAGCACGCCATTTGAGCTGACAGTATTTTGTTTTTCACTGAATTCCTCAACTCCAGGGGTGTGGCATGTAATATTTCTACGGGTTTTTTACCTGTCACCGAGTGAATAGATCTATTATATTCCCTTGTAGCTAGAAGAATCAAGTCGATCGTATCTTCTATTTTATTTTCGGCTTTCATGCATCTTGCGATTTCGCCTAAGGTACTGTGAAAACGTTCTACCTGTCCGTTAGAAGTGCTGTGCATAGGCGGGCACGTAAATATCTCTATTTGAAAATGATCCCGCAGTAGCGTCTTTATTGTCTGTGAGTTTAGAGATTTTTCGTTGTCGCACACTATTATTTTCGTATTATTAAATATGTTCAAGATTTCTAAGAGCGGTTCCTTGATGTGCACTATGGCTCTAGAAGCTATCGGCAAGACAATAGCGAACTTCGAGAATTTATCCACACACGTTAAGAAATGCTTCTTATCGGTGATAAAAATATCCACATGCAATATTTCTCCTGTGTAATTCGGTAAGGGGGTTGCACCTACATCTTGCTTCTTGGGGTGACGATTATATTTCGATTCCTTGCATATCTTGCAGTTAGTCACAACCTCCATTAACTTTTTCCTTATTCCAGGGAAGAAGTAATCCTTTAATATTTGCTTTTCATTTTCTTTTGCTGATTTGATTTATCCTCTGAGCTTTAGCAGCCGGAAGGTACTGTCTCGATGACTCTATTGGTCTTTTGACGGCCTGCGGGTTATTTTTGTTCATTTCCCTTTGTATGCTTCTCATGCTTCTATCGATTTCCATGGGCTCCTGTCTCTGTATCCTGTTACTGCGCCTTCCAAAATTGTAGTTATGAATGTCATTTCCTTGCGGACCAGTTTGGTTTCTAGTTGTGTCAGGCTGGTAGCCCACTTGGGCCGTGGATCGTAGGTGTGGGTGATTTCTAGCATGTTGATATTGGTTAGATGTCGGGTTCTGCTTTGAGTTGTTCCAATATGTTGTAGCAAAATTATATCTCACGTGATTTGTCTCTAATTCTTGGGCTAAAGCTAGCGCTGATGGCATATCCTGCGGCTTACATGAGAAAAGAATGTCACACATAGGGCGACGCAATCCTGATATAAAAACTCTTAGAGCATCCTGCCTGTATTTCTGGTTTAATGATTCGATCAGAGACGCATTTCCTTCGTTAGTCATGATGACTTTATTTATGATAAGAGTAAGCCTTTTTTCTACTTCGTCATAGAAATCAACTATTCCTCTCGGGCCTTGTTTCAAGGTGGATAGTTCCTGCTCTAAGGTGAACAGTGTTCTTTTATCTCCGTATGAAAAGTCCAGTCTAGCCAATATAGCCTTGAAATTCAGTACTGTGTTATAAGAACTCAATACTGTATCTGCCGTGCCTATTACTTTGTTTCTAATTATAGCTATGGCCTGATAATAACGACTACTGCCTTCAAATTTTTCAAATAGTCTGTGTGCAGTGGTAGCTGCTTGTCTCCAGGAGACATACTTGGTAGTATTACCATCGAATTCTGGGAGTGACTTAACAATTTCTAGTGATTCATTGCACTCCACATTTGGTAGAATTTGCACTTCCCTGTATTCTTCGACCCTTGCTGGTGCTTCCAAGGAAGCAAGCCTACTAGAGAGATCGTCTATCTGGTTCTGAAACACTGCCCTTGCCTGTTCTGTTGCTCGGCTTATGGCCGTATCTAATAGGGATTGTAGTTGAGTCGCGTCCATCTTTACTCTAGTACCTACAGAAAGTTTTTCCAGCTGGTCTGCTAAGTCGTCTATACCCATGTAAGAAGAGGTAACTAACGTCAATTAATCTTTCTTACTCACTTTTTTCTATGCCAGGACAATGTAACAAATTCACGAATGACACAAAATTAAATTTCAAAATCAAAGTTAAATTTTACAATCACAATCTTTCTTTTCAATTTTACATATATTTTGCTCTTATTTATAATTTATTCATTCACTTAACTGACTTACATTAAATTTAACATTACAGCTGCCTTCATGTTGTAATTATGTTGTGGTTGTTG
Source organism: Linnaemya tessellans (assembly GCA_951800035.1). Classification (NCBI taxonomy): domain Eukaryota; kingdom Metazoa; phylum Arthropoda; class Insecta; order Diptera; family Tachinidae; genus Linnaemya; species Linnaemya tessellans. The sequence goes on along the minus strand of OX637534.1, from coordinate 74,853,427 downwards.
CTCTATCTGCCGTTGTGGTTGATGCTTCCGTTTTCTTGGGGAATTTTTATAGTCTCTGATTTTCTATATTGTGATATTTAGATTTTATATTTGGTTTAATTTCTATGAGGATATTTAGCAGTTTTCTTCAAAAGTCTTGAGAGTTTTTGAGAGAAACAGAATTTATAGTTTATTTTAAAATTTTCAAAATTATCTTGACGACTTATCCTCTATGAGGATTTGTTTCTTGTATTGTTTTTTTTATTATATTTTAATGCGGATTTTTCCGGATATTCTGAGAATAAAACTTCTTTTAGTGTTCACATCTATTATCCTTTATAAGGATTTTTTTACTTTGAGACCTCTATTATCCTTTATAAGGATTTTTTACTTTGGGTCCTTTTTTTAACGTTGGGCGCCAATTAAACACGTTTGATTTTGGTTATTAATATTTATTTTCATATAATTAACAACACGTTTTAAATTTGATTATTATATTTATAGTTCATAAATTGTGTTGAGATAATTGTTACAACTTTTAATTTTTATAATGATAATAATTATAATAGTTTATCTCCTATGGAGATCTGTCAAGAACTTTAATTTTTATAATGATAATAATTATAATAGTTTATCTCCTATGGAGATCTGTCAAGAACTTTAATTTTTATAATGATAATAATTATAATAGTTTATCTCCTATGGAGATCTGTCAAGAACTTTAATTTTTATAATGATAATAATTATAATAGTTTATCTCCTATGGAGATCTGTCAAGAACTGACAAAATGTATTTTTGGTCAACGATATGTAGCTTCGCATTTTTTCTGTAAATTGCCCAAGGTAAGCAGTAAAAACAAAACAAGGAAAAAAAGAATTAAAAGAAATTATGCTGACTCACATGGAAAACAACCAAAGGTAATAAATTGAAATTGCGAAATATTGAAATTGTCGCTTAACAATTAATTCAATAAATTATTTTTATTAATTCAGCACAGTTAACAAATAAAAAGATTTTAGTGAATCAGGTCATTGAACAAGAATTAATTTCAAAGTAAGCAAAACTGTTAGTCAAAAGAAAAAAAGAATTTTTAATTTAATACCGCTGACTATTCTTTAACCCATTGCGTGGCAGCGGGCTTAACTTACATTCAAAAAAGCGTATCCAGCAGTGGAGTGCAGAAAGTCCATATTTATAATTATTAATACAAGGGTTCTTAATAATGTTTATATTGTTCATATCTGTAGGGCTTGCATTACATATAAAGCACCTACTTGCTGAGTTTGTGTTACTCAAAACATTTGCAACTGAACCATCTATCATTGTGCAGTGCATATCGTAAACACCTCAACAGTTGAACCATTTGTATCAATTACAGAACATTCCAAATTTTTAAATTTTTCAATAAAATCGTTGTACACTTGCTTAACTAAAACTGGATTCTCTCTTGTTAATACAAATTTAAGCGGTCTACAATACATTGTGGAAGATGGCGTTTTATTTACCCATAATACTTCCTTTGAGTCTAAATTTACCATTCTGAAAAAATATAAATTTTAAATATAAAAGGATAATTGTGGAATGCACGTATAAATGTAAATCTGTGTATAATAACTTACATACCTCAGAGGGACAAAGGCTACAAAAAAAATGAACTCGTCGGAACTATTTTCGTTTTCAAATTTTTGCTTATATCGGCTATGGCCAGAGCTACCATCCATGCCCCACTTGCAAATTAGGGACAGCTTTGTACATTTTTGTTCCGTATTACAAATTTTAATCACACTTTCAGCCGTTTTACACATTATACATTTTAAGTCAACCTCTGCTGAAATTTCAGTCGTTGCAATAGAGGGTAAGAATTTTAATTTTTCATTTCTTAACGCATATAATGATGGCAAACAGTTTGGATGAAGCTCATTAATTGCTTCCCTCAATACGTTATATTTTCGTTCCGACAAATCCAAATCCATGTATAGCGCCAATGACTTTTCAATAGAAATGCATTTTACATCTGCCTTAGTGCTGTCTAAATTATTATTACACGTCTTTCTTAATTTGTCTGCTGCATATTGAAGTTCTTCAAACGAATAATTTTCAATCAATTCTGAAATCTTTCTATTTTTTGATCTAACAGAACTTTGATTGAATACTTTCTTTTTTCTACCAGATTTAGTCATTTCTTCATTTGTAGTATGTGACTCGTTTGTTTCCATATCTGATGCTATTGAAGATTCCATTGTTTCCAGTTGTTCTATGTCAGATACAATGCTTGGTTCCTAAATATTTTAGTTTTAAAGTTCAACTCTTTTACTTAGATTAAAAAGAATATCAATATACAACTTACATTGTCTGGGTCGAAAAATTTCCAATTCAAGCACTTAGAATACTTTTTATCGAAGAATTGTCTATTGGATCTACTCTCGCGCCAATATTTTTTTATTTTATTGTCAAACAATTTAATTTTTCTTAACAACACTTCTTTTTTAAGATTTGAATCCCCAATTTTGCCTTTTATAAATTTATATACTTCTGGGATTTTATTTTTTGAAGACACTGATAACCAAAAATCAACTATATCGGAATTAATAATACAATTTGTCATTATCGAAAAATATTGCTTCACAACTAGTAAATAAATTTAACAAAATAGTTTTATTATGCATATACATACATATGTATATAGAGATGAACCAGTGAGATTATTTAACTTACGAACGAGATGAACCAGTGAGATTATTTAACTCACGAGGACTCACTATTAGATTATAATGACTACTGCAGCACGAGGTTATTTCAATATTGACTAGGTATTAATTTAATGTTTTAGTGGTAATTCCACAATTAATTCAAATATTATTGATAAAAAAAAATGGTGAAAACTTCAAAACAATCGCAAACTATTAGAAAATGATGACGTTAAACTGAAATAAGCACGCTCTCATCTCTTGCTCAAATATAAAAAATAACGGAAAATAGCAAAATGTAAATAACAATATCAATCATATCCAGGGTTGTCAGATTTTTTCTGGCCTATTTCGCCAAATTGATTTTAAAAATCGCCAAAAGTCGCCAAAATCAATTTTATGCAGTTTTTCTTAATAAATATTTGATACCAAATTTAATTTTATATAACACTTTTTTTAATATAATTTTTTAGAAAATAATAGTGTAGAAATTTAACAGAAAATCGCCAAAAGTAGAAATAAAGTCGCCAAAAATTATATATTGTAAATTTTTCTCATCCAAATTCAAAACGAATTAATTAAAATAACTAATATAACAAAAATCATAAAAATCAAGTTGGTTTCATTTTTTGCAGACGAGTTTTGGTAGGATTTATTTTTTTTATCTACTCGTTCAACAAACTAATTTTCCTGAATTACAAAAATTTTTAATTTAAATTTTGTTAAAAAAATAGCCACAATATCGCCATTGAATTTATTTATCGCCAGAAAAATCGCCATGTCGCCAAACCAAAAATTTAGACGCCAAACAAGTTTAAAAATCTGACATCTGATTATTATTAGCACACACAACAACAAAGTGCAGTGTGTTCACGGAGTAAATGAGTTGAAACATAGGGAAAACAATGAATCGAAAAGCAAAAAGGAAAACATGAATCAGCTGTTTACAAACAAATGTTGATTACTTGATACTTTTTACTGGATGTCGTTAGTTTACTTTTTGTGATTTTTTTTACTGAGAGTAAAATCATTCTTACTCTCCCAGTAAAAGTTACTATATATATTTTACTCGAAAAGTTCTAAAACAGAGCTACAGTCAATAAAATTGCACAGCTTGCAAAAATTGAATTGAACATTGAACGTCGCTGGAGCACTTTACTTGGAAAAAATTATATAATCACTAGCTGACCCGCGTTGCTGGCCCTAAGCAAACATTAGTGTTGTATATGGCATTGGTGGTACAATATGAAAATTGGATTTTGCCCACGAATAATATAATAATATTAGAATAGAATTAGAATAATATTATTAGAATAATATTGCGCCATCTGCCGGACGAACTTCAAACTACACAGAAACACTACTCACGCCCTATAGAGCATGTATATGAAGTTTGGTCAAAATCGGTTCAGTAGTTCTTGAGTTACGGTGCAAAAACACAAAAAAACTAAAAATTGCGCCATCTGTCGGACGAATCACTATTTTTGAAAGGGGCGTAGCATTTACCGGGGTAGAATATATATAAAAACACACGCCGGTCTTTTACAAATATTTTGTGGGGTGGAAGGCGAAAATCTGTTGGGGCATTCAAGAGTTCACCCCTAACAAATAAACGTGTTTTTGATTTTTATATATATTAAGATATTTTTGGTCTTTGTAAAACTAAAATATATAGATGTTTTAAAAAAATACAAAATTTCAAATTTCCGGTTAAAAATCTTAAATTTTTTTTTTACTGGTGGTTAGATTTGTTAACAAAGTATATAAATCAAAAATAAAAATTCGCCTACTTATTATTTATATATTTTTTTTTATTTTTTCAAAGTTTGCAAAACTTTAGGGTTTCCGTCAAATTTTATAAACTTATTTTTTTTAAATTTTGGCAGTACCATAAACTTAGGTCTTTGCAACTTTTTCTGAAACTTAGGAAATATGTCTTAAAAAATTCATATAAGTTTTACATTTCCGGGTGAAAAATCTAAAACTTGTTTACATATTCTATTTAAGCCCTTTACAATGTACTAAAATCACAAATAAAAAATTACCTACTCTTAAAAAAAAAATTTTTTCACTCTATCAAACTTTTGTATTTTGGGAATTCCAAATAAAAAATCGCAAAAGTTTTCGATTGCACAAACAACTTTTCTATATAAAATATTTACAAAAAATTATTTTTGTTTTTTTGTACCTATAGTTATAAACAAAACTGTTAAGTTTCAAAGCAGTACAATAAAAAATTAAATTTTAAGAATTTTTTTTTGTAACACAGTAAAAACCGTTTTTCCGTTCAACAGTTTTACCTCAAACATTTTCTGACTTTAGCGCCCTCTACTGTTAACGAAAAGACGAGATGATAAATTCTATTTACGAATTTATTTAAGGTACTTTGTTAGCTTTACAAAAATGTATATTACTTAAATATTCTAAGCACTTTATTTTATTTTAATTTTGCCTATGGGACAAAGCACTGTGTATCGCCTTCCCAGGGCAGCCATTCGGAATCAATATTCAGCTACTGACTCACCGTTCATACGAGTTGTCTTTGTCAATTTAAAATGTATATCTGCCTCGTCCGGAGAAACACCGAATTCTTCCTCTAGAGCAACTGCAAATTCTCCGAATGTTACAAAAAGACTTGTGGAAGCGTCTAGCCACAGCTTGGCTGGACCCTTCAATTTGCTGCACATGGCCAACATCAAACATGCCTCATCCCACTTCTGAACTATAAGTAGAGTCTCTAAGACTTCAATAAAGTTTATTCAAACATTGATTAAAACATGCAAATTATACAACTCAAGCGTTATCCTATGTATTTCATTAATATGAGCGCTCAGGACGTCCTTCTTGTTTGAGATCTTCTACTTACTAACTTCTTCTATCATCTTCTTTACTTATCTTCCTCAACTCGGCAGAGTTGCAGAATTTGGTACCTTACAATGGTGTTAAATACATCAAGAAAAGCCTCTTTATTTAACCTATAATATGCTTGGAAACTGCAAGGTAACTTTTTATATATGTACATATATGTATGTTACGGCATACAAATTTACTTACGCAATCTCCGGAACATCAAGTGGATTTCTGCAGTCCCTTAAAATTTTTCTTGTCACCTTCTGTGTGTTTTCTTCTCCCAATAACAAAAAAAAACTGCAACGGCGCAATACATTTTCTGTTTTTTTATGTATTTTAGTTTATTATTTACTTTACAAATCTTTTTGTTAAAAAAAAAACACGTTTTACACAATATTTTAGCAGAAGTACCACAATTTACTAAAAATTTTATTAAAAAACTACATTAAAAATATAAACATATCAACAACCACGCAAAACAGCTGATTCGATTATTGGTTTTAGGGTTGTTCGAAAAAGGCATAACCGAGATGTTTTCATGACACCAAATGAATCCAATATTGGATTTCAATTCCAATAAAAAGAAAAACGACTTGGATTCTATGACACTCCCGAATAGCACGAAATATATGACTAGTGTGAACAACCCGTCATGACTCTTAGTATGCTATTTCAAACATCGATCAGCTGATAAGATAACAACACATTTGTAATTAGCTGTTATCAAAGCAAAAGAAAATTAAGACAATTGTAATAAAGTTGTTTGAAAATGAGGAAAACTTCATTTCTATTTAAAATTATGAAATTTGTCTTCTGGTGTACAAGAAAATCTAAATGAATTTGTGTGTATAAACTAAAACAGCTAATGGCTTGATATGTGCTAAATACATATTTTTTGCGGCGGCATACGGAAAAACGTTCAGTGGCTGCCAGCTACGTAAGTTAAACGAGATTTAGTTCTATTTTAATTTGTTTATGTTATAAAAATGTGATTTAATGTACAGACATATAGGTAAGAATTATTTTTTAGCCGTTTCTTAGTCGTGAATCATATAATTAACGGCGGCAAACATATGCTATCGCCATCTCGCCTAAATATTTTCAGCAGTTCGACTCAGATCTCTAGACCTATTTTATGACTTTTTTGTATGCTGCACAACAACAACTTTTTTAAACTGGTCTAAAATATTATGACTTTTTGACTAAATAGCAGACAGTGTGAATACCCCAATAGTTTTAATGGAGTTTTATTGTCTTATTAAAGGTTTATGAAAATGATTTTGATAAATTTATTTTGATTTTTGATAGATATATTTTATAAAATTTTTATATATTGTTATGAATAAGTCATACATAGACTTGTGTCGAACTCTTTCATTCTCTCGTTTTTGACAAGAACCTATTATCACACGAATGTAATTTAAGTAGGTTTGATAGGTTCTTTTCAAAAACGAGCGGATGAAAGAGGTCGACACAAGTCTAGTAATACAACAACTCTTAGTTTATATAACTTTGATTGGTAGATGCATACAAAAGTTTCGTAGTGCTGCGCGAGCTCTAGAAGTTTATTTTCAATTATATATTTTAAATGCAATAAGAATTGCATCCATATTGGATATTTGAAGGTGCCATGAATAGTAATAACAAATGTCAATGGTAACCTACCATTCAACAGCGCACGCCTAATCCATGTTGGAGTTGTATAGTATGCCTCAACAAAACTATTGATTTTCGATATAGTTTGTATCAACAGTTTTTGCGCTCATATTGTTGGAAAATTTTTATTCTATATGAAGAACTACATTCATTTTGCTGCTATTTAATATTTGCTACTGCTTTAATTTTGTAACAATTAACAAGACTGAAATTAATATAGACTTCTTTTATTTTCCGATAATAATGTGTTTTTATTTTACAGAGTGTCCTGGCTTTAGTTCAAAAAACTGAAAAAATTTCACAAATATTTCGCAAAAAAAAGAAAACAGAAGTCAATTCGACATTTTTCGTACTAAATAGCCGCTAAAGCTGAAAAGTAGGGAAAAATTAAAATGTTTCATTTTAATGATGCAAAATTGGTCAAAAACCAATTGCAACCCTCAAGCTATACACATTATTGGAGAGATAATTTAATAATACTTTATCAACTCAGCTATACAGGGTACAGAGATCTGCCTGCATCGGGATTACTTGTTGTCTAGCCCCTCAGAGGCTCTGAATGCTATACTGAACTTAATTCCGATTGACCTTTATGTACTGAGTGCATCCTCGAGCAGTGCGGTGAGACTGGCGGCATCTGGGAAGTGGAGGTCAAGGAACTATGGCTACGCAAGGATCGTGGTTCAATTACCACCGACAATGAGGGGCCCACTGACTATATGGTACCCCACTTGGACTTCAATATTGCTTACAGAGTCCTCATTCCATCCAGGCGGGAGTGAAGGGCGGAAACAAGGGAGAAAGACTTCGACTGCAGGATGTATACTGATGGATCAAGAATGATCTGTGGTGTAGGTTCAGGACTCTTCTCAAGGGACCTTGGAACAGGACTTTCGCTCTGACTCCCTGATCGAGCTAGTGTATTTCAGGCGGAAATATTGGCTATAAGGGAGGCGGCTAGGTTACTAATTGACAGGGGTGTTCAGGATAGAGTCGGCATCTTTGTCGACAGCCAGGCGGCACTCCTGTCTCTGAGGTCGTTCACTACTTCTTCTACCTTAGTGACTCAATGCAGGGAGCTTCTATAAAGATTGGGATATCAGACTGACACTACCCTTATCTGGGTTCCCGCAAATAGTAACTTCCATGAAAACGAACGGGCGGACGAGCTAGCTAGGGCTGGATCTGCTATGAACGTCTCCACCGCTGTATCGGTAGCCATACCGTATGGCGCTATAAGATGCGGTATTCAGAGCCATTACCGGCAGAAGACTGCAAACAGCTGGCGCAAGCTGGACACGTGTAAGGTGGCCAGAAGTATGTGGCCCTGCTACAACGACAGGAGGACAGCACAGCTGATTAATAGGAATCGTATGGACATCTCAAGACTCATCGTAGTAGTTACGGGGCACTGGGCAATAGGCAGACATGCTCGTAGCATAGGTCTCTCCTATAATGCATTCTGTCGCAGCTGCCGGGATCAGGGCAAGGAAGAGACAGTTTATCACTTCCTTTGTGAATGCCCGGCATTGCACCATACGAGACACAGAATCTTAGGCAATAGTATAATATCCGACCTTTCGGAGCTATCAGGTACCTATAGGTCTAGCTGACCTTATTAGATTCCTCGATGCGACAGGTTGGACCTAGCATCCATCCCCGTATCCGAGATCTGGACTCGGTTCTACACAGGTTGACTATGACGAGTGGAGTGGTCTTTCAAAACGGGATCTCAGATATCCTACTTGAGTGCTTGTGGTTTACAGGCAGCCACGTATACCAACCAACCAACCAATACTTCATCATACAAAACTCAGCTCTAAAGGGCAAGCCCGATTTACTACAATTTTTTTATGTGATTAGTGCAAAAATTGGTTTTGCCTTAAAACTCATCTACTTAATTTTTTGGCCGCTTAGGGTCCCTCTATTAACCCAAGAATATAAAACCCAAAAACCCTAACGAAATTCGTACGTGTGACGCTACTGACATTTTGCGTCACGTTACTGACACTGCTTTTATGTCATTTACGTGATTAAAACATATTTTATTAATCCCACCTTTTGGATAAAAATCATCTTTCATCCTTCCTTTTTAACATACTGGGCAATAATAAACATGAACTCTTTTCAATTCGCTCATTTTTACACAAACGTTCAGTAACCTCCAAACACATTTCCAAACTCCGGTGACGTTACTGACGGCTTAAAATAGTCATAACTTCGCAACAAAACGAGATACAGCAAAATTGTCTGCGTATGAAACAAAAGTTATGGCGAGAACTTTCATATGCCGCTCTCAAGTTAGGAGAAATAATTGTATTTTGTAAAGATATTGACCAAAATATGTATACGAGCGTGACGTTACTGACGATGGCCTTGCCCATATGTACATATTAATATACAACAGTGGTGGGCACCGTAAATGTATTGGTAAATTGTGTATATGTTGAGCTTAACAGCTACCCACCAAACACAAAGCTAAGCGTTTGAAATATAATGGTATATTTATGCATAATTAGCAATATTTTCTAAGTTGAAAAAAACGTTGTTTACGTAATATCATTAATTAAAAATAAAACTTTTTCTAAGTAAACAGCCAAATGAAAAAGATTTTAAAAGAGGATAATAATTTGTTACGTTTTCTATTCAAGAAAAAATAAATAAATAAAAGAATGGTTGCTTGCTGGAGCATAACAATACGCGGCTGGATGTATCAAACTTAATAAGTTTTGATATTTGTCGGCATGGAAGATCATTTTCATATGGGAAACATATTCAAAATATTATTGATAAGATTTTACACAGACTAATTAATAAGAGTAAGTGTATTACTAAATTAAGGGATTTATTGGAGAAAACTTGTATAAAAGGCATATGTTATCGAAAGCATTATTTATGACAAAATATTTTTCGCATATCATCATGCCTGAAATTGTTTGCTGGGCAAATATTCTGGAAAAAAATATAAAAAAATTCGCAAGCATCCGCCTGATATTTGTTTGTCGCTGTCTCATCGACGATTAAATTAAAGAGGGTAAGAATACGCAAGAATGATAAAATAAAGATTACGCCTTGCGCATGATTTACCGTTTGATGACGTATTTGTTCCCTCGAAGAGATTGCCAACTGTTTATTATATGCAAAACTAACACTTTCTCGTACAAAATTAATAGTTTATGCTATATTTGGCAACTCTTCACACAATTTACTCAGAGAGATTTCCAATTTACTCAGAGAGTTTTCCAACAAGCAAACTAAGTCGGATTTATGAAAGTGCAAGTTTTGTGTTATATTTTATAATAAATTGTGTTATATTTTAAAATAAATATATTAAAATAATTATTAATAACTTAAAGTGTAAAAAACTTATTAAAACTTGATTTTTAAAGCTCATAAACTCTAAACACAAAACCTAAGTTATAGAGAAAAGAGAACAAAAAGAGCAATCATGAAATGTGCAGTGGGCAATTGCGAAGAAAGTAACCGCAAAAAAACAAGTGAGAAATAATTGTGTTAAAATCTAATATTGTTATCAAAACTTTTTTTGTTTTCAAAAAGCTGTGTCATTTTATAGTTTTCCAAGAGATGAAGCTCAAAGGAAGTTATGGCTGATTTTTTGCAAGCAAAAAAATTTGTTTTGAATGGGGAAAAAAGAAACATAATTAGCACTTGGGTTCAATATTTATATAAAATAACTATAAATTAACAATTTCAAATAAAAAAAAGTTTAATATAAAATAATTTTTTAAAATTGCTTATCAAACAAATTTAATTTGAAAAATCGTAATATGCCTCACTGTTCAGTTTTTATAATAACATAATAGTTCTCCTGTTGAATTTTATTAGCCAATCAGAACACATGTTAAGTGACGTCAGAATTCCATCATGCGCAGAAAAGTATTTTTACTTCAGCTTGTTGGGGTAATCTTTAAGAAGAGATCTCTTATCGGCGTAACACTGGTCTAGTCGGGCACTTATAGCTTTGAAATTTAAGACCGTATTGAATGCAGATAATTTGGCATTAGCTGCTCCGGTAATTTTATTGCGAAATATTCCCATTGCAACGTAATAATTTTCGGTTCCTTAGACCGAATAGATAGAGAAATAGATAGAGAAATAGCTCTATCTGCACGTTATTCGTTAATTTTACCAATAACGTTGCAGCACAGAGCTCCAATCTTGGAATGGATATGGCTTTCATTGGCGAAATTTTAGATTTAGCCTGTAGTAAATTGACAGAAACGTTATTAGTTGTAACAATCCTTAGATATACTGCCGCATCATATGCAACTGTTGATGCATCGCAAAAACAATGAAGTTCAGGTTTACAGTAATCAGATATATTAAGCCATCTAGGAATTTTTAGATTTGAAAATTCAGAAAGGGTTGATCTGTATTCTAGCCTCCTTTCCTCTATATCTCGAGGAATCCGGTTATCCCAATCTATTAAGTGTTCCCATAACTGTTTAAAAAGAGATTTTGCAATAATAGTACAAGGTGTAAGTCATTCCAACGGGTCATATACACGTGCAGTTTCAGATAAAATAATTCTCTTTGAAGCTGGACGATTAGCATCAGCGTTAATTTTAAAAGAAAAGGTGTCGTCAGTGGTGCCACATTGTCACCTTCGAAATTTAAAGTTAAAGAAGTTTCTCTAAACTCCTTAGGTATGTTATTTAATAATTCAGAGGAATTTGTTATCCATTTTCGTAGTATACATCCACCCTTTTCTAAAAGGGTACATAGGTTTTTATGTAAACTGATTGCCTTTTCCACGCAATCAGCTCCAGAAATAAGATCACCAACATATGAGTCAGATACCAGAATTTTAGATTCGTTTGGAAATCTGGTTTTGTAGTCTTCTGCTATTTGTTTCAAGACACGTATGGAAAGATATGGAGTTGAAGTTGTTCCATAAGTTACAGTATTTAACTGGTATACAGAAAAAACTACTCTTAACTTTGTAGTGGCACTATCTTCTTTGAATACACCGTGATGAGGCAAAAAATATGAATCTTTTTTAACATTCGCAGGATAAGTACCAATTCTAGTCATATGTCCTAAGTTTTCGTATTCACGTATGAATCAGCAAAAGATGGACGATTAGAAAATGATTTTTCTAGTTGATTAAAACGTTTGAGAGCTGGAACCATATTATTATGAAGGTTAGGCATATTTTTGTCTGTTAGCAAAGATTTAATTGGCAAGTTTACTATGTAACGGCCTGAAGAGGAACGTGTGGTTGTGGCCCTAAAAACGTTTCACACGCCATCTCTTCATCGGATAAATCACGTTGTGTAGTGACCTCCTCTTGCTCCCAAAATGAGCGTAAGACACTATCCAAATTCATGTTATGAAAATGAATGGTATTTGGCGTAGTTGAGTCGGGGGAACCAGAAAATACCCATCCAAAAATAGTGTTTTGGAAAAATAAACTATTGTGCACAAAAGATTCAGAAGGTATCTTGATCCTTGAGCAAATATCAAAGCCGAGAAGTAGATCAATAGCATCTCTTTTATAATAAAATGGGTCAGCCAAATTACCTGTTTTAAATTTCGGTAAGCATATATTCAACGTATCAACATGGACGATACGAAGAAACATTAAGAAGCACTAATGCTGTACAAGATATACTTCTTTCCAAGTCCATGGACAACAAGGTAAGATGTACGGTGCTTCTCGCCAACATGTCACTATTACCTACGCCTGTCACTTTAGTGTTGGACTTACTTTTAGGAAGTCTCAATAGCTGGACTGCAGCTTCCGTAATTAAACTTCCTTGAGCTGCTGGATCCAATAAGGCCCTTAGAGTAAATCGACCATGATTAGTGTCGATAAAAAGACGTATAGTGTATAGTACCACATTATGATATTTTGAAGAAACTTGACTAGAATACTGAGATTTAGATGACAAATTTACAGTAAGAGTTGAATTTTGGACCGCAACAGTATCTTCTACATGTAGGGTAGTGTGATGAGGTGATTTACAAGTGCCACATCTATGTATAGACTTAAAGTTATCATGTCTGTGTCCTACAATAAAACAGTTTCTGCAAATGTTTCTTTTATTTAAAAAATCGTCTTTGGACTTTATAGATAAAGCCAAAATTCTGTAACATTGAGATAGATAATGATTTGTTTCACAAAACAAACATGAAATTGTTTTGGGTTTTGCAACATTACTGTTATGAACGTGTGTCTGGTTTCTGTTTCTAAGGTTAGCATGTTTAATTGGTTTAGATGTAGAGGGAAAATTAGCATTTAATGATTCTAACGCTCTGAATGTATTCTCAAGAAAATAAAACGAGTCCGACATGTTTGGTACTTCCGTTGATGATTTTAATGATTCTTCCCATTCTCTGCGGGTTTGTTGGTCAAGCTTCTGACTGAGTATTGGAATAAGAAATGGGTCTCAATCAACAGTGCTAATGCCCAGATTTTGAAAAGAATTTAGACATTCTTTTATTTTGTCTAAACGGTTTTTTATACCTTCAAAACTACCAGTTGACTTCTGAACATTAAATAGCTTAATGGCAAAATCATCAACAATTTTTCGTTTATTATGGTATCGTGACTCTAACATTCTCCATGCTGAGTCATAATTAGCATCTGTGATGGTGATCGATTTTATAAGAGCCGTCGCTTCATCCTTTAAATAATAAAATTTCTGCGTATTCGATAGTGAACTATTCGAGTGTACCAAAGATTTATAAATATCCCGAAATGAGATCCAATCTAGATATTGTCCTGAAAATTTAGGAAGGGAAATCGATAACTGAACCCGTTTCCGACCGGTTGTTTACCACAGCAAATATGCTGATAAATAGGGAACGTGAGGTCTCATTCCTCTGTGTGCTGTCAATGATTTTACCTTTAAAAGTGAAATACATCATGGTAGTAATCCTCTGCAATATATGGCACATCTTCAACTTTTTTAGTTGTACTGTGAATAAGTTGCGAAATTTTATCGTGATTTAGTTTGAATTGTTGAAACAAGTTATCTACTTCAACAGAAAGACTTTCAATATAACCGGGCGTCTTTTCGGAATCGGCTTTAGACAAAAATCTGTGACTGAGTTTTGATAGAGTGGTTTTCAATCCATGTTGACTCTCAATAATTGCAGGTAACTCACTCATGATTGTGTATTACGAATACAATATATTAGTATTTATTATATGAAACATAGGTTAGTTGGTAACTGCTGTATTATAATGGCAGATTTAGAAATATTAGCTTCTGTATGTGAATAGTTTTGATAGGCTTCAAGCTATAGTGAGGGAATTGGATTTTTTACACAAATTCTGTGTAGAAATATAAGACTTACTGTGAACCTTTCCAGTAGTTAAGTGTCCAGATGTACTAGCTTAGATATAATAGTGGCACGTCGATTAATAGAATTCGGTGTACAGAAGTGCTAGCGTTTATATTTAATAGTTGTAGTTTTCAGGTATGTCTAATAATACAGCCACCAATTATGTCCCGGATTTCGGCACCAATGTTTACGCAGTTAGATATTCATAATAATTTTATTGATTGCAATTCATGATATAATAAGGTTTATATATTTACTGTAATTTCACAAATTGTTAATGCTTATTTTTACATGCAGGATTAGTACTGTGTGTGACTGTGAACTATCACAAAAGATTTGGTTTTTTGAGTTTATTAATTTGTATAATAATCCTACGAACAGTAAAAAACATTGTAACAGTTACTTTTGCATTGGTTTTTTTTGTTAAATTATTTTGCACACGGCTCTAAAAGTTAGTACCGAACTTATGAAGCGATGAGATGTATCTTCTCTTGTAATTAGGAGAGTAAAATCTATATCATATTAATTATGTCGTTATTCTTAATGATGAATAGATAAAGGCATAAGTAGATGTTAATTTACATGATTATTACTATTGTAATACACTACTGATAATAATTAAAGTAACTTTGATATAAAATGAAACGTTATGTAGATTCAAAATAGATGTAGATAAAAGATGTCAGAGTTCCTGCAACACGACTCTTTTCTTTAGTTTTTACAAAATTTGACTTAGAAAAAACTCTTTCTTTTTCTAAATATCTCTAAACATATACATAGAATCTTCCATTACGCCATTCGAGTTCTGTTTCATTTTTTATACCCTTCACAAAAGAGTGAAAGGGTTTGTCGTTCCGTGTGCAATTTCATCACTATTAAAATGAGACCCCGTAAAGTATATACAATATTCTGGATCCTTATAAATGGCGATGCGAAATGAGCGATGTCCGTCTTTTTGTACGTGAAATTAGTTTTCCCAAGCCACCAAAAGGGCTAGAAACTTCATTCTTGGACTGATGGATTGGAAACGAACTTCAATAGAGTGATATTGAAAAATTCAAAATACGGTTCCAGAACTAGGAAGCCTACACCGATTTCTGGATGCAAAAGCAATTTTTTGTTTGTTTGAATTAAACGTATTTCATGCTTTGGTAAGAATAAAATTTTCATTAAAAACTATATATATAAAATTTTTTTTGTAGGGATGGAAAATTGCATTTTTTTTTTACATACAAGTAAGTTTTTTTTTCTAATAAAAACTATTTTAGAATTTAGAAAAATTAAATTGGCATTAAAATTTAGAAAAATCAAAATTTCGATTCCAGGGTTGAACAATTGCAATATTTTGTAGAACATGAAAGTGACCAAAAAGGTTACAACTTTTAAGTTTTTTTTAAATAAAACTATTTTATTCCTCGTTAAGAGTTGCATTGGCCAAAAGAAAACAAAAAAATTAAAACTTCGCTTTCAGGGTTCGGAAATTTATATATATATTCATATAGGAATGGCCCACTGTGACATAAGAATGCGACTGATCCACTGTGACATCGGAATTTAAAGAATGTGCTAACGAACGAAAATACCAGACGAGAGCGCACAAACAAATACACACAGACAGGATACAAAAAAAAACATACAGACAGAACGTGAACTAAAAGACAAAAGGCAAGACTATCGACAAGAAAAGAAATGAAGGACAGTCAGTATACGATCGCTAAAGAGTACACAGGCCACATTTTTAAGCTAAAGGATTACTGAGTGTAAACTAATTTGTGAGAACTAATCTTAAGTAAAAAATAATAAAATGAATTGTTGAATAAAATCTGAACGTTTAAACAAAGCTGGTGTTAATTATTGAACAAAGAAGAATAAATCTACAAATGGGGGCTCGTCCGGGATGATCTTAGCCAAAGTGTGTGAAAAAATTCGTTAAAATGGGAAAAAGAGTAATAAAATATTTCTTAAAGAACATAAGACCGTGAAGAAACACTATATACACCACTTTATATGTGAGATATAAATAAAATAATTAGAACACTAATAAAATAATTAGAACACTAATAATTAAAAGCAAGTGGGAAAAGAAAACGTTGGTGACTGTACCTAAGATTAGTGGGAAAAATTCCAAGCAAGACGCAAAATTTAAATAAACAAAAAGAAAATAAATAAAGGAAAACGGTAGTAACCGAAAAGAAACAAGTAAAAACGTTATATTCGACCGGGTCGAATCTTAAATACCCTCCAAATATTTAGTAAGTGAATTTGAAATGTTTAACTTGGTGGGACAGAGTTCCTTTATAAAATATCGTACGTCAACGCCCACTAAAGGGGGCGGGGTTCAAAAATATACAATATCATGTTTTCCACAGACGAACGTATGGGCATTGCTAGACCGTCTTAGACTTCATCACTGATCAATAATATACATATTTACTTATAAAAACTGTATTTTGGCGGGGTCGCTCGGGCAAGGGCTGTGGGGGAAACATTTCACCTTTGTCATAAAACTCTAAAAATAAATGCTTGGGATAATTATATACAAAATTAAAATTTTTTTTTTTTAAAGGGTCATTTAGAGGGCAAAGGGGGAGAGGGGGTAAGGCAGAAACAGATACACATAAAACTGTAAAAATAAATGCTTGGGATGATTATACACAAAATAAAAAAAAAATATATATATTTAATATGGTCATTTGGCGGGCAAAGGGGGAGGAGGGGGTAGGGCAGCAACAGGCAGTCATAAAACTCTAAAGATAAATGCTTGGGATGATTATATACAAAATTTAAAAAAAAAATTTTTTTTTTTGGAAGGGTCATTCAGGGGGCAAAGGAAAAGGGGGGGGGGGGGGGGTAGGGCAGAAATCGGCAGTCATAAAACTCTAAAGATAAATGCTTGGGATGATTCTATACAAAATTTAAAAAACAAAATTTTTTTTTGGTAGGGTCATTTAGGGGGCAAAGGAAGAGGGGGGGGGGGGGGAGGTAGGGCAGAAATCGGCAGTCATAAAACTCTAAAGATAAATGCTTGGGATGATTATATACAAAATTTTAAAAAAAAAAATTTTTTGGTAGGGTCATTTAGGGGGCGAAGGGGAAGGAGGGGGTAGGGCAGAGTAGTACCAGGTTTAGTCTGAGCTTCGTCATTAAAGCTTAAAGTGTTATTTTTAAGGAATGTAGGCTTAAGTAAAACAATTTGTTAAATTTTTATGCTATTTTTGCCTATAATAACGCCCACTGAAGTGGGCGGGGTCAAAAATATTTTTATTTTATTTAATGGCTCCAAGTTTAAGGCGTTGGACCGTATTTGACATAAAAATATATTATTTGCTTAACAAAATGACCAAAAAACTATAAAAATCATGTTGTTTTTTCTGGGTTGGTTTAGTTCTTCTTAGGGGAACTTCTTTCCCTCTTGCCTGATTTAGCCCATCTTCGAACTTAACCTGCTCTAAGTTTTAAAATATATTTATGCCAAATTTCAAGAGTCTAGCTCTTTTCGTTTGGACTGAATCGTGATTTCCACAGACGGACGGACGGACGGAAGGACGGACATACTCAGTTAGTCTTAGATTTCATCACTGATCAAGAATATATATACTTTATGGGGTCTGAGATGGATATTTCGATGCGTTACAAACGGAATGACAAAGTGAATATACCCTCCAAATTCTTTTTTGGAGGGTATAAAAAACGAGAAAAGAATTTGTTTAAGTAAAAGAAAAGAACTTACTCAGAAATATATACCAGTACTCGTGTTCTGTAACTTTGGTGAGAACTTTTCACCTCGAAAAGATGTGAAACAAAATATTCCATCGTTTCTCGAAAAGTGAGTAAAAAGTGTGTTTGTAACTCATGTCGAAAACTATCAGAAGTGATTACGTCGTTACGTTAGAAATGTCATAATATACAACTCGAAGCCGATGTGAAATCGCATACGTTGTGAACGCTTATCACAAATATCGTCAACGGCGACCAAATAATGTATGCTATACCAAATAATGTATAGTGCGACTTTAATGTTTGTTGTTTACAAAATTGTTGAAAACATTTTGGGTGTAGAATTAATAAAACGTTGAATTAATAAAACGTTGCAAATAGTATATACATATGTGTATATAAACATCAAATAGTGCCTTTTATTGTTGAAGTGGTGCATATACGTACATATGTATATACATACATAAGAATAGAATGTATAGTCAAGCTTTGGTTGCAGCATTTTTAATATATCTTTTTTATCCAAAGTAATTTATTATTCATATAATTCAATTATATCTTTTTTTATTTAAAATATTATCTCACCGCGTTTTTATTTGGGAGTATATTTGACAGTTCAAAGCGGGAACTTTTCTCACGAAAATTTTACAGACACACTTTTTCTGTAAATTGTCAAGTAATTTCCTTACGTGACAGCTATTACTCGCCAAAAAAGTTACAGACACAGTTTAGTGAGAAAAACAGCTGTTTGTTTCAATTTATGGCATTTTTGTTTCATTTCACACATTTCAATCGAAAAGTTTCTCGACGCGGGAGTTACAGAACATGGGCACAGTATTGTAGTACATTCATAATGTAATCATACATATGACACCACACGAAAATACAAAAATTAAAGCAAACAAAAAAATATAAAGAAAACAAACTGACATAAACACAAAATAAAATTAGGTCACATTTATGAAATAAGTTCACTGACCAAAATTGCAATTGTGCAGAATAATCAAATTTGGTTTGTAGTAATCAATATAATATTGCGATTGATATTGAAGTAAGAAATAGAAATAAGAATTGTTATTGTAATGTGTAGAATAAGAATAGTATATAAGGGGAAGGTTTTTGTTAATAAAGCTCAGAAATAATTTTGACTCTAAACTAGAAACAATTTTATTTCCCACTTCGGCAATTGACTTTGCCATCTTATAGAGCCGACTATCGATTCTAAGGCTCTTTAATACATCAAGAATCCTATAGGGACCAACACTAAATACATTACACCCAAAACATCTTTATTACACCATCATTACATGGCGATCCTGCCAAACTAAATAAATTAGCTAGATATCCTGCCAAACTAAATAAATTAGCTAGATATCCTGCCAAACTAAATAAATTAGCTAGATATTTTAACTAGACATCCTGTCTGACAAAATAGAAATTTTTGGCTGCATGGATAAGACAGAAGCCACGAAAGAGGAAATCGATCGGCTTTTCAGAAAGTGGGAGCAGTTGTTGGAGTACGTGCCTCAGCCTGTGGTTCCCGTTTTAGAAATTCCCAAGTATAGTGCCAGCAAAAAGAAGATACCCATCCAGGAGTATCTTAAACGCCTACAGAAATCCAAGGCGCAAGTATCAAGTCCTGAAAATCCCAAAAAGGAAGAAGAGAAAAGAAAGAAAAGAGGCGGTAAAGCGGTGAGAAAGCGAAAACTAATTGCCGAAACAGGAAGTTCCATCTGACCGGCATCAAAGCTGAGAAAACCAGACTTTTGAACGAGATCCGTACCATAAGAAACAACAAGTAATGATTTTTTTTAATTGTTATGCATGTATAAAAAATATATATATATATATATATATATATATATATATATATATAAAGTAATATATTATATAATATAAAGTAATAGAATAATAGTATTCCAAAAATGGGCGGATGGTTTTCACAGGAGGCCATCATTGTAAATGAAAACAATAGGGGCGTACTTACAGTGACTCAGGATCATTTGCAACAAATAATACTGATCCTTTTGACATTTTTGGTACTGGGAAAAATACATGAATATTATAAGGAATATATGAGAAAGAAAGCAATCAAATTTACTAACAAAATAGAAAATGTATAATAAATGCATAGATTGATAAGTATATATAAGAACATAAAAAAAGTCCTAACAGAAATTACACAGAAAATTATGTAGTAAATACTTTAAGAACAGTTGAGGAATTAAAATCCATTGCATTAAAGAATGAAGGTTATCCTATAAAGGACATTAATGAAATTGAACAAAAGATTTTAAAATATTTGAGAACAAAAGACATTACAGAAATGGCATCGTTTGGCATACTTGACGCATCCAAAATAATACCAGAATTCAATGGGGACCTAGGGCAAATGAGCAATTTCATAGGTATAATAGAATTTTATGCTGATACACTTAAAGACAATGCAGAGGTTAGTAAGTTAGTCAAGTTTGTACTGGCAACTAAGTTAACAATTGAAACAAATTGATTTCAGAAGAAACATCGAATTCTCTCGAAACATTCAAAGTTACACTTAGGAAGGTATTCTCACCAAGAAAGACACTCTCTTCGGTACATACTGATTTGGCAAAACAAACACAAGGAAATAATTCAGTAACGCAGTTTGCTAATAAAATAGAATCACTCATAGCTTGCCTGAATGAGCTACAAATTACAGAATTGGGTTCCCAAAGTAGGGAAACAATCATTAAAATGAATGATCAGGTGGCACTTAGTACCTTTAAAAATGGTTTGAATGAACCACATAGAGCTACTGTTTTGGCAGCTAGACCCAAAAGCTTAAATGAAGCAATTCAAATAGCTTCAGAGGTGGTTGTACCACCACATTCAATTATGCAATTCAGTAGAAACAGGAGATTTTCTCATAACGGAAGGTTTCGTAGTAATAACGGAAGGTTTCGTAGTAATAACGTCAATGCTTGCAGTAATAGAAGTGATAGTAATGACAGCCCTAATAATCATTATAGAAATTTTAACAATGCAAGAAGACGCAATTTCCATGGTGCCGGCCACCCAAGAAATAATAATTACAGGAATAATGGCCAGAGAGGTGGTAATTACAGGAATAGGAATCAGAGAAGAATTTATGTTGCTCAGGAGCAGGAAAACGAAGAGGACCCCTGCAATCCTCAAAAGTAAATTTAAACAGAGATGTAGGGGAAGCAAGACTTTTAAGGGAATATGCATTAAAAACTTACAATTCACACACGGACGCACCACATTTTGTTACACTTAAAACTGATGAAGGACACTTTATAAAATTTTTGATAGATACGGGTGCAGATATATCCATTTGTAAAGAAGGCTTCATAGAAAGCGAGATAATTAAAGAACATAATGCGTGCAGGCTTAAGGGTATTGAAAACAGGACGATACAAACAATGGGTACTTCGGATTTGAAGCTGATGTTTCCGGAGATTATGATAAGCCACGAATATCAGGTAGTAAATACAGAATTCCCGATAGCAGCAGACGGTATCTTGGGTAGAGATTTTTTTACTAAATATTTTGCGAAGATAGATTATGAGACATACACATTAACCATCGTTGTGGGTGAAACTGAATACGTTTTGCCACTGAGAGCAGACATCCGTAGGTTCGCGATACCACCTAGAACAGAGGTAATACAGGCAGTGAATTTGCGGATTAAGGAAGACAGTATTGTGTGTGCTAGGCAAATCGGTGACAATGTTTTCGTTGGTAACACAATAATTCCAAAATACAGAACAAAACACGTTAGAATTTTGAATGCTTCAGACAAGGAAGTTGTGATATCGCAATTAGATTTGCAGATAAAGCCTTTATCAGACTACAACATTCTTCACCAGAGGAAATGTGGCTCGAGAGGGAATGTGTATGACGGACAACAAGCTAGATGGGAGAAATTGAGAAAATTACTGAATATAGATGCGATAGATGCCACGGCAAGAGAGACTATAAAAAAATATGTGGAGAATTCCAGGAAAATTTTTATTTGGAGGGAGATCATTTGACAGCGAACAATTTTTATAGGCAACGACTACAAACTGTGGACGATACACCTGTTTACACTAGAAATTATAGGCTACCACAATCACAGCAGGAAGAAATCAAAACACAGGTTCATAAGTTAATACAAGAAGATTTAGTCGAACCATCCGTTATCCCTTATAATTCCGCATTGCTTTTGGTTCCGAAGAAAAGCGACGGCGATGAAAAGAAATGGAGACTGGTTGTTGACTATCGCCAGTTGAACAAAAAATTTGTCAATGATAAATTCCCGTTACCTCAGACGGATGACGTATTGGACAGAATAGGAAGGGCGAAATATTTTTCGATGCTGGATATGACAAGTTCATTCCATCAGATAGAGTTAGCAGCATTTTCTACAAGTAATGGACACTATCAATTTAAGAGACTACCATTTGGTCTCAAAATATCATCAAATAGTTTCCAAAGAATGCTGACAATAGCATTAACGGGATTAAACTCCAATGCATTTGTATATGTGGATGATATAATGGTTTTTGGATGTTCATAACAACACCACAATGGTAATTTGACAAGGATATTTCAGAGGTTGAAAAACCATAATCTCAAATTGAATCCGAATAAATGTAATTTTTTGAAACCGGAAGTAGTCTATTTGGGACATCTTATTACAGATAGGGGAATAATGACAGACCCGAATAAAAGTGTCGCACTTCGGACGTACCCTGTTCCGCAAAATGCAGATGACACAAGAAGATTCGTAGCTTTCTGCAATTATTATAGACGTTTTGTTAAGGACTTTGCCCAGATAGCCAGGCCACTTAATGAGTTATTAAAGAAAAACCAGAAATTTGTTTGGTCAGAGAATTGTCAGAAATCTTTTGATATGTTAAGGTCCATTGTTTCGAATCCACCAATATTACAATACCCAGATTTCGAGAAGGAATTTATACTTACTACTGACGCATCAGATTACGCGTTAGGGGCAATACTTTCACAGGGTGAAATAAATAATGATTTGCCAATCTCATACGCGAGCCGTTCTCTTAATAAACATGAAATTGATAAACCCGTTATAGAAAAAGAATTATTAGCCATTTATTGGGGAATTACCCATTTCCGACCATACCTGTAAATACATTACACCCAAAACATCTTTATTACACCATCATTACAGTATACATACGTACGCGAATATATACGTGTAAACGAAGAAGGGACAATTGTTGCTGGAAAGTGTGTAAGAAATAAAATAAAAAAAATACCTACAACAAAACCAAATTTCTATGTGCGGTCGCTAAACAGCATCAGATTTGCATACGGGTGCGGAAGACAATTTAAAAAAAAACCCCGCCACCATTGCTGTGTGTTCACCAAAGCTAAGTAAAAAAGTATTATTATATTATAAGAAGGAAAAAGAAGAGGCAGTGTAGGAGCACATACATTTGTGTATGAAGAAAAGGAGGTCAGCAGTTCTATGTACAATCAACAGCGCTATGTGCAATGTACGGGCAATAGAGCACGAAGTGAATTTTAACTGCCTATTGATTTCATTTGTGATTTTTTTTTACATACAATTTATAAAACATTTGTAGAAAAGAAAGGGGGAGAAAACAAAACAAATAATAATAAAAGTCAGCATTTTGTTTGAATTTAATCTTTTAATTAAGTATTAAAATATGAATAAACCTTTTACTAAACTGTTTTGGAATGTTAAGTTTTAAATGTAATACTTTTTACCAAATACAACATCTAAAATTATCCCAATATTGTTTCGGTTAAATTTGATTTCGACGACAAATAGTTGATAAAATTTAATTATTTATATAAACTTTTCGCTTATTTCAAGTTACTGTTGTTCCAGTATAAATTGCCAGATAAAATTTTATATATCTTATTTAACATATAGATCGCTTAAAATTATCTTGTCAAGTTGTTGACAGGGTTTTAAAAGTAGACTGTAAAATCCTAATATAAACAGAAACCAAAATTGAGTTCGTTTATTATTTAAACTTCGCAGAAATTTTCACTCAATGCCAGTGACATAAGCGTATGCTAGTAAAGGGAAGGAATATTATTCGAAGTTATTAAGGTATTTAATTAAAACTTCACGAAATTTAAATACATAAATCGAATTCAATTTCGGCATACTTTACGTTATATTAAAATCGTAGGTAATTTACATCTAGATCTTCTTACTAAATAGTTCTAACTGCACCATAAATTTTCAATATTGTTTAGATAGCTAGAAAATCTGTGGTACTGTGAATATGGAACTAAAAGAGATACTGAGTATGACCGTAGAGGAGTTAAAGGCTGCGGCCACTGAACTGGGACTGGACATGACTGGGGCAAAAACGGACTTGCAGGAAAGACTTATCCGACATTTTGATGGCGCAAATGACGCTGGGGGAAGCTCGGAGTTTGGGGACGCGGCATTAATGAAGTAGGCCCTACATGGTCGCATTTCATCCCCAGAGACGTTGAAGATTCCATAACGAAATTTTCCGATGAAAACAGCCACGATGTAGAGACGTGGATAGAAGAGTTCTCGGAATCCGTACAGGTATTGAAATGGAACCCGCTACAAAAATATATATACGCCAAACAATTGTTGACATGGGCAGCCAAAATTTTTGTCAGAAGTCAATCTGGCATAAAAGATTGGACGACTCTTGCCGCAAGTCTTCGGAAAGAGTTTGGGGTGAAACCATCCACCATATCTGTGCACCGCGACCTAAAGGCGAGGAAGAAGAGGAGCGAGGAGACTTTTCGCCAATATTTGTACTCCTTAATGGAGATCGCTAAGACGTTAGTCGGTTTAGGGAGGAAAACGATCACGACTATGGGGTGCTTAGGTTGCCACACGATAATTGATGGCCTAAAATTGGAAATGAGTTTCCACATCGTGAGAGAGAACGAAATTAGTTATTCGGCAGTTATTGGAAATGACGTGTTAAGTAAAGTATACCTAACAATTAATTCGGGGGGAGCCCGGTTCAGATATAAGATGCCAGAAGTAAATTTATTCGAAAGGGCATGGAGAGAGAGTCCAAACAATACCAGGGATGATTCGTTCCTTTTTGCGGAAGAACCTTGCACACACCCAAAACCTGTATTGTGCTCTAACACCATTGCAGAATTAAAAGGAGAGTTCGATGATATCATACAGTCTATGGCGATTGAGGTGGAAGAGCCAGAGTTAGATCCGAAACACTTAGATAAGCAACGGAGCACCTATATTCAGCAAATAATAAATATAAACCCCAAAAATCGTCCACCCACACAGTACAAATGAAGATTGTGCTATCAGACGATATTCCGGTAGCAAGCAGACTCCGCAGAACATCTTATGCAGATCAGCAAATTATAGAGGGTCAGGTAAATGAATGGTTAAGGGAAGGGTTTATTAGGACTAGTTACTCAGAATATTCTGCGCCAGTAGTGTTGGTAACTAAAAAGGATGGTTCAAAAAGGCTTTGCTGTGACTACAGACGGTTGAATGAAAATATAATTCGAGACAATTTTCCTATGGCAGTAGTTGATGACGTCATTCAGAGGTTGCAGGAGGCCAAGGTGTTTACGACGTTGGATCTGAAAAATGGGTTCCTCCATGTGCCTGTGGCAAAGGATTCACGGAAATATACGGCGTTCGTTACCCAAAATGGACAATATTAGTTCCAATATGTACCTTTCGGGATCAGCAATTCCCCAGCTGTGTTCTACCGATACATATCTGCTGCTGCAGAAAGATTCGGAAGACTCGGAATTCCATCCAGTCGAGTACATGAGTAGGAAAACAACTTCCGCTGAGGAGAAATACCACTCATACGAGCTGGAAGTACTAGCCATCATCGAAACATTAAAAAAATGGAGGGTATACGTGTTGGGCATGAAGTTCAAGATCATAACCGATTGCAACGCATTTGCGATGACTATGCGGAAAGAGGATGTACCTGTTAGGGTATCGAGATGGGCTCTGTTTCTACAGGAATTCGACTACACCATCGAACATCGATCGGGAACCCGAATGAAACACGTGGATGCACTTAGTCGGGTTCATTGCCTCCTGATACAGGACTCCCTTCAACACAGAATCAAAGAAGCGCAACAAGAAGACGAGTGGACTAAGGCAGTATGCAAGGTGTTAGAGAAGAGCGAATATGAAGGTTATTTCATGAAATATGGGATTCTCCACAAAGACCCTGCGCGAGAATTGATTGTTAAACCAGAGTGTATTGAAAAGGAAGTAATCGAAATGGAACACCGGCAAGGACACTTTGCCGTACGTAAGACAAGAGAGCTGGTAGAAACACAATTCTACATCCCGGAACTAGAGGCGAAAACAGAAGCTGTGGTAAAAAGCTGTGTAGAATGCCTAATTGTGGACGCCAAAATGGGGAGGAAGGAACGCACCCTCCACCCGATAGACAAATCGGACAGACCCTTCGCAACCTACCATATAGATCACGTAGGACCTATGGAGGCTACCCATAAGATGTACAATTACATCCTCGTAGTAGTAGATGCATTCACCAAATTCGTTTGGCTGTACCCAACCAAGAGTACCGGCAGGAAGGTTGTAGAAAAGTTGAGAAAACAATCCGCTATCTTCGGAAATCCACAGCGCATAATATCGGATAGAGGAACCGCTTTTCACGGCGAAGGAATTCGAGAAATATTACCAGGAGGAAGGGATCCAACACCTTCTAATCGCCACGGGGGTTCCAAGAGAAAATGGCCAGGTGGAACGTCTAAATCGGATAATCGTGCCCATATTAGCCAAAATGTGTGCCGAAAATCCGAACCACTGGTATAAGTACGTAGACAGGGTGCAACAGACCAACAATAATAGCCCATCACGAAGTACTCAAAATACCCCGTTCATGCTGATGACCGGGGTCCACATGAAAACAAAAAGAGACATCGACATAGCGAGCATCCTGGAAGAGTTATCTATAACCGAACTACAGGAACAGAGAGACCAGTTGCGTGATAAAGCCCGCGAAAACATTGCTAAAATCCAAGCGAAAAACCGACGAACATTTGATAAGAAAAGAATCCCAGCCACGACGTACAAGATAGGCGACCTGGTAGCCATAAAGCGTACCCAATACGGTACCGGGATGAAGTTACGCCCGAAATTCTTAAGCCCGTACAAGGTCAAAGCAAAGGCAAACCACGATCGCTATGAGGTCGAAAAAATAGGCGAGGGAACGAGAAAGTGCTTCACAGTGGCCGGATATATGAAGCCGTGGAGTCAGGCTTCGGGATGAAGCCAGCATCAGGAGGGCCGAATGTAGGAATGGCCCACTGTTACATAAGAATGCGGCTGACCCAATGTGACATCGGAATTTAAAGAATGTGCTAACGGACTAAAATACCAAACGAGAGCCCACAAACAAATACACACAGACAGAATACAAAGAACGTGAACTTAAAGATAAAGGGCAAGACTATGGACAAGAAAGGAAATGAAGGACAGTCAGAATACGATCGCTAAAGAGTACACAGGCAACATTTTTAAGCTAAAGGATTACTGAGTGTAAACTAATTTGTGAAAACTAATCTTAAGTAAAAAATAATAAAATGAATTGTTGAATAAAATCTGAACGTTTAAACAAAGCTGGTGTTAATTATTGAACAAAGAAGAATAAATCTACATTCAGTCTTTTCAGTAAATTAAACGTATTTTATGCTTCAAGAAGAATTATATTCGTGTAATAAATAAAAAAAATAAAAAATTTTATTGCAGTGTGCGAAAATCGAAATATATTTGTCATATAAAAATTGCTATATAAGTTCCTAATTTAGTTTCTGTTAATGAACTAAACCAATTTTATACTTGAGGAAGAATTAAATTGGTACTAAAAACAAAATATATATCTCGATTTTCCAACCCTGGAATCGAATATGTAGATTCCAGGGTTGGAAAATCGAAATATTTTTGGTATGTAAAAGTAGATATATAAGTTCCCAATTTTAGTTTTTTTTAGTGAACTATACCTATTCTCTACTTGAGAAAGAATCAAATTGATATTAAAAACCAAAAAAAAAAAAACTAAAATTCGATTCCAAGGTTGGAAAATCTAATATTTTTGGTACATAAAAGTAACCAAATAAGTTTCTAATTTATTTTGTGAATTAAAAGTTGTTTATACTTTAAGAAGAATTACGTTCGTGTACAAAACCAAAAAATTAAAAATTCGATTGCAGGGTTGGAGAATCGAAATTTGTTGTACATAAAAGTAACAAAATTAGTTTCTAATTTTGGTTTTTTTTGCGAATTATGCCTATTTTATACTTCAATTTGTATTAACAACCAAAAAAATTAAAACTAAGTGTATTATGCTAGAGTTAATGTCAACGTCGTCGACGGCGTCAAATGTCAAAAAAAAAAGTTGAATCGTATGAAATTGTATGAGAGCAGTTAATCTCAACGCGTTGCAACGCCGTAAAAGTTCAATCTATTTCAACTTTTTCGGCGTTGAACCGCCGTCAACGGCGTCGACATTAACTCTAGCATTAGAAATTTGAATTCGGATTTCATTAAATCTAGAACTTAATAATTCCCTTGAAATCAATTAAAGTAGAAGACTCTTTTATACCCACGCCCAAGACGTTAAACTTTTACTTAAATTTTTTAAAACACATTTATCAAAAGCAGCCAGAGCATGACCTACACATTTACATACATATATACGAAAGAAATTACACCAACAATGTTTTACATCCTCTTTACGTATCTTGTAGTTTTTGCTGTTTACCATTTGAGCTATTAAAGTGAACACCTTCTTTATGCACTTTAATAGCTCAAATTGCCGCATTCCCTCCCACCAGGCATACGCTTACAATTTTCTATGAATAAAATTTTATTAAAATATTTGACTTGCGTAGCAACCGATGCAATCGATTGAAATCTTCAAGAAATATGCAGCCTACAACTTTCGCGCAAGTGTAAACAATAGGTTCACAGGCCACATATCGGATACGAGCAAACAAAGCAACAAATAAAAATTCGTTTAATTTCATGGGCTTGAAACATTATCCAACTGTGATGTTATCGAAAACTGCAAACATGTTAGAGGCATATGACGGCAACATGTTAAAGAAGAAAAGTTCAAGTAAAGATTTAACAAACAATCAATTTGACTTCGGGTAATTAAAGTAATTTTTGTTAAAATTCTTTAAAATCATATCTTCAGTAATTTTAGACATCCATTTAAACCCATGGCTATGGTCAAGAGAGCACCCGCCGGATTTTTAGGCATGCGCGGTAAAAAGCTATACAATAGCGATGATAGCGACACTTAAAACGATGACAATTATTCGTATAACTTGCCCTGGAGCCAGCTGCAAAATTCCGATGAAGATATTAATTTGGATGAATATGGCAAAATGAATGTTAGACGTTATAAAAAAGCACCGACTGCTTTTTATGGAGTGCGTGGCAAAAAATTTACCACCATGAATGGCGGCAATTCTAATAGTGACATTCCCCGTTGGCAAGATTTTTTACAAAAACTCGAAAAGGAACGTGTACGTGATGCAATATTGCAAGATTTTGTGGAACGTTTGACTGGTGCCAAAAATGATGTGGCCAGTGATATGACGAAAAGAGCACCAACCGGGTTTACAGGAGTACGAGGCAAACGTCCATCTTTAGACGAACTAGACTCTTCCATGGAGAACTTCTCCAAACGAGGTTTGGGGAATAATGCTTTTTTTTGTTGGTGTTAGGGGTAAAAAGGATGTATCGCATTAACATTTAAAAGATCGCCGGCGGCGGCAGAGATAAATTGATGTTATTTTAAATTAAAAAAGTGATGAAACTGACTTTTGAAATAATTGATTAATTGATGATCTTTATATTGTTACAACATATGTAAATTTTTTAAGTCACATCACTCCATAGATACAAACAAATTTAAAACATCAAACGATTTAGTGCAAATTAAATATGTTAAAGTCAATAGTTATTTATTTTATTATTTATTAAGCTCAAGGTCGTTTTTTATATAAAATTATTTAGATTTTATTTTATTATTCAATATTTCGTTAACAATTTGTTAACAGCATCAGGAGTAAGTAATAGGAAATTGAATTTTTCAAAATTTTTTAATATAAAAGTCAAAAAGTTAATAACAAGTCAATATATGTGTATTTAAAATTGTGTAATTACAGATGTATTTTTCAAATTAGTTTATTATATCTTCAATTATGAATAATATAATAATATTGAACCAAAGATTTATAAATCTATGACATATATTCCAATAGTTTCAGAAAGAGTAGAAAAATCAGATATTTTAAATAAAAACAAGTATAGAATGGCACACAAATCATTTAATACACTAGGTAAATTAATTAGTACTACTAAAGACAAAATAGATAAATTAGAAAAGTCATATGTTGTTTATAAAATTCCATGTAAGGGAAAAGATAATGAAATTTGTAATAAAGTTTATATAGGTACAACACAAAATAAACTTCAGACTTAATCTGGTCTGAAGGCACATAGATGAAACTTAAAATATAGGAATTAGACTTCTACACAAAAAAAACCAGCACTATCTTTACATTGTCGTGATTCAAATCACTATCCAGATTTTGAAAATATATCCATTTTAAATTCGGAAAATATGTATAGACATCGATATATGTTAGAAATGTTACAGATAATAAATGTACCATTAGATAAAAGAATTAATTTTAAAGCTGACACTGATAGTGTAGCACAGAATTATAGACATTTGATTTACAAAAACGGATTATTAAAATTATCATAGGGTAACCTAGAATGTGTTCAAATTTTATTAATTATAATAATAATTATTATATTCATTTCCTCATTTTTCAAATTTCAATTTTCATATTGTAGACAGGAAAGAAAAAAGTTTCAATTTTGAAATGTTTTTAATATGTATGAAAAAATTTTTCATTCATTTTCAATATTATATAAAAACAAAAAACAACAAAAATATTTAACTTTATATAATTTACAAATTTTGTTATTGTTGAAATATTGTAAATAATTTTAAATGGTTATCCTGAAGAAGATATCCAGAGGATATCGATATATTGATATATATATATAAAATAAATATTTTTATAGTTATTATTTTATAAAAATAAGCCTCAAGCTCAATATTAATTAAAATAAAATTAAAAAATCAAAGGCTGAAAAGATAGAACAATATACTTCAATTATGAACTGTACTCTGAAGTTGTTCTTTAGACGAACAATTCGAATGTCGAATATGCGTTCTGTAACTTGTCCTGTCCTTCCTTCCATAACCAACTTTACCAGCTCTGGCACAATGCACTGTATATGCAGGGTTCATGCCTGAGAGCGGTTCCATTAACAAACATTTCTTGGCTCTATTTATTAAATTAAGAGACTTCCTTACTTGTTTTTGTAATAGGAATTTAGAACATTTTGATCAAATCTATACAAAAAGACCTTTTCAGTCATATAAATTGCATTTATATCGTTGGATATAATGATACTTAAAAGTAGACTAGAATAAAACATTGTAGTGTAGTTATAGAGACAATTCTTTACAAGTTTCAGACTTTTTGGTACATATTTTTTTGCATATTTACTGCCACACTTTCCAATATATTCAAATTACAGACATTTGGGGGATTCACACTGTAGTCATAAAGTCATAAAATAATAGCACGAAAAATATGACTAGTATGAACAACCCGTCATAGCTTAGTATGCTATTTCAAACATCGATCAGCTGCTGCCTTGATATGAGCTGAATATATTTTTTTTGCGGCGGCATACGGAAAAACATTCAGTGGCTGCCAGCTACGTGAGTTAAACGAGACAAATTTTTAGTTCTCTTTTAATATATTTTATGTTATAAAAATGTGATGTAATGTACAGACATATAGGTATGAATAATTTTTTAGTATAATTTAAAAGTAACGGCGGCAAACAAATACAATCTCCGTCTCGCCTAAAGATTTTCAGCCGTTCGACTCAGATCTCTAGAGCTATTTTATGACAAAACAAAAACATACCTGAAAGAGTGCTATTATTTTATGACATTTTTGTATGCAGCACAACAACAGCTTTTTTAAACCGGTCTAAAATATTATGACTAAATAGCACGAAGTGTGAATTAGGGTATTCACCAATTTTCAAACACAAATTCATACATTGTGATGCTTGGTATGTGTGTATGTATTAACTTTGTTTTCGTTATTACGGATTTCTTGCCGACATATTTTTAAAAACCTTTTTAATATATTCTACATACGTTCATTATTGTAGTGAAAATATATTAATTTTGTTTTTGTATGAATCGAAATATACATATTCACACCGAACTCATAATCCTCTTTTTCATAGTAGGTAGGTATATATACATATGGGCAAGGCCACGAAAAATGAAACCACATAGATTTTTTTTCTGTCACTAAGCCCTAACTTTTTTTGGGATTTGAAATGTCAAATATGTATAGAATATGACAGCATTATATGCCAGTACAAAATTTGTGTCTGCTTTGACATTTTACATTCTTTTCATAAGTGGCACGTGCAAGGCGTAGTTGGAAAATATAGAAATGTTGGCCGAAAAAGGTAAATTTTGTCGTTATTTTTTTGTAGTTTAGGACTTATTTTGGATTGAATATAAATCAAACCATTGATTAGCAAGCAAATTTGTGTAAAAAGCATGGCTTTTGGATCAATTAGGGCTTATAGTAATCAGCCGCAAATAAATGGTGACGTTACTGACAAATTTTTATAAAATGTTTTTTTATGCATTAACAATTAGAAAAGAGGTTGGATGAGCTAATTTTTTTGAGTATTTTTGAAGTACTTTCATAATCAATGCTTAAATGAACCATTCTTTGCATATAGCAGGATATTTTTGCAAAAAAAGATTGCGTGACGTTACTGACCGAATTATTTTTTTAATTCTTTGCTTAATAATTTGGTATTTAATTGCTAGACTCCGATTCCTGGTGCACAAAGAGACAAGCGCTATGTTGAAAAGCTAAAAGAAAGCAACAAATACAACTGAAGTGATGCTTTAATTTTGCACCAATTAACAAGACTGAAAGTAATAAAGACTTTTTTATTTTCCGATAACAATGTGTTTTTATTTTACAGTGTCCTGGCTTTAGTTCAAAATACTGACATAAAATTTTTATCACCATTTAGGAAAAAATTTCACAAATATTTCGCAAAAAAAAGAATAAAAGTCAGCTCGTCATTTTTCGTACTAAATAGCCGCCCAGGGTTGCACCTTAAAACTCCTCTACTACGATTTTTTGACCGTTAAGGGTCCCTCTATTAACCCAAAAAAAAAAGACGCGAAAATCCTAGCGAAATTCGTACGTGTGACGTTACTGACATTTTGCATCACGTTACTGGCACTTGCTTTTATGTCATTTACGTGATTAAAACATAAAATATTAAGCCCACCTTTTGGATAAAAATCATCTTTCATCCTTCCTTTATAACATACTAGACAATAATAAATATGAACTCCTTTCAATTCGCTCATTTTTACACAAACGTTCAGATACCTCCAAAAACACTTCCAATATCCAATAAAATGGTCATAACTTGACAACAAAACGAGATACAGCAAAATTGTCTGCGTATGAAACAACAGTTATGACGAGAACTTTCATATGCCGCTCTCAAGTTGGGAGAAATAATTGTATTTTGTAAAGATATTGACCAAAATATGTATAGGAGCATGACGTTACTGACGGACTGACGGTGGCCACTTAAATTATCAGAATGCTTGAGGGAAGCGCGAAGCCTTCCTCCATTTACTGGAGATGGTGGCTACACCTTGGGTAATTATCTCAGAGATGTGACAAATATTCTATCCTTCACCCCAGCGGAAAGTCAATCAATAGTGAAATCAGTTTTGGCGAACAAGTTACAAGGAAAGGCCCTAAGACGTATCGAGAGATTGACCAACCCTACTTGGGAGGATGTCCTTGTGAAGTTAAGGTCCGAATTTTCCGTCAAGGAGGATTATTTCTCACTGCGGCAACAAGCAATGGATGTAAAGGTTTGTAACATAGAGGAACTCAATTATAAATTAGAAAAAATTTTAGATTTAATGAACACTAAGTTTAATTTGGAGATTCAAAAAAAATTGGAATACAGTCCTGATAAAAACGAAAAAATTATATTCAATATTTATATGAACTTTTTGCCTTTGAATATTCAAGCTTTGTTGATTCAGAATAACATAAATGATATTAATAGTGCTCATAACTATTTTATTCAAAATAATTTAATAAAGGATATCTCTTTGAAGAACAAATGTGAAAATACAAATAAAAATTTTAAAACTTATTTAAACAAAATCAGTTTAACCAAAATAACAATAATAATAGTAATAATTATGTTAAGAGACAGGTTTCGGGAAATTTTAGATCTTTTCGGAATAGCCATATGAATCCTTCGGGAGGTTACAGAGGTAATTATGGAAATTTTAGGTGCAATGATAATTGGAATTTGCAGGGTAATAATAGAGGTAATTTCGAAAACGTACGCCCTGATGGTAACGATAATAGAAGATCAGGAAACTTTAAAAATAATTTTGGGCAAGAACCTATGGAGCTGGATAATGTTGATATAGTTGAAAATTTTCAACAGGGGACTCGGAAAACCGATTACCCCTAGTGATTTTAACCTTTAATAAAAGACAGATAAGATGTTTGATCGATACTGGAGCTGCAACAAATTGGGGTGACTACAATATATTTTCAGTTTTATTCAAACCACAAAATCTTATAAAACTAATTCTTTTAAATACCTTAGGAGGTTCTTCTGTTATAACCAGGGAGGTTGTTTCTACTCTTCCACTGGAATTTCGTATTCCAAATAAGACGATGTCTATAAAATTAATAGACCTTAAAGATAAAAATTTTGATTGCATAATAGGAAGTAATATTTTAATGCCGCTTAGAGCATGTATCGATTACAAAACTGAAAAATTAATTATAAATAATATTTCTATACCTTTTTATAGAAAAGAAATCGAGGATGAATTTAAAGTTAAATATGAGGACGTATATAGTTTAGAGAAATGTGAAATTGGGTTTGAGGATATCCAATCCAATGTCTTGAATTCAAATGAAGCCAAGAAGCTTAAGGGGTTTTATTATAGATATAGAAATACATTTTATCAGGATGGTCAGATTTTGTCTGCTACCCCAGTTATAAAACATAGCATTCGTACAACCACGAATAAACCAATCTACTCAAGAAATTATAAATACCCCCAGATATATGAAAATGAAATAGGGAAACAAATCAACGAAATGCTAGAGCAAGGAATTGTAAGAGCGAGTAAATCTCCTTATAATTCACCTTTGTGGATAGTCAAGAAAAAATCTGATAATTCTAAACGGGAAAAATGGCGTATAGTCATAGATTATAGGGGCTTAAATAGCGTTACAATAGACAATAAATTCCCGATACCCGATACAAGTTCGATATTTGATAAGCTGGGCCGATCTCAGTACTTTTCAGTTATTGACTTAGCAAAGGGCTTTCATCAAATTTTAATGGATGAAAGAGATATAGAAAAGACTGCTTTCTCTACACCTTTTGGTCATTATGAGTATATCAGAATGCCATTTGGATTAAAGAACGCACCATCCACGTTTCAGAGGATGATGAACTTTGTTTTGAGAGAGTACATGAATAAAATATGTATTATCTACATGGATGATATACTAGTGTTTTCAACTTCAGTTGATGAGCATTTCGATAGTTTAAACAAGATTTTTTGCAAGTTGAACGAGTACGGTCTTAAAGTACAGCTTGATAAGTGCAAATTTATGACTCAGCAAGCGGAATTTTTGGGGCATATCATAACTGCTAATGGCATTAAGCCAAACCCTGATAAGATTAGGGCAATAAATGCGGTAACTCTACCCAGGACAGTAAAACAGATTAAGTCATTTTTGGGATTAACCGGTTACTACCGGAAATTTGTTAAGAATTATTCTTCTATAGCATCACCTCCACGCTGGGTGGTCATCTTCCTCCACGCTGGGTGGTCATCTTCCTCCACGCTGGGTGGTCATCTTGTCGCGATGTGGAGGCTTAGGTCTAGTTGACCGGTCTGTACTGGCGGGGGCAGCTGATATCAGTAGCCCCTGGTAGGGTCACCCATGCCAGAGTGGCCAACAACTAAGTACCGTCCAAGAATCACCCTTCCCGGACTCGATAGCGTCTGTTTTTCCCCATGGGGCGGCTATCGAGTCAGTCCGTTTGTCGGTCCAAGGGACCATGTCCAAATCCATCAGCGTCTGTATCCCAATTGGGGCGGCTGATGGTCTGCGTCTGTATCCAGGTGGGTCGGCAGCTTTTTAACCTGGCAGTAGGTATAAAATGCAACCTTAAACCCACCAAAAAAAATGAAAAAGAAAAAGCCAAGCCCCACGTACCCGGTTAGGGGCTTAACAATCTCCGGGGACCCTATTCCCGCGGCGCAAGTAGCAGGCCGCGGTGAATCGAAAGCTACTGCTGCTCAGGCTGGCCGGGTGTCCACATCAGGCCCGACCAGTCTGCGGACTACTGACGTGGTGGGCAATCAGCCTGGATTAACCGGGCTGATTGCTGTTGAAAAAGGGGCAAAACACCCGGCAACGGGTGGCTGCCCTAGCAATAGCAGCGAGGTACCTCTGTCTTTCGCTCCAAGTACCTTAAAAGCTGCTCAGGTCCTTACCGGTAAAACGGTAAAAACCCCTTCTTCGGGTGCGAAGGGAATGGAAAGGTCTAAGCCGTCCAAACCCGTCGCCTCCAAAGCGCACATTGCGCAGGAAAAGGCAAAGAGGATTACCTCTAGCCACAGTACTGCGTCACCCACTGCCAATCCCGGCAATAACATCAGTAATCCTTCGCGCAAAAATCCTACACGCAGGGCCAATGATGCGAGGCGCTCCGCCTTAAGAACCATTTCGCACCTCGGAGCGATCCCGGCTGACCAGCTTTCTGAAAAGCAGGCAGCCTCTCTAAAGTGGGCACAGGCTCATGTGTCGAGGCTGCAAATAAACTCCTCCCCCGCACCTGCCACGGTTGCGGCGCCTAAACGGCAACGTTCGGAAGAGGAGAACGATGCAGCAAGGGCTTCTAGGGCAAAACGTCCTAAGAACATCCCTTCGAAAGGCACCTTTAGTGAGATCGCCAAAGGCAAGCTCATAAGGGCCATAATCGATAGGGATGCATCAGACGGTGCCATTTCCCATGCCAGATGGGACTTGGTCAACCAAAAACTGGCGGGAGTGTTCTGGAAGATCCGCAAGGAGAATCCGGGACCGCCGCCTCAATGCGTCGATGCTGGCTGGCACCAGCACGGCGTTAAATTGATGGCCTGCACGGATGAACGCTCAGCGTCTCTGTTGAAGAAGGCCATCGAAGCTATTGGCGAGGTGTGGGAAGGCTCTAGGCTGGATGTGGTTTCCGTGGAAGACATACCCAGAAGACCAAGAGCCTTGACCATATTTCCTGCTGAACCTTCTTCCCCGAAGGAGATCCTTGAGATCCTTAAGGACTGTAACCCGGATCTACCCACCCATGACTGGAGGGTAGCTAAGGTGAATTCACCCGAGAGGTCTAGAAGGGAGGTGGTTCTGATTCTTAACAAAGAATCTCTGGCACCGATCCGTAAGAGGGGCAACAAAATCTTTTACTGTTTCAGTACGATTCTGTTGCGCCTCTACCGGACCGATGTCAGGAAGAACCGCAACCGAGGGGATGACGCTGCCAACGACGCTGTTGACTGCGCTGCTGCTGGTGTGTCGGACGCAGCTTCATGCGGGCAAGAGGACACCCACTCAGTCTCAGACATGGTGGGTGGCTTCTTTGAACGGATGGCAGTCGCGGATGAGGACACTGACGCCCTCTTGGAATCCAGCCAAGAGGACGCCAACACCACCATAATTGCGCTACATGATGGTGAAGGTGACGCAGATAAACCTTCACCACTCTAAAGCAGCATCCGCTGCGATGCTCCTCCGGGTGGTAGAGAGGAAGGAGGAGCTGGTTATGGTCCAGGAACCCTGGGTCCACCAAGGACGGGTTCATGGACTGACACTAAAGGGCTACAAGCTATTGTTTGCCAAAGGCACAGGTAATATTAGATCTTGTATCTTGGCTAAAAACTCTTTGCGTATCTTTATCCTATCTGATTTCAGTGATGGGGATACTGTAGCAGCTGCTCTGGAGACCCCGTCCGGTACGGTTTGGGTGGTCTCGAGCTATATGGCGCATGACCATGAGGGCAGTCCACCAAATGGCAAGGTGCGTGGCATTGTGTCAAGGGCGATAAGCACGAGGACGCCTATAATAATAAGTGCTGACGCCAATTCACACCACATCTCCTGGGGTAGTAGCGATACCAACGAGCGGGGTGAGTGTCTCTTCGATTTCATTTTAAATAATAATCTTGAAATTGTCAACAGGGGTTCAGAACCCACTTTTATTGTGTCTAACCGTAGAGAGGTTTTAGATGTAACATTGGTTAGTGCAGAGCACACCAATCTGGTTAGCTGTTGGAGGGTTGCGGATGACTGCTCCCTATCCGATCATCGCTATATTGACTTTAACATAGGGTTAGGTGTAAGTAGATTCAATCCTATAGTTAACAGAAAGAAGACTGACTGGGAGCTACAGAACAATGTACTCTGCAACTCCTTATCGACGTCTCCAACTATTAGAAATATTGGGGACATCGACTCTGCTGTGGAGATTCTAAGTGAATCGTTCCGCTGTGCTACTAATGTGGCTTGCAAACCAACGGTTTGCAGGGGAAGGGCCAGACCACCATGGTGGAGCCCGGAAATTGCACATTCACGAAAGGAATGCCGTAGGCTATTCAACGAGGCTAAACCATCAGGCGACTGGTCGGCATACAAAACCTCCGTGAATCGCTTCAAGAATCTTGTCAGGAAAGCAAAAAGGAGGTCTTGGAGGGCTTTCTGCAGTAATGTGGAGGGTTCATCTGAAACCAACAGGCTGCGTAAGATGCTATCAACCGCACCGGTTGTACCCAGCTACATACAGAAACCCTGTGGTAACTGGACCTTGGTAGTCAAGAGACGCTAAGCGTACTACTCGACACTCTTTTTCCTGGCAGCCAGGCGGCACCTTTAACAGGCACTGCCGATGGCAGCTTGGCGACAGGCGCAGTCACAACTCCATTGGATATGGATAGGCTACGCTGGGCTGTACACAGCTTCGATCCGTTCAAATCTCCGGGACCAGATGGAATAATTCCAGCGGATCTACAGAGAAATGCGGACATTGTCCTACCTTGGCTCACGGTAATTTACAGTGAATGCCTTAGGAGGGCTTATATACCTATATTTTGGCGTACGTGCAAGGTTGTCTTTATCCCGAAAGGGGGTAAGTCACACACTAAGCCTAAAGACTTCAGACCGATAAGTTTTACTTCTTTTTTACTCAAAACTTTAGAAAGAGTAATTGATATTCATCTGAGAATGACCATTCCGAATGAGCTTCTCTCCAAATCACAGCACGCCTACACTAAAGGCAAATCTGTGGAAACGGCACTACATTCTCTAGTGGGCCACATAGAAAAATCTCTTGAGTATAGGGAATTTACTATGGGGGCTTTTCTGGACATAGAGGGTGCTT
Organism: Linnaemya tessellans; assembly: GCA_951800035.1. Classification (NCBI taxonomy): domain Eukaryota; kingdom Metazoa; phylum Arthropoda; class Insecta; order Diptera; family Tachinidae; genus Linnaemya; species Linnaemya tessellans. Next base: position 74,813,556 of record OX637534.1, on the reverse strand, counting down.
TCAACTATGTCAACCCCGATTCCATTATCAATGGGATGGCAGCGGTAGGGATTGATGACAATTTATGCCGGTTTGTTAGAAACTTACTAACTTTCAGGGTAGTCAGGGCCTCGATTGGGGATGTCACTGAGTATAGGGCAGTCTATCGGGGCACTCCACAGGGAGGTGTTCTGTCACCTCTGCTGTGGAACCTGACCATTAATTCGCTTTTGATAAGTCTAGAACGCAGACAGATTATGACTGTCGCGTACGCAGATGACGTAGCGGTGGCGATATCGGGTAAGCACTTGGATACCATATCTCAGTGTATGGAGTCTGCGCTGGCTCTGCTGAGTAGGTGGAGCGTCAGCTGTGGGCTCGGCATCAACCCAGCCAAGACTGAGTTGGTGCTTTTCACTAGGAGGTAAAAGACCGATAGCTTTATACACCCAAAGCTTAATGGCACCTCCTTGGAACTATCTAAAACCGCCAAGTACCTGGGTGTGATTCTGGATAGTAAGCTATCATGGAATCAGAACATACAGGCGAGAGCGGAAAGGGCCTTAGTGGCTATTTATACATGCAAAAGGGCAGTAGGCCTCAAATGGGGTATCAACCCTAAGGAGATCAATTGGATCCTTGAGGCTGTTATTAAACCAGTACTCTTTTACGGGGTATTGGTTTGGTGGAATGCGATGGACAAGCAGGCTCATCGCAGGACCTTTGAAAAAGTCTTTCGGGTCGTAGCGAGACTGATGACAGGCGCACTACGATCTACACCAACGGGAGCAATTTTTGCAATGCTAAACTGGCTCCCGGTTGACATTCTGGCCAGACAACTGGCTCTATTCTCAGCGGTCAGGTTGAATACAGTATGTCCATGGGCTAGGACTGACTATGGGCATGCTAGGATTTTAAGAGAGCACTCAGAAATCCATGCCAACATTGACTACTGTGTACCAAGACCCTTCTTTGGTGGACTTTTCCGTTCCATTGTCGTTGACAGGGAACAGGTGGACAGGCTTTCCTTTCCCGAGGATTCAGTTAGAGTTTTCACTGACGGATCCAAAAGGGGAATAAGAACGGGCGGAGGCTTCTATGTGGAGAACTTCAATGTTAGATCTCTATTCCGGCTCCAGGACGGTTGTACTGTCTTACTGGCCGAAATCTCTGCTATTACTCGGGCAGCGAGGTGGCTAAGGTACTATAGGATATCGAATGATATCTTCATTGTTACCGATAGCAAGGCAGTCATCTCTGCTATTAGTGGTGTGTACAGTACATCAAAAACTGTAGTCGAATGCCGACTGTCTATCAACGAGATAGCGAGACATTCGAGGGTGACACTGGTTTGGGTGCCAGGGCATTCTGGATGTCTAGGCAACCATACTGCGGATGAGATTGCCAGACAAGGGACTGAATTGAACAGTTCAATGATCAGTCACTTCACTGGCATTCCATTAGCGCGATGCAAGTCTCTGATTCAAAGCGAATCATACAAACTAGCTCAACTTAGGTGGGATAGTGTGGCTAACTGTCTCGTGGCAAGAGCCACGTGGCCCCATTACGATTTGCGCAAAACGCGCGACCTTCTCAAATTTGACAAGGCGCGCATGCGTCAACTGGTGACTGTTCTGACAGGACACTGTAGCTTTGGGACTCATGCTAGAAGGATGGGTCTAATATACAACGACTATTGCAGAAGCTGCAATGATGAGGAGGAGGAAGAAACTGTCCTCCATCTTCTGTGTCAGTGTCCTGCCCTCTCTAATGCAAGGGCAGCGGCGCTGGGCTCCCGATTCCTGTCAGAGTTAGACAGCCTGGCAAACATGGAGCTTTCAGGGATATCATCCTTCCTCAGGGGTACAGGATGGTTTGAAACGGCGGAGGACATCCCTTAAGAGGTCCTCTGCTTAAGGGCATCACAAAGGGACCGAATTGACGGACCCAAGTGGATTGTCCCGCCAGGGACAACGGCCCTCTTACCTAACCTAACCATCACCTATAATAAAATATGTAAAGAAAGATAGAAAAATTTATCAAAGTGATCTTAAATATTTTGAGGCATTTGAGAAACTCAAAGGCTTAATAACGTCTTATCCTGTTTTGGCATATCCTGACTTTAACAAAAGATTTATTGTGACTACAGACGCTAGTAATAATGCGTTAGGAGCAGTACTTAGCCAGGAAAGTCGACCTGTTTGCTATGCAAGTCGTACATTGAATAATCACGAAAAGAATTACTCTACCATAGAGAAAGAACTTTTAGCCATTGTATGGGCTTTAAAGTATTTCAGAAGATATGTATACGGTAGGAAATTTTTGGTCCAAACAGATCACCAACCTTTAAAGTGGCTTTACTCGATGAAGGAGCCAAACGCAAAAATGTCAAGATGGAGAATTCAGTTAAGCGAATATAATTTTGATATCGATTACGTAAAAGGGAAAAATAATATAGTGGCAGATTTCTTGAGCCGAATTGAGCAGAAGGACAGATCGGATGAAGAACAGGTTTTTGAATTAAATGACGAAGAGGTTAGAACGGTGCATAGTGATGAAGAAGACTTGAATGATCACTTTAGGATCAGCGAAGGAATAGTTAATAAATATAGAACCCAGGTACGTATTGTGAAAACAAAAGGAAGAACTGTAGAAAAGCTATTTGGGAAGTATTTGATTTTGTATGTAGATGAGTCTGACTTGTCGAATGAAGGTCATTTGGAAGATCTTTTTAAAGAAAATATATTTAAAGGTTGTATAGGGATATAGTGCGAATTGGAAGATACAAAATATAATATTGTTCAACAGAAATTAATTCAGTTGTTTGGAAATGATAGGAGATTGAGATTTACTAAATGCAGTACATTGGCCATTGACGTGGAGGAATCAGAACATCTTTACAGTGTCATAAAGAGAACACACGAAGAAACTAATCACAGAGGAGTTTTGGAAAATTTTGAGGAGATGAAGGGAAAATTCTTTCATCCCAATTTAACTAAGCATATTAATATGTATATAAATAGTTGTAGAATATGTAGTGAGGCAAATTATGACCGTAAGCCTATTGAAAAGCATTTTCTGCACACAGAAACACCGAAAAAACCAAATCAGATAGTCCACATGGACATCTTTCATGTGGAAAAACAATATTTTCTGACAACTATAGATAGATTCACAAAATTGGGAAGTGTCCACAGGATTTCAGACAAGAATATGATGACCATTAAAACGAAGTTACAAGAAAGAATTGCTTTGTTGGGCAAACCTCAACTTTTGATTATGGACAATGAATTCGATAATCATTTGATTAAATTGTTCTGTAGTGAAAATAATATTCAGACCCACTTTACTACACCCCATTCCCACACGGGAAATTCAGACATTGAAAGGCTACATTCAACAATTCTTGAGCACATAAGAATAATAAAATGTACAGAAGGAAGAATTAGTACAGAGGAGCTTGTAATCAGAGCGATAGGTTATTATAACAACACAATCCATTCAACAACTAAACAGAAACCAATGGATTTTCTGAATGGATTAGACTTAAATTTTAAAGAAATCGCAGATAGAATGGATAGAAGAAAGAGATATGTAATAAAAGAAATAAATAAAAGAAGAAAACCAGTACTCGATATAGATAAAGAAAAAATTTATATGAAAAATCCCATAGCGGAAAGACAAAAAACGGCTAAGAGATATACAAAATATAATAAAAGTAATCCTAACAAGATTGATGCTGCGCGAGTCAAGCGACCATTAAAACCCTTTCCATAAATTTCAGGTAATTTTGACGATGATGTTAATTGTGGTAATGTCCACAGTTGGCAGAGGCGAAATAATAGTGAATAAGATAGAAACTGAGGCAGGATATATGATAGTGAGGAGTCAACCCGTGACATTAATTCAGGGTTACTCAAAATTTATACACATAATTGACTTGAAGGAGATAGAGGATACAGTCGGAAAAATCAGAGCTAGCATTGCAGGTAATATGAAGGTGAAGCAGGGATGGATGATGTTGAACTTGCAAAGAGATATTGAGGAGTTGGAACATTCATTGTTGACGATAAAAAGGCATGACAATAGAGAAAGAAGAGCGTTGATTGACGCGGGAGGAAGACTTATTAAATGGGTATTTGGAAATTTGGACGACCAAGACAAACAAGATATTGATAATCACTTTAAAACAGTGGATATCAACCAACATAATGTTATAGACAATCTGAATAAACAAATAGCAATAAATAACGATATACAGAAATATATGTTAAATGTTAAACTGATTTTGGAATCTCACAAAGAATTATTTAACGAAACACACAGTAAAGAATTAGAAAACAAATTAGAACTTATAAAATATAATCATTTAAGTTTGTTAATAAACAAAATACGAGATAAAATTGAAAGAATTTAAGATAACATAATGAGTTCAAAACATCAAATAATGAACAGATTCTTTTTAACTAATAAAGAAATTGATTTTTATCAAATTAATAGTGATAAGCTAAGTTATATTAAAGGTTCTTTGGGAAAACTATCAAAGGACGTTATATTGTTTGTAATATCAATTCCAATATTTTTGAAAAATGACGAAAATACAATATTTGTTGTACCAATACCAAATATAGATTATATGCAGGTTAATTTAAACATTTCTAAAATCGTAAGCATAAAAAATTAAACATATTATGTAAATACTAAAAAAGATATAAATAATCTGGAAAAAACTAATAAATGTATTAAAAATATTATAAATGAATCATATGATGAATGTACAAAAAGAAAGTTTACACAGGAGTTGATACAAGAATTAGATTTTGGAAACCTTTTGTTAATAAATATTAATTCCACTTTAAAAAGTACTTGCAATGTTATAAATATAAACTCACTGGAAACTACTTAATAAATTTTCAAAATTGTGAAATAGAAATAGATGAATATAAAATCAAAAGATTTGAAAGTAAAATGCACATAATTATTCCTAATCAACAGAAGTTAGAATATAATGTTACTGAATTAATAGAAATTCCCAAGTTTGACAACTTAGAGGAAATTAAAGCAATTATATATGAAGATTATAATACGCATCATACTTATATACTTTACTCATTAATTTTATGTATTGCTTGTGTTTTGGTGGCTTTGAGGTTCAGAAAAGTTTTGCTTCGAAGAGACTCGAATCATAAGGAGGGGCGAGTCATAAGTATATGACAGTGAGATACCCGTCACTGAAGAAACTTGCAATAATATAAGCATTTGGCCATCCACTTAGGATTATGCCTAGTTTGCTAATTTTGACCACACAACGAAACTCGTTGTGTGTTGATAACAAAGTCCGCTAAAAGAAATATTGATGCTTTAAAATTGTAACCATACCGTTTTCTTATATTCAGAACTGAAACACATGCATAATTCTTTTGTTTACATTTAAGTATTTGTTTATATTTAGAATAGAATTGATTTAAGCTTAACTATTAAATTATGAAATAATAAAGAACAGATTTGTACAAAACCTCAAACCAGTTGGATGTACCAACGGAATATAAAGTAAATAAAGTAAATTTACAAAACTCGTATACATACAGTGAACTCGCACAAACGTGAAATAATTTTTACCGAGGTAGTTCACGTTTTCGATTTTGTTCACGTTTTAGATTGTGTTTTTTCATCAACTTATATTGAAATTTATTGTATAGAATCAGTATATAGAATTAAAAATGCATATAAATACTGAAATATTTTATTATTTTTGGAGAAATAAATAAAGGGTGTTCAACAGTTTAAATTCAAATTAGTTTTTATTGATAACAAAAAAAAAACAACTCAGTCTCATGCATTTAACAAAAATTAAGTCAAAACTTAAACAATAGATTACATTAATTAAAAAAATTCAGAAAAAATAAACGTATGAATGTAGACTAGACAAACAACGAAGTAATTTTTTCTTGCCGGTGTTTTTGCTTCAGCATCTGTAATATTGCTTTTTCTTTCAGGTTCCTCAATACTCTCATATCATTTTGATCCACTTCTCCGCTTTCGGCCCATTTTAGTGCCTTGTCAAGGGCTACAGCATCTTTTGGTTTAATTTTAGGCTCTTCTAAAACGCATTCATCATCTTCAGATTCTTCTGGAACCTCAAATAAGTCACATTCAGTAAAATTTTCGTATGGGTTGTTGTTCCATTCCTCGACAGTAGCTATTGAGCAGTCAGCCTATTAAAAAATAAAACAATTGTGCACAAGAAAAAAATTTAAATTAAACAGACCTGCGGAAATATTGTATTCAACAGCTCAACTGTTCTATCTTCTAGCTGTCGTACTTCTCTTTCCCAAATTTCTTTTAGTATGTTTAAGGGAATGTCATCATCAGGGTCATTAAGGACCGAAGTAAAATTTAAAATATATTAATAATTAAAACAACTATGACTGTTGTTTTTGAGTCTTTATTTAAAACTGAATCTTACAGGTATCTTAATGACAAATTATGCTTAAAAAACAAATTGAATCAGTGGTGAGAAAGAACATAACGCATAGTAAGCACATTTACTGCTGCTACTTCGAATTGTAACAGTAGAAGTTTGTTTGTTTAAAAAGTTATGTTTAGATGTAAAATTGAAATTAAAAGAATGCGCAAACGTTTGTGTCTAGCAGTTTTGTGGGAACGGAAATAAAATGATAATAATAAGTATAATATTACATGTATGTGATTTCCCCACCCTTAGTGTTTGCACTCCGGGCAAATGGATCGGGGTAATCTCTTAATTTAAGTTCTAATTTGTTCTTTCTCCCTTCACAACATTTTGTTCTTATGGTTAGAAATACAATTATTATTAATAGTATAAAGATCAAGCTCATAGCAGAGCCTTGTGTTACATTATTCTTAAATTCTATGTAGTTAATGATTTCTCTGTTCTTAATATTCTGGAAATGAACTTCTTCCAAAGTAATGTTATTAACAAACCCTGTAAAGTTTACATAATTCAAAGGTATAACAACTCCATGATCAAATCTATCGAACAAATTCTCAAAGACATATTCTTTTATTTTAATTGTACAGTTAACAAATCGAATTATGTTGCTTCCCCTAACAAAATATGGCTGATCATTACAATTATGATCTATTTTAGTAAGTTCAATTAATTTTATTATCACAAGGCCTGCTTTAATTTCTTTAATTATTGGAATTTTATTTATTTTAAGTTTACACTCATTATTCTGCTTGAAAGAATCTCTTACACAATTGTTATCATGGATCAAAAGGGTTTTCTTTAGCACTAATTTTTCTCTGTTTCTGTATACCATGTTACCCTGCACCAACACTTCTTCTATTGACAAGTCTAATTCCTCACAGCGATCATTTGGAAACGGTATAATGAGGGCCTTAAAGTATGTTTCTGTTGTAAATTTCGGAATTTGAAGCACGAAAACTAATTTATTTTCAAAAAACATTATGCTTGTTTTAAGGTAAGGTAAAGATTCCACCGTTATATTGTATCTAATCCTTTCTTCTTCAGTCAGTATGTCATGCGGTAATATGTTCTGTTTACTCATCATAACAACGTCTGATATTTTTCCTATCTGTTTGTTCAGAATATTAAGATCGGCATATGTTTGCAAAACAAACCTAAACTTTTCCACAACATTCAGGGCTTTGTTTGTTCTAGCTGTAACATCTGACAAAAACTCATTCAATCTATTTTGCTGCTTGTTAACACTTTTCACTACATTATCAAGATTCTTAATTAGTTCGTTATTGATTTCTACTTGCTTGTTCATTTGATCAGTTATCTGTTTTGCGTTGTCGTCTAATGTTGTCAAATGATTATAAATTTCCTTTGCGTCATCATCGTCCATTGTTCCCCACAACGTTTTCAAAAACGATCCGCCAATGTTAATCAGTCCTCTTTTTGCTCTGTTGTTTCCATAGGAGTGTGGAACTAGTGTTGATAGAGCTGTTCTTGCCAGTTTCATTTCTCGTTGAATCAAGTCGATATCATGTTCGTCAATGAGGTTGAGTTTTACCAAATTTTCCTCTATCTTTTCTAAGCAATTTTCGAAAACCTCCAAATCCACAATATGCAACACATTAAAGTATTTGTCCACCACTGCTTCGGGTTCCATTTTATAAATCACAAATCCATTATCTGGATTTATCTGATAAGTTTCAATTTTGTTTGCCATTGGTCTTGCCACCAGTATCAGTATGATAATAGTGAAGAGGTCCATTCTGCAAAAATATTAAATCTGTTGTTTGAACCTGCGTTTCATTTGAGTTCTGTAGTATTTCTTATTTCTCTTATTACTAGTGTCTATTACATAATTACCGTCTTTCTTGAATTTTAAGAGTCTTCTATATTTAGGACTATTTTTCTGTATGTTTCGGTTCCGTACAATTGTATCGGTCAAGTCAAAATTTTTGTTTCGATTTTCGTTTAATTTATTAATTTTAAAAGTTTTTTCTCTCCTAAATTGTTCTGCCAGCTCTTGGATCTTTTCCTTGTAGAAATTTTTCTCAATAAAATCAATGGGTCGTAGTTTAGTCGTTGAATGAATACTGTTGTTGTAAATTGAAATTATCTTATGTATTTTGTCTTCAGTATCTTCATCTGTCACCGTTGTATCAGCTGTAATAATTCGAATGTGTTCATTTAGTGTGCCATGTAGACGCTCGGCGTCTGCGTTACCCGTCTTGTGGTGAGCGGTCGTTACATGAGTTTCAATGCTATTTTCGGTTAAAAACAATTTAACAGATTCGTGAAGCATGCACCTATCATTGTCATAGACAAGTTTTCTCATTTTCCCTAAAAATCTTATTCTTTCTTTGAGTGCAGTTAGTATAGAAAGCCACGTTCTATCGGTTAGTTCATGTACTGTTGCGTATTTTGAAAATTTATCTATAGTTGTTAAAAACATAACGTTTCGAAATGGGAACCAAATATTTATGTGGACAATGTCGTTAAAACAGCCTGGTGATTCAGTCACCTGAAATGGAACTTTTGCAGGTCTTCTATCGAATTTAGCTAAATGACAAACTTGACAATTATTTATAAATTTCGTTATCAAGTTCACCAATCCAGGGAAGTAATATTTAAATTTCAGCTCTCCAAATACCTCATTAATGCCACGATGATTGTTCCTCAAGTGTTCGTCTTTTATTATTTTTAAGGCTTCATCTCTATCCGTAATTTCAATTAATTTTTTCGTGGATCTTAGCACTCTTAAATTTCTGTTACTGGAAAAAAATTGTACATAAACATCCTGAAGTTGTACAAAAAGTCGATCGTCTTCGCAAAAAATACACATGACGCCTTTATCTTTCAGTACTTTCCTCAGTATCGTTAATATGTCACTATTATCAGTGAGTGTAATAAAATTTTTTACTTTTCTATTCTTAATTTGCATAACGAATTTTTCTGTATATCCCTTTTGGAAATATAGTTGGTTTTTGTAAACATTAATCGGTTTTTTCGTAATAAAAATATGGCAAGAATTGTCCTCTTCACCGCTATGTATGGTCGCACAATTTGAACTTGTATCGTTTTGGTCTTCTTCCTCTGAAACCAATTCACCATTATTTATTTCTACATTTGGTAATCTTGACAAACCATCCGCCACATTTGTTTTTCCCTTAACATGCACGATATCATAATCAAATTCATTTAATTTAATTTTCCATCGTTGCAGTTTAAGATTTGGCTCTTTCAATGAATCCAGCCAAACCAAAGGTTTATGATCCGTTTTAATAGTGAATTTTCTACCCCATAAATACTGTCTAAAATACTTAGTTGCTGCTACTATAGCTAGTAGTTCCTTTTCTATTGTAGAATACCTACGTTCGTGTTCATTCAATGTTCTACTATAATATGAAACGACTTTTTCGGTTTGATTCATCTGTGACAAGGGTGAATCTCTTTGAATAATCAGGATAGATGAGAATTGGGTCATTCATCAGGAGCTGTTTGAGTTTCTTCAATGCATTAATGTAATCTTTGTCAGAAGTATTTACTTTTACACCTTTCTTCAAATATTTCGTCATATGATAGGCTACTTTCGAGTAGTCTCTAATGAATTTCCGGTAATAACCAGTAATTCCCAAAAACGATTTAATTTCTTTTTCTGTTTTTGGTAGCTCTATTTTTTGGATTGCCTCTACTTTCTGAGGATTTGGTTTAATACCATTATCAGTAACCAAATGTCCCAAAAATTCAGTTTGTCTTTGTAAAAATGAACATTTGTCGAGTTGTATCTTGAGATTAACTTCACTTAAGCGTTGAAGAATCAGCCTTAGCGAATTCAAGTGTTCTTCAATAGATGTCGAAAATACCAGAACGTCATCAAGATAAACGACGCAAATTTTATTTATGTAATCAGCAAGGACGTTGTTCATCATTCTCTGAAAAGTAGCGGGAGAGTTTTTTAACCCAAAGGGCATCCTCAAGAATTCATAATGCCCTGTCGAAGCAGAGAATGCTGTCTTAGGTATATCCAGGGGATCCACTTCTATTTGATGAAAACCCTTGGCCAGATCGATCGTGGTGAAGTAATTACATCGTCCTAATTTGTAGAACATGTCCTCCATGTTTGGCATGGGGAATTTATCATCGACAGTTAAAGCATTGAGCTTCCTATAGTCAACGACTATACGCCACTTCTGAACGTTTGAGTTGTCTTTCTTTTTGGGTACTACCCATATAGGTGCATTATACGGGCTTCGAGAAGGTCTTATAATACCTTGCTTCAACATTTCTGCTATTTGCCTGTCAACTTCTTCCCTATGTACCTGTGGATATCTGTATAATTTGGTATAAATTGGAATATCATTCGTAGTTTTGATTCTATGTTTAATTTCATTGGTGAAAGTCAAATCGTCATTTTTTTTATAAAATGTATCTGTGTATTTAAAAAGTAAACCTCTCAAGCTTTTCACTTCCCTTTCGTTAAGGTGGTCTACATTTATGTATTGCATCAAATCTTTTGACTGTATAGTGTTATGAAAAATATTTGCTTCTTCACTTGTCAAAATACCTGATTCATTAACAGAACGACTGTAATATTCTTCCTCCTCCTTGTTAAAGAATAATTTAATTATGCTATTTTCTGTCGAAATTACTCGGTCTTTGTAGGAAATATTGGCGTCAAGGCTCACTAAAATGTTATTACCTATGAGCCCATCAAATCTATCAGCGAAATTGTATTCTAAGAAGTCTACGTAAAAGTTTTCGAGTCCAAACTCTTTAAAAAGTGCTATCGTACACTTTTTCCTAATTATAATGTTATTTTTACATGCCTTAAGTGTTATATTTATGGGCGATTTCCATTTTTCATACTCCAGGATTAATAATGCTAAATTCTGCCCCAGTGTCTATTATAAATCTAAGTTTCCTAATCGGGTTATCGATAACTATATAGGGCATGTATCTGGAAGGCCCTTTGTCTGAAAATTTTGAAAAGTATTCGAAATGTCCATTGGTTCCGTTGCTTGATATGGTTCATTTCGAACGTATTGTGGTATGTTTAACCTTCGCGATTGTCCGGAAAAAGTCCCTCTACGTGATTGCGAAGATCCTTGCCTTGCATTATTTCTATAATTATTTCCTAGATTCTGATTATTTGGCTGAAAACTATCCACTTGCCGAAAGTTTCCACTTCGTTGTGGATAACGAAAATTTCTTATTCCTGAATCATTTCTTCTATAGCCATCAGTATTATTGCTTTGAAATTGTTTCTTATTATGGCGATTTGAGCTATTGAATGAGAGTCCGGAAAAATTTAAATAACCATTTTCTTCTATTATTGTATAAGCTTCTGCGATGTTAGCTGGATTTCTACTAATGATTATTCCCTTTACCGGCTCAGGTAAGTTTCGTTTAAATGTCTCTAAAACCAAATTTTTATTCCTTGTAGCTTGAAGTGTCCTTAAGCTGTCATCCAGCCAGTAGGAATTGTTAAGTCTAACTAGAAGTTCATTTAATTTACAATAACATTTGTTTATTCCATCTGTGCATCGACACAGAGTTATTTCATCTAAAATTCTCTCTTTTGAAGTATGATCACCATGTTCCCTAATTAGTACTGCTCGTAACTCCATCCAGGTTTGGACTTGGCCATTCCTGGATAGAGAGTCTCTGGCCCTACCTATCAATCGGTCTTCTATGTAACCCAATAAAATTCTTTTCAGTTCTACTGTCAGGGGTTCCTTAATGGAAGCCAATGATTCCACTCGCTTAATGAAGTTTGGTAGGTCTGACTTATTTCCATTAAATTGTTGTATCGAACAAATACACTTCCTAGCTACCTCAAATTGATCCATTTTTATTATTATTGTTGCTCTTTTATGTATTATTATTATTATTATTTTTTTTTATTATTATTTTAAACTATTTCTTTTAATAATTAACTTAAACACTATCTTAAAAAATATTACTTTACTTGTTAAAAATAATTCAGCTTCTTCTCTTGGTTGGCTTAAACTCTTTGCTTAAACTTCTGAATTCCAAAAGATGATTAACGTTGATGCTTCCTTCCTTCTTTTAGTTTAGATGATGATTTGGGAAATGTTGGCCTCTTATGTTGTAGATCTCTTTTCTTTCTTGTTGCCTTATTTTTTATTATTTTAGGTAAAAGACGTTTTCTTTTGCTTTACTATTATTATTTTTCCTTGTTGACTTATTTTTTATTATTTTAGGTAAAAGACGTTTTCTTTTGCTTTACTATTATTATTTTTCCTTGTTGACTTATTTTTTATTATTTTAGGTAAAAGACGTTTTCTTTCGCTTTATTATTATTTTTTCTTTCTTGTACTTTTAAAGTTCTTATTTATTTGTGTATTGTTGTGTTTTTCAGTTTTTCCTTATTTTGCGTCCGAATTATTTTTAGTACGAGTATATTACATATTTCTGGCATTTGACTTAGTTACTTATAAATACCGCAGCTTAGACTTATAACTTTTTATTTTATTCCACCGATAGTTTTTCCTTTTCTAACCGATCATTTCTTTATTTCGTTTACCGACTGCGCCATTAATAATTAAAACAACTATGACTGTTGTTTTTGAGTCTTTATTTAAAACTGAATCTTACAGGTATCTTAATGACAAATTATGCTTAAAAAACAAATTGAATCAGTGGTGAGAAAGAACATAACGCATAGTAAGGACATTTACTGCTGCTACTTCGAATTGTAACAGTAGAAGTTTGTTTGTTTAAAAAGTTATGTTTAGATGTAAAATTGAAATTAAAAGAATGCGCAAACGTTTGTGTCTAGCAGTTTTGTGGGAACGGAAATAAAATTATAATAATAAGTATAATATTACATGTATGTGATTATATATTTCCAGCTTTTTTGTAAAGTATCATTAGTTATACGATTCCATGCGCATTCCAAATGACCAACGGCATCTTTTAATGTTATTTGTTTAACTACATCGAGTAAATCGGAGTTATAAGGTACAATAGATGCTAATAGGCTATTTCTATAATTAATCTTAATTATTTTGAACACATTCTGATCCATTGGTTGGATGAGAGACGTAACGTTTGGTGGCAAAAACATTGCACAAATTAAACCATTTTCAGATATTAATTCGGCTTCAGGAGGATGTGATGGTGCATTGTCAACCAATAAAATAGCCCTTGGTTCAAGTCCCTTTCCTGATAAAAAAGCTGCAACCTAAATAAAATATAAAACCTTTGGTTTGGGATTTTGGGATTTACTGTGACAATTTTACCTCCGGAACAAACGAATAATGAAACCACTCTTTAAAAATGGCTGAAGTCATCCAAGCAGATTTAGAGCTTTTATAATGAACTGGGCAGTTGAAGTTTTTAAAGCATCTAGAGTTTTTGGATTTCCCGATTACAAGAAGCTTAACTATATGTGAGCCTGACGCATTTGCACAACACATAAACGTAAGTCTCTGCTTTTCTAACTTTGCACCTGGAGCAAACTATTCAATCAAACTCTCATTATTAGATATATTCTTATCTCTGATTCTATCTACAAGTTCCATTGAATTTTTAATGTTAAAAGTAGAATCTTTCTGTTCTCATAGTTCTGAATTATATCATTTTGCAGATTTTGAAAATGTTTCAATATTAAACACAGATAACAATTATAATCGGCGCTTAATGTTAGAAATGTTAGAAATAATTCGCACACCTTTATCACAAAGAATAAATTTTAAGGCAGACACAGAAAAATTAGCACAGAACTATAGGTAGGTTAGGTTTAGGTTAGGTTAGCAGGTTGCTGGTGAAAGGAAAAACAGAGACCAGCCCACTTGGGTCCAATTATTTTGATCCCTTTGTGACACCTGTATTCAAGAGGATTGAAAAGGTAAGAAAAGAGGAAGAAGTAGGGATAGTCGAAAGTTAAGGTAAGAAGGATAGTGAGGAAGAAGATGGGATACATAAACCAGGATTTATGGTCGTGCATACACGCCCCAGGGGAGTCAGCTGCCGAACCAGCCACTGCTCCTAATAAAGAGACTCAGGTATCTCAGCTTTATCTCCGATATCTCCGAAATGTCTCCAAAGCGTGCCTTGCCCAGAGCCTGTAGGCGCTGCTCCTCCAGAGCAGGACAGAAGCAGAGGAGGTGTGCAATGCTTTTTTCCTCCTCCTCATCATTGCAACTGGAGCAGTAGTCGTTATAGGGGAGCCCCATGCGCCTGGCATGGATCCCAAAGGTGCAGTGACCAGTAAGTGTGGCCACTATATTACGTAGTTGACCTCTTGCGAAGTTCAAAAGATCCTTCGTTCTCCTAGAGTCTAGGCGGGGCCATAAGACTCTTGATATCTCGCAAGTGGATTCTCTGAACCACCTGTCCTGAGCCAATTCGAATAGTGCAACATCAAAGCGTCTCCAGCAAGATGAGAGTGGAATTCCACTTAGTTGGTCGATGTCGGCTTCCTGAAGTGTGGTTCCTCTCCCCGCCAGTTCATCCGCCCTAATGTTGCCCGCGGTGGTCCCATGTCCCCGCACCCAATTCAAGGTGATGTGTGAATGTTCCGCAAGTCTATACTATATGTATTTAGTTAGTAAAATTTGAATTTTTTATAAAAAAAAAAAAAAAATTTTATTTATTTATGTTAATTGGTTAAAGAATTTATTCGTATGTATATATTTATGTGTATGTATGTATGCGTGTGTATGCGTATATACATGTATATGTATATATGTATGTGTATGCATGCACATATGTATATATATTTATATCATGTCATTATTTTTATGTGTTATTTATATACACTATACTGTAATCAATTCTTATCCTTGTTGTAATGTTGATTGAATAGTTTAAATATTGTAAATGTTTAGTTATATACATATGTATGTAAATTTGTATGTATGTTAATATATTATTTTGTAATTATGTTAGTTATTTATATATATGTATTCATATGTATGTGTTTTTTTTTTCTTTTTTTGTATAGAACCGGAGGTGGGAATCTTCAAAAGATACTTATGTTCCCTCATAAGCATGCACGATTCACCATCACTGGTGCCTACGTACTAAACCCACCCCGTTTCCTTCGACCACTCTCCCTCCGCGGGACTGCCGTTAGGTATTACTTCGCGGAGGGCTGGTTAGCGATTTCGCCTCATCTTATGTACGCTCGTTCGATCTCTGTCTCTCCAGCCTTCGTAGTTCCTGCATAACTACAGATATATGGCGGTTACACTCGTTCCATTTAATTTCGGAACCCAAAATCTCGTCTAGAAGCTGGCGGGGATTAATATTCAACTCCCAAGGCCCCCTAAATCTCGGGCAGCAAAATAAAACGTGCTGAGCGTCCTCATCTTCTTCAACACAATTTGGACATGTTGGGGATTTATCGTGCCCAAATTTGTGCAGATATTTCCTGAAACAACCATGTCCACTCAAGAACTGCGTCATATAAAAGTTGGGCTCGCAGTGTTGTGCCTCCAGCCAGGGAATTATGATGGGCAGAAGATAATAAGTCCATCTGCCCTTCGAACTGCATTCCCATCTAGACTGCCATCTGCAGAGAGAAACACTCCTCTCCTCTCTCCTTATTGTAGCAATTTGCCCTGGATCCTCAAGATGACGAAAGTATAGTCGCCTCATTTCATCCGACAGTATATCTATAGGTATTGCTCTTGCCAATACCATTGCTGCGTCATCGGATATTGTCCTGAAACCACTTATTTGTCTTATTGTACTTAGACGGTACACCGAGGATAGTTTTCTTCTTGCCGTCTCCTCGGAAAGTGCTACAGACCATACTGGGCAGGCATATATTATTATCGAGGTCACAACCGACGATATTACCTTTCTTTTAAATGACGTTGGTCCTCCAATATTTGGCACTATTCTTGCCAGAGCTGCTTGTGCGCCGGATGCCTTCTTGACAATGAACCTTACATGTTCCTTGAAATTTAGCCTGTCATCGATCATTACGCCTAGGTATTTTATGGCCCTCTTCGATTCTATTCTTGCATCGCCAACTGTTACAGTCATCTTTTCTACTATTTTTCTGCTA
Source organism: Linnaemya tessellans (assembly GCA_951800035.1). Taxonomy (NCBI): domain Eukaryota; kingdom Metazoa; phylum Arthropoda; class Insecta; order Diptera; family Tachinidae; genus Linnaemya; species Linnaemya tessellans. The sequence continues at coordinate 74,797,072 of OX637534.1, read as the reverse complement.
CTTATTAAGACAGCCTCTGTTTTATGGGCAGCTAGTGTCAACCCAGCCCCATTAAGCCACAATTCAATCCTTTCGACTGCCGCATTTGCCTTCACCTCCACCTCCTCCACGGTTTTTGCCACTGAGACTATGGCAATGTCTTCCGCAAAGCCAATAATGGAAGTCTTATCTGGTAAGGATAGTCGCAGTATTCCATCATACATTATGTTCCAGAGCAGAGGGCCAAGAATAGAACCTTGCGGTACACCTGCAGTGACTTTATATGTATGTGTGTGTATGTGCATATGTGTATGTACATGCATATGTGTTTGTATCTCTCTATGTGTGTGTATATATGTTTGTATGTAGTTATGTATGTTCATGTATGCATATATGTATACGTTCATGTATGTATTGATGTATACATGTACCCAGTCAGCATGTGGAAGATTGTGTCACCAAACTGAGTCTTTTTCGAGTACCTCAGGTGATCAAAAACTGATTAATCAGTTCTGCGCTTAACATAAGACTCGAAAATGATTCCCAGAAATACTTAGAAAGTGATTTAAAAAAAAAACAAACAGAAACAGAAAGCAAAAAAAATATATAAAGTATACATATTACATTTGTCAGTGAATTCATATAAAAATTAGAAAGAAAAAAAGGTAATGTCAGCTATAAAGAAGTTAAATAAAAAACTAAAGCAGAACCAAGAGAATGAACGTGAAAATGAAGATATTCAGGATGAATAAGTGACGAAACAACGTGAGAAAAATCGCCAGGAGCTGCAATCGACGTAATCATTGAGTAAGTAAGGGCTTCATATCGTTATAGTTCAAAAATATAATTGTCTGGTTCTTTACAAATATGTGCCGGAGAAGATAACCATTGCCGATTTGGCTCCCATGTATAGACAGTTCCGGAAAAAGACAAAAATGCAATTGCACCAGAAAAGTTTAGCAAATAAGTTGCAGGAAGATGGTGAAGACGACGAGTTGTCAAAAAGAAAACTCAGTGTGGCTAATGCGGTTCAGTGTGGCTGAATTAAAACAACTTGTGTCGCGGCCGGATGTTGTGGAGATTCAGGACATCACTGCACGTGATGCTAAATTGCTATTTCAATTAAAAGCTTAGAAATTGAATTTTATAATTTTTAAAATTTTTTTTGTTATGTTAAATTAAAATCAAAACAATAATAAATTCGCTTTTAGTATGATTCGAAAAAGACTCGTAAATGACCAGTAATATGACTGAAAAATGTCTCGAAGAAGACTCGCAACTGCTTGTAAGAACTACCACAAACTGTCTCGAAAATGAGTCGAAATTGATCAGAAGTGCGAATCATAAAAGACTCCCTTAGAAGAGTCGCGGCTAGGGTACCATTTTCTCCCGAATGAACAGTCATTTTCGACACGAAAACGAGCGCATAAATGATTATTTTAATCGTGCGGAGGACTCGAAAAAGACTCGAATATGATCATTAATTTCATAAACTGCTGACTGGGTATAAATATATACAAGCCTGTATATATGCTTTTGTTTTTATGTTAATATTTTTGAAAACATAGATATATTCGAAAAAATTCTTTTTCATATTTCAAAACCAATTTATACAGAAAATTTTTATTTTCGATTGTTATTCCTGATGATGTCAACAAATTGTTGACGAAATATCGAATAAAATAGAAAAATTATAACGATTTTTACAAAAACGACCTCGAGCTCAATCATTCTAAAATATATATATATATATATATATATATATATATATATATATATATATATATATATATATATATATATAATTATATATATATATATATATATATATATATATATATAGATGTATATATATATATATATATATATATATATATATATCCCGGTTACAATAGCTGAGATTGAAGACGTTGTCTCTAGGTTTAGAGACAAGAAGGCACCGGGACTCGACTGCATTCCAAATATTGTATTAAAGGAGGCCGTCAGGCTTTGTCCCGAGCAGTTCTTAAGGATGGTGAATACATGCTTAAGTAGGGGAATTTTTCCAACAAGATGGAAGAGGCAGAAGTTGGTATTAATACCAAAAGCCAATAAACCCCTAGATGATCCCTCATCTTATCGGCCACTGTGTATGATAGATACATGTGGGAAGTTGCTAGAGGGTGTGATCTGCCGAAGACTTGGGAATTGCGTTGAAGACAGAAATGGCCTATCAGACAACCAATTTGGCTTCAGGAGGGCGAGGTCAACAGCGGATGCTATAAACGTGGTAGTAGAAACTGCTGCACGGACTATCTATGGCAGGAGTTGGAGGAATGGCACAAAGGAGTACTGTGTAGTTGTGACGCTGGATGTGAAGAACGCGTTCAACACAGCGAGCTGGGTGCATATTGTTGATGCTCTAACTCGATTGGACAACCCAGAATATCTGATAGGGATAGTGCAGGATTATTTCCGGGATAGGGAATTGATCTATAGTACAGATGCGGGTATAAGGAAACGCAGGATTAGTGGTGGTGTTCCCCAAGGATCGATACTTGGACCATTGTTGTGGAACGTAATGTATGATGGAGTACTAAGGTTGAGGTTACCTGAGAGAGTACAGATTGTGGGATTCGCAGACGATATAGCGCTGGTGTGTGAAGCTAAGGAATTGCTGGAGGCAGAAACCATTGCAAATGCCAGCGTACAATTAGTAAAGTCCTGGATCACTGCAATGGGATTGACTCTAGCTGATCATAAAACCGAAGCGGTTTTGATTAGTAGTCGTAAGGCTAGGGAAACTATTACCCTTAATGTTGGCACCTGTTCCATAGAATCAAAGGCATTTCTGAAATATCTGGGTGTGATGATTTACACACGGCTATCTTTTCGCGAGCACTTGCGATATATAGCATCCAAAGCATCAGGGACCTGTTTGGCGCTATCTCGGATCATGCCAAACACGAGAGGGCCAAAGTATCTTCAGAGGAAACTGCTCGCTGGAGTAGTAAGGAGCATTATCACATATGCACACCCGGTATGGTCAGACTCACTTAGATATTCCACATATGTGGGGGTGGTATCCCCTGTGTATAGGCTAGCTGCTTTAAGAGTATGTAGTGCATTTCGGACAGTGTCGGACGAGGCGGCTTTTATCATTGCGGGTATGATCCCTATCGATTTAGAAATCATGAATAGGGATAACTCTGATTTATGTATGCAAAAATGGCAAGAACGGTGGTCAACCACTGAAAAGGGAAGATGGACTTATACATTAATACCCGACATCAGGTTATGGCTGACTAGAAAACATCGTGATCTGAACTATTACCTAACACAGTTCTTGTCTGGACATGGTCATATCTATTTCGTTTTAAGCACGACGACTCTCCTTTCTGTCCACATTGTGGTGGGAATGTGGTTGAGGATGCTGAGCATGTCGTCTTTGTCTGCTCACGATTCAGCAACTGGAGGTCGTATTTAGAGGAAGGTTTGGGGCGTACGATCAGCCCGGAGAATATTATTCCGACCATGCTGGAATCCTTATTGAATTGGACCAGCGTGTGTAGTTTCGTACAGCTTGTTCTAATAGAACTTCGCAGATTAGCACAGATTCGTAGGAGAGTTAATACGTCTTAGGATTCGTTAGCAACTGACGATTAAATATGCGCATCAGCTCCGAACCTCCTTACCCTGATGATATGCCAAAGCTGTCCCAGGGTGGTGCTAGTGAAGTTGTCGTGGGGCCACTATTGATAGTTGCTATCATTACGTCCATAAAAAAAAAAAAAATATATATATATATATATATATATATATATATTTATATATATATATATATATATATATATATATATATATATATATATATATATATATATATATATATATATAGTAGCTACATGTTAGTGTTTTAAAATTTTAACTTTTTCAGCATTGGATGGTTTGTACTTATACGTCTCCCAAGATAAATGTTTTCTTAGTAATATAAGTATAAGCAAATTTAGAACTTCCATTCTGTGGTTGTAACAATCATTTTTCTAGTCAAACCACTGTTCCATAATCACTTTTTTAATGTTTTTCATTGCTCTGTTCTCTAGGAATACCTTTTGGAACACTTTTATGTGAATTTTACATACTTCGAAAAATAAGTCAGAGGTTGAATATAAACTTCCAAAATCTGATTCATTTTCATAGCTTTTCGTATGGATATACATATCTGATGGGCATGTTAAAATTTGAGAAGTTTTAGTGATATCTATTCGACATTTAATGCAAGATATTCCTTGCGCTATAGAGCGCAGAGTTAAAGCTGTCAAAATATTATTTATTTTCGTGGTATATATCTACGACATCTATCAAGGGGGTTCAGTCAACTGGCAGAAATATTGCGTCATCTGCACAATTTTTTGAGGAACTAAATTGGATTATTTTTGAAGATAAAAGCTGAGCCACTGCGATGTTGAATTCGTAAACAGAAGAGGTTTTACAATGGCCACCTTTGGCGCGTACATATGAAAAGACGTTTTATATAGCGTCTTGATTGAAGCGTCTGGTTAAAATGGTAATCAAATTAGAATTTTCTTGTAATATATCCTCACTTAACGATAATATACCCCTGGTTGTTTGGAAAAGATCCGTTGATGGAATATATTTTGCTACCGACGTATTCAATTTGTTGCATGTATGTAACTAGCTATTGCTGTACTTGCCAATTTTTATTGTTGTACCTTAAGCCGCGCCTCAGTGGGTTGGGATCACTAAAATTTTTACTATTTAAGCAATCGAAGTAGCTATTGAGTTGTTTATGTTTTTAGGAGTAGGACCAGCACTCAGGGGATGACCCCTATATATGCAATGAATTGCGCCGGAACTGAAAACGAGGGGATAGTATGGAGGGTACAGATTAGGAAAGATGAGAAGATAGACATTTTTTTTTGTAGCTGTTTCAACCTTTTACTTCGCCGGCTAATTTTTGCTACAGGGTCGACGAAGGTGGGTGCTGTTACTCTGCTTTTTTTTGTTTTTAGTACATGATGAGCAAGTAGAACAGGCTATTTCTGATGAACTTCTGGTAAGTTTGTTATTTTCATTAATGGATTCAATTGCAGCTGCAACGAATGGCTTAAAGTTTGAGCATCTTTTGAAAATTTATTGGGTATATATGGCACATTGTCAATTTGGTCATTTTTGTGACTTTTCCATGCTCAAACTCAAAAACATCTCTAATAACAACAAATAGTGCAATTCCATCAAGTGTTTTAAAATCATTTTCCATTCCGAATGGATTTAAGAATATGGGGTACATCGTATAACAAATAAATTTTAAAGGTGTTATTTATAAAATAAGGTTTTTCCAGAGACGCTCCTAATAAATCGTAACATTTTCTGTTTGAGATCACTGCTATATACGTGTGTTGGTATAAGACAATACTGTGTTGTGTTTTGCTTATTGTAGCCAAGAATGATAAAATAAAGATTACGCCAACAAGCTGAAATAAAAATACTTTTCTGCGCATGATGGAACTCTGACGTCACTCAACATGTGTTCTGATTGGCTAATTAAATTCAGCTGGAGAACTATTATGTTATTGTAAAAACAGGACAGTGGGGCAAATTGCGATTTTTCAAATTAAAATTGTTTGATAATAAATAATTTAAAAAAATTATTTTATTTTCCACTTGTTTTTATTTGAAATTGTTAATTTATAGTTATTTTATAAATATATTGAACCCAAGTGCTAATTATTTTTCTTTTTTCCCCATTCAAAACAAATTTCTTTGCTTGCAAAATATCAGCCATAACTTCCTTTGAGCTGCATTTCTTGGAAAACTAAAAAATGACACAGCTTTTTGAAAACAAAAAAAATTTTGATAACAATATTAGATTTTAACACAATTATTTCTCACCTGTTTTTTGCTGTCACTTTGTTTACAATTGCCCACTGCACACTTCATGCTTGCTCTCTTTGTTCTCTTTTCTCTTTAATTTAGGTTTTTTGTTTACAGTTTATGAGCCTTAAAAATCAAGTTTTAATAAGTTTTTTACACTTTAAGTTAGTTAATAATTATTTTAATATATTTATTTTAAAATATAACACAGTTTATTATAAAATATAACACAAAGCATCCACTTTCATAAATCCGATTTCATTTGCTTGTTGGAAATCTCTCTGAGTAAATTGAGTGAAGAGTTGCCAAATATAGCATAAAATATTAATTTTGTACGAGGAAGTATTAGTTTTGCATATAATAAACATTTGGCAATCTCTTCCAGGGAACAAATACGTCATCAAACGGTAAATCATGCGCAAGGCGTAATCTTTATTTTATCATTCTTGATTGTAGCTATGTGTGGTTGTATGTATGAGTGTTCTGTGTGTTGTGTAGTTTTGTTTCTTCTTGTGCTATGTGTGTAAGTCTCTTAGCATTGATATTTCTGGTTTTTCGTTGTTATTATTTACACAAGTGGTGATAAATAATAACAGTTTTTAAGTATGGCTGTAAAAAAGCTGTTTTAAGCTTATACATAGAAAAAGTTCGTTCTACGTGTACTGATGTTAGGGGAGCATATTTGAAATCGAGTATTTGCTCCGAAGTATATTTTATACGATTGGACTCACAGTTCTGCTTGCCACCCAAAATATCACCAATATCTTTGAGGACGAAAAATCCTTCATTTTTCAATAAAACTGATTTAAATGTTATATTTATTTTTTTCTCCTATATCCCCTGGAACATCGGCAATTTTTCTTAAAGTGTCCATAACTATATTTATTTGGGAAATCAATGAAAGATATTTTGTTCCCAATTTTGTGATAACTTCGTGTAAAAACCCGAAATTTGCAGATATACACAATATTTGGTTACGCAGTTCACTTTCATTCATTAAAGACTGACATATACGCACAGATGAAGAATCAGTGGAGCTTAGATTTGTAGTCATCAAAATATTTTGCAAAATAATTAACAGATATTATCCAAGTGCCCCATCGAGTTGTCACTGGTTGTGGGGGAAGTGGTATGTTTGGCGCTATTTATGGTAAAATTTTAAGCCTTGCAGGAGATTTAAGGAACGTGTTTTTTTGTATTTGCAATAAATGAGTCTCCATTTGAGTATCATTCCCTCAAGCCTAATGTATACTAGTACTAATAATATAAGTACATCTAGATTCTAGACATTCACATGTTTACAAATATGCTGGCTCTGGAAATGTGTCCTCTTCGGCTAGATGTCACATTTGGGCTTTGGGACAAATATACTATCAAAATTTTACGCTATCACTACTACTTATTTAAAAAATGCAACCAACATTCTAGTGACGTCATCGCCACATGCGCTTGTTGCTTTTTTCATATCGTGTACTTTAGGCTTTACATATTCACAAACTAAAAAATATATTGCCACATTGATATAATAAAGATTTTTTCAAATATTTATTAAAAAATTTTAAAAATAAGCGTAAAATGGCAAAATAAGTAAAAAAAAAGCCGGTATTGCTAAAATAATTAAAAAGAAGCCGATATTGCCAAAATAAGCAAAAAAAAGCCCTAACAAATGCAGATCATCTTATTTGTTTGTTTACGTCAGAAATTTGTTTTCAATCAAAAACATTCTATCTTGTGAAACAAAAAATAAGCACTTGCTTTTTTTTTATTGCCTTAATTATATATTTATACATAAGTAGCAAGCTATAAGTTGAAAAAACGTTGATTACCTAAAATAATTAAATATAAATGAAATTTATTTGTTGGTGGTTAAGCAATGTCTATATGCATTTCATTGGTGCTTTACCAAATCATCAGTAGACTTTAACCACAGTTTTGAAAAGTTAAAAACCTCTTATCTTATGCATATATGTACTTCTGAAAACCATCTGAGAATTCACAATTTGTAAATTACAAACTATTTTAAAAAATCACAACAGAATAAGCATAGTAGGCCTTGAAACTCATACAAAACTAAACCAACAAACAAATTATATTCGATATGAATCTATTTCATTTTTCTACACCTCCATACAATCAGAAATCCATAGTATAACAAGAAAAGTATTTATAAGGCAAAATGAAAAATAAAATCTAAATCAAACTGTTATGAAATTTTTATTTGACACATTGTTGTCACAATACCATTATATATAAATGAAATTTATTTGTTGGTGGTTAAGCAATGTCTATATGCATTTCATTGGTGCTTTACCAAATCATCAGTAGACTTTAACCACAGTTTTGAAAAGTTAAAAACCTCTTATCTTATGCATATATGTACTTCTGAAAACCATCTGAGAATTCACAATTTGTAAATTACAAACTATTTTAAAAAATCACAACAGAATAAGCATAGTAGGCCTTGAAACTCATACAAAACTAAACCAACAAACAAATTATATTCGATATGAATCTATTTCATATTTCTACACCTCCATACAATCAGAAATCCATAGTATAACAAGAAAAGTATTTATAAGGCAAAATGAAAAATAAAATCTAAATCAAACTGTTATGAAATTTTTATTTGACACATTGTTGTCACAATACCATTATATATAAATGAAATTTATTTGTTGGTGGTTAAGCAATGTCTATATGCATTTCATTGGTGCTTTACCAAATCATCAGTAGACTTTAACCACAGTTTTGAAAAGTTAAAAACCTCTTATCGTATGCATATACTTCTGAAAACCATCTACTATTGAAGTAGTGTCTTCAATGAAGACTACCATTGAAGTAGTGTGTTATCGTTCGTCCAGTACACACGCGCATTTCCATATTATAAAAAAAAAACAAATATTAAAAAAAAGGTAAAAATGAAACTCTGCATAAATTCTTTTCCCGTTGTGCAATAGTGAATCAAAATAAAATGTCAATTTTAATAATTACAAAAAGAAAAATAACCAAATGCTAACAAAATAAACAAGTGCAAAATCGACAAATAATGAATATTTTTAAATAACCCAACAACAAACAAAATCGAATCAATTAAAAACAAATAGTACCATCACACAACGACAACAGAACTAAGGAATGCGTATACAGTGCACTTGTGACGAAGAGGAAAAATTATAAGAGAGAATAAAATTAATAAGATCAGTGCTGACACTACAAACCAGTGTTGGCACTTAGGGTCACAGTGACCGGATCGGGGCTTTTATGGTTCCCCTTGCGTGTCATTGCGCTATGTCGTAACAACACTCTTTAATAATAAATTTTCTATTGTTAATACCACGATGTTGATCACTGTTGGTGTTTAGTGATGAAGGCCTAACACTGATCAACTGAGCTCAGATTTACTCGATTTCACTCGCAAATGAAAAATACTAGCGAAGAAGAGTACTCGAAGATTACGAGTGTTACAAAAAGTTCACTCTCCACTCGTTTGTTTTAGGTGGGAGTACTCGCGAGTGCTCCATTTTAAAAAGTAAGAGTGGGATTAAAAATCTTCGAAATAGAGTGAGAGTTCACTCTTAAGAGTAAAATCGAGTGGAAAAATAGAAACTGTTTGTCTTTGCTGACTTGTGTGTACGTGTGGTTTTTGTGTGCTCTTTCAGTCTTTCCATACAGTGCACGTGTGCGGAGCAATTAGTTGGTTTTATAAAAAAAGTTTTATTATATTTTTAAAAGTTTACTTATATTTTCTATATTATAATGAACAATAAAGACATAAATAATACTATACCTGCTACTACACACACACACACACGCACACACACAAATCGGCAAAAATAAACAGTTTGTATATTTCCACTGTATGAGAGAGACTGAAAGAGTACTCGGCAAGAGTATAATCTGCTCGATTTCGAGCCTATTTTACTCGCACTCTAAATCGAGCAAAGCATATGCGCTCGATTCGAGTGGCATAGAAAAATAGAGTACACTCGATATATTTTTTTTCGCTCGCAGGAGTACTCGCGCTCGAATTCGAGCGAATTTCACCCTCTACTCGAATTCGAGCGAAGATTTCGGAGCATTGCTGATCACTAAACAACCTTTCAAACAGTGATTAGCATACTGGCATTGGCAATACAAGATTTAATAGTTCGTTTTGTTTTTCTTTCTTGTATTTTATGGCAGGTCGTTTTAGAATAGATTTCTGCAACATACGCGGGCTGCGTGCAAACTTTTCCTCTGTGTATGCCCACGTTTGTCTCCATCGGGCGGATGTTTTCGCCTTATGTGAGACTCAGGTGTCTGAAAATGCTGACCCACAGGATTCTCACATACCTGGATATCACCTACTATCCCTATTCTTTCTTCATAGGGGCCTTGCAATCTATATACGCAATGAAGTTGTGTACTAGCCTCAGCAACCATTAGACGCGCTTGATCTAGAATTTAGCTGTATTTGGGTTAAATTCAAAATCAGGGCACATCTTTTGCATTTCGGGTTTCTTTACAGAAGTCCAAACGCGGAAAGGGAAAAAACACTCTCCAACTTCGACTCTCCTTTCCGACTGCATATCGAAGATCTTAGAGAATTATCCGAAAAGTGAAATCGTTGTTGCTGGTGATTTTAATGTTCATAATTCATCTTGGCTTCGCCATTCGAGCCATACAGCCTCAGAAGGCCATTATGCTGAGCTATTCGCGGCGCATAACCACCTTGCGCAGCTAGTGAATGAGCTAACACATATTTCGTGTGTTGGTGGGCACCAACACAATACTCTCGACCTTTTTCTTTCTTCACATCCAGACAAATACACAATAAGTGTCAGCGCACCTCTCGGAAATTCGGATCATTGCACCATTTCTGCCTCCTTTTCGATTACGGAACTTCGAAACGTTTCACATCCAGCTACGAAAAGTTTAAAATATATTTACGAAAAGGCTCGTTGGGATGAGCTCAACGATTTCTTTATGTATTTTAATTGGAAACTTTGCTTTCTTGACAGTAATGTCGATGACATGGCGGAAATGCTGGAAAATATAATATTGCTTGGAATGAACACCTTCTTTCCATCCAAGCAAATTCCGATTAAGCCTAAATCGAAATCATGGTTTAATCAGACATGCAGAATTGCTGTCAGATCCAGAGAGGTTGCATTTAGTATCTGGCGTACTAACAAGAACGCTGAAACTGATTTGATGTGCAAAAGGGCGAGATCTCCGTGTGTCAAGGTACTAAGATGTGAAAAATCTCTGTACGGGCAGCGTCTTCGTGCTAAAATTCTTTCTGCCTCTCGGGGCAGCAAGAGTTTCTGGTCATTCGTCAAAAGGGTGAAGGATAATGTTAGTTCTTCGATCCCTACTCTTTTGAAGGGTGATCAATTATTCACTGACCCGGTTGATAAAGCTAACCTTCTAGCTGAAATATTCGGAAGTAATTCGCAATTGCCGGAAAGCAATCAACCACGGCCAGTTCTTGAAAGTGTATCTATAACTATGCCAAAGATACGCTTTCGGGTCCGGGGGGTTAAAAGGGTCTTATCGGATCTCAATGTAAATAAGTCTCCTGGGCCGAATGGAATTCCAGCTCTGGTCTTAAGGCAGTGCTCTTCGACGTTAGCTCGTCCTCTGGCAACCCTTTTCAGCACTGTTTACCATTCAGGTGAATTTCCCTCGTGCTGGAAGGTTGCTCATGTAACGCCAATCCCTAAAAAGGGAGAGGTCAACGACTCTCAAAACTACCGCCCAATCGCAATTTGTTCTGCGCGTTCCAAGGTGATGGAAAGCATGGTGAATTTTCACCTAGTGAAATATCTAAAGTCTAATAGCTTACTTAACGACCGCCAATATGGCTTCCGTAGGGGCCGTTCTACGGGGGACCTATTTACCTTCCTTTCGGAAAAGTGGTGCCATTCTATCCACCACTTTGGCGAGAGTAAGGTAGTGGCCCTGGATATTTCTAAGGCATTCGACAGAATGTGGCACGGAGCACTTTTGTCGAAACTTATGGCTTTTGGTGTGGGTGACGTCTTCTCTCGATTTATATCGAGCTTTCTCAGGAATCGTGCTATAAGAGTTGTTATAGACGGGATTTCATCAGACGAGTATAGGACCACCTCTGGGGTACCGCAAGGCTCTGTTCTTTCTCCTACACTATTTCTTATATTTCAGACTTTAACTCCTATATACTCTTTTTCAGATGATAGCAGCCTTTGCCATTCATATGCTTTCAATAGTAGGCCGCCATCGTCAGAGATCAGGGCGATGAGGCATGATATGAATGTTGCGCTAAACGGTGACCTCAATAAGATTGTTGAATGGAGTCACAGAAACAGAGTAAATTTCAATGCCCGTAAGACTCAATGCTGCTTGCTTACACACCGACGCAAGCCCGATCACGCTGCTTCATCTGTAAACATGGGTGGTATAGATATTGAGGAATCAGAAGCTCTTGATGTTCTTGGCATGAAAATCCAGTGCGACCTTAAGTGCCTCGGCTTTCTAAGGCGATGTAAGACATACTTCACCCCATCTGATCTCCTTACTATTTATACCACTTACATCCGACCGAAGATGGAATACAACTCTCATGTATGGGCCGGTGCTTCAAAGTCTATTTTGAAGTTACTCGACCGTGTACAGGAGAGGGCGAAGAAACTCATAGGGGACGGTAGGGTAACCAACTCTATCGACTCACTTGAGCATCGACGCAATGTGGGGTGCGTTTCACTGTTTTATCGTTACTATAATGGGTTTTGTTCCGACGAAGTCAGGGATCTTTTTCCCGAAACACGGACTTTTTTACGCTCTACTGTGCCATCACACCCATATGTGGTGGATTTACCACTTTAACCACAGTTAAAATCATCTACTGATGATTTGGTAAAGCACCAATGAAATGCATAGAGACATTGCTTAACCACCAACAAATAAATTTAATTTATATATAATGGTATTGTGACAAGAATGTGTCAAATAAAAATTTCATAACAGTTTGATTTAGCTTATGTTAATATTGTAATATATTTCAAACAGCAAAGTATATCTACATATATCAAGTATATGCAAGAGCCCAGCTGAAAAATTTCTAGTTTTTACCTGAACGTATGTCAAAATTTGTTTACTTTTGTGGCGAGCCATATTTGTTTATTCCGTTGAAAAAATAATTGTGTAAAATTGTGTAAAATTTGTTGCACAACAATTTTTGTAAAACTCTTTGAACACTCGCACACAAAAGTTATAGGATATCATTAAATGTGACTCCATTTGCTATTTTTTCACTATTTCTATAATTATTCTAACTGTGGTTTTTGTAATTTTATAATGGTATACTCTTGAGACTACTTGATATAGATATACTTTACAGCATGTATATATATATATATATATATATATATATATATATTATAGTGTAATAAATACACAGGTGGCAGCATAACGTCAGCAGCTTATATTTTGTTCTGCCAGTTTTGTTCATACGCCACGTCCAGCACATACCTACACTTTTTTGACAAGCATTATCTAATTTTTATACCCTCCAAAAAAGAATTTGGAGGGTATATTCACTTTGTCATTCCGTTTGTAACGCATCGAAATATCCATCTCAGACCCCATAAAGTATATATATTCTTGATCAGTGATGAAATCTAAGACGAACTGAGCATGTCCGTCCGTCTGTGGAAATCACGATTCAGTCCAAACGAAAAGAGCTAGACTCTTGAAATTTGGCATAAATATATTTTAAGACTTAGAGCAGGTTAAGTTCGAAGATGGGCTAAATCGGGCAAGAGGGAAAAAAGTTCCCCTAAGAAGAACTAAACCAACCCAGAAAAAACAACATCATTCATCATTTGCCCCCTAAATGACCCTACCAAAAAAAAAAAATTTTTTTTAAATTTTGTATATAATCATCCCAAGCATTTATCTTTAGAGTTTTATGACTGCCGATTTCTGCCCTAACCCCCCCCCCCCCCCCTCCTCCCCCTCTTCCTTTCCCCCAAAATGACCCTACCAAAAAAAAAATGTTTTTTTAAATTTTGTATATAATCATACCAAGCATTTATCTTTAGAGTTTTATGACTGCCGATTTCTGCCCTAACCCCCCCCTCCTCCCCCTCTTCCTTTCCCCCAAAATGACCCTACCAAAAAAAAATTTTTTTTTAAATTTTGTATATAATCATCCCAAGCATTTATCTTCAGAGTTTTATGACTGCCGATTTCTGCCCTACCCCCCCCCCCCCTCTTCCTTTGTCACCTAAATGACCCTACCAAAAAAAATTTTTTTTTTAAATTTTGTATATCATCATCCCAAGCATTTATCTTTAGAGTTTTATGACTGCCGATTTCTGCCTTACCTCCCCCCCCCACCTATTCCTTTGCCACCTAAATGACCCTACCAAAAAAAAATTTTTTTTTTAAATTTTGTATATAATCATCCCAAGCATTTATCTTCAGAGTTTTATGACTGCCGATTTCTGCCCTACCCCCCCCCCCCCCCCCTCTTCCTTTGTCCCCTAAATGACCCTACCAAAAAAAAAATTTTTTTTAAATTTTGTATATAATCATCCCAAGCATTTATCTTCACAGTTTTATGACTGCCGATTTCTGCCCTACCCCCCCCCCCTCTTCCTTTCTCCCAAAATGACCCTACCAAAAAAAATTTTTTTTTTTAATTTTGTATATAATCATCCCAAGCATTTATCTTTAGAGTCTTATGACCGCCTGTTGCTGCCCTACCCCCTCCTCTCCCTTTGCCCGCTAAATGACCCTATCAAAAAAAAGAAATTTTAATTTTGTATATAATTATCCCAAGCATTTATTTTTAGAGTTTAATGACAAAGGTGAAATGTTTCCCCCACAGCCCTTGCCAGAGCGACCCCGCCAAAATATAGTTTTTATAGCCTCCAAAGAGAATTTCGATGAAGTCTAAGACGGTCTAGCAATGCCCATACGTTCGTCTGTGGAAAACATGATATTGCATATTTTTGAACCCCGCCCCCTTTAGTGGGCGTTGACGTACGATATTATATAAAGGAACTCTGTCCCACCAAGTTAAACATTTCAAATTCACTTACTAAATATTTGGAGGGTATTTAAGATTCGACCCGGTCGAATATAACGTTTTTACTTGTTTTATGTTATGGTGTATTTGTCGCCTTTATGCGGCCACCTGTATACGTATTACATTATGATGTAGATCAAATCTGCCGCAGTGATTGTTTCTTCGTAGCCAGATTATTATTAACTTTTTTAACTACTATATATGGTTAACACACACCCACATATATATATATATATATATATATATATATATATATATATATATATATATATATATTATATCTATACATATAAAAGAAAGTCGTGTTAGTTATGAGCGATTTTCTATATGAGGAAGAATATATTCACTTTATTATTCCGCTTGTAACCCAGCGAAATATCCATCTGAGACCCCATTAAGTGTATATATTCTTGATCAGTGATGAAATCTAAGACGATCTGTGCATGTCTGTCCATCCGTTCGTATTTGGAAATCATGATTCAGTTCAAACGAAGAGAGACAGACTCCTGAAATTTAGTACAAATATATCTAAGATAGCACAGGTTAAGTTCGGAAATAGGCTAAATCGGGCAAGAGGGGAAAAAATTCCCCTAAGAACAACTAAATCAACCTCTGAAAAACAACATTATTTTTAAAGTTTATTTGAAATTTTCTTAAGCAAATGATATATTATGTCAAAGAAGTTCCAACGCGTTAAACTTGCTATAAAACAAAAATTTTTGCACCCCGCCCCCTTTAGTAGGCGTTAAATTGTGTAAAAATTGAACCAATTGTTTTACTTAAGCCTACATATCTTAAGAATAAAATTTTTAAGCTTTAATGACGAAGCTTGTAATGACACGTTTTCCGCTGGGTGCTAGGATAGACTCAGCGGAGTCCAGGGGTCGTTGATTTTTATACTTAAAGAAAACACCTTCGTTTCTTCAATTGATTTCCAATGTTTATTGATACTAAATATTACTTAAAGTATCCTTACATCTATCCTTAAATATGCCACTGTTCTCAGCAAACACGAGCCGCCTCAAGGATCGAAGATCGCAACGAGAGAGCCCTGAATACAATCCTCGTCTCCCCGACCTTTACTGGAGAGCATGTGCAGGATCGAAAATCGCAACGGGAGAGCCCTGAATACAATCCTCGTTTCCCCACTCTTACTGCAAAGCAAGTGAAAGTAGTTATTCAGCCGGGTGATCCCTTACTCAATAACCACTGCTTGCCTTGAGAACAAATAGTTATGTACCCAGGCGATCTTTCACTCAATAACTAATTCTTCCCAGTATCTGGAAAAGACTCCTATGTCTATAGGTTTCTCCAGCTACTTTATACTACAAGATGTTTATCAAGTACGGGTGAGCCCTCTTCCTAAGAAACTAGCTCTTGTCGCATCGCAAGCTGCCAGCCAGCTCACTGTCGTTTAACAATTGATCGCCTTTTATACTATTCGTGCCGCGCACACAGAAATACACGCAACAGCATGCATGTACACAGAACAGTGCATATTGCCAGTTCTGTTGTTAGCCGTGGCAGTGCGCATGTCTGTGAGAAATACTTTCAGAACGGCTGTCAGCTTTACATGCTTTTAACATGATTTTGCAGGTATACAAATATAGTTCTAAACATATAGACCACAGCAGGGCGTACTAAACCAGGTGGCATCGTTAGGAATGTAAACAATTTTTTGCTCATATTGAATTTTTGTTTGTTGTGAGTTTAAACTGTCAAAATACGGCGTAATTATATTTATGTTCAGAGCTGATATATGAATAAAAACTGTTTATTGAAAAACGAATATTTTAAATTATTGTTGTGGAAAAAGTAAACTAAAAGAAAATACTAATAATAATAATAACAATCTAGATAAAAAACTAGTTAAACACGATAAAATGTGTTTTATGTTTGCTACAGTCGTTTTTTCTGCTATTTTAAAATTTATTTTTAAAAGTGTTTTTAATATATTTGGAACAAATGCGTTTAATATTGCAATTATATAGCATTTCATTGTGGAATTATATATTTTTTCTTTAATTGGTCAAAATTAATTATAAAATTTTATAAAAATATGCTTTTTTGTGAGCTGTGCAAAAAAAATATGTTTCTGGTATGGCGACTCATTTTTTCGTGTGCCTAAGTGCTCCATAACAATGGAAAAGTGGATTAGCTTGCAATTCACAAGCGTTCGCTTATATGCAGTGATCACTTTTTGAAGAATCAGATCATGTCATATATAGCGGAATAATAAAGTGAATATATTCTTCCTCATATAAAAAATCGCTCATAATGAGCATCTAGAAATGTGACAATAAGTGTAAGAAAAAACTAATGAATTCTTATAATATTTATGAACTTCAAATAGCAATTCCGATGAACAACGAAGTTTTTGGTAAGGCTGTGATCTCACAATATCGAATGTAGATCATTATAAGGTTCATATTTTACAACACCTACAAACTTTTATTTTACATTCATTTTTGAAAAATTTAATATATTTTGCTACAAAGTTTAAAAATAGATTCAAAAATAACGACAATGTGGCTATCTATATGTTAACATCGCTAAAGCCTACCATACACGACATGGTTTTTACATCTGACTTGTCAACTTTTCAACTCATGTAATTGTGCATGTCTGTTAAAAACAACAATTTACAGAAGGTTAATAATATTTGGTCACAAACGTACATGTTAACTGCTTCTGACATAGTTTCTGGTTTTTTCAACAGCTGGTCTACTTATTTTGTATAGTCTGTGCAGACATCAAAGTAGGTCGTTGGTTTCAAAATGGCATCCTGCCGTCAGCCACAGATATGTAAGGTGCGGAATGTGGAGGTTTTGTCCGAGGACGATAATAACCTAGTTGCTAGTTTTAAGGAGGCAATGCGACAGCTGTTGGTGGAAAGTGCTACCAAAGAAAAGCCTAAATGTTTTAAGTGAGGAAAGATTGGTAATTTTCAGCGCAGTTACAAAGCACCAAGAAAAAGAGGTAGGTCTGTTTCGCCACCAAGAAACAGCAAACGGGGTGAACCCAGAACAACAACAGCAACATCATACGTATCATCAAAATAAGTCTAACCATGGCGATGGTGGTAAATGGTGGTGCTGGTCATAAGCGATAGAACCATCGAAATCAACGAAATTATTGCATGAATCATTACAACGAACGCAATAATCACGGCGGTAACCCTAATCGGCGCAATTGGAATACCCATCGTGGCAACATGTCGAGCGTAACATAATGGCACATAGATGGAAATTGGTTTAATTGCGTTTACACCTTTTTATATAATATTGCTGTTAAATAATATTTTTTGCTTTAAAGAAAAAGGCATATATCTTAATTATAAAAATATTTAAAATAAAAATTTGCTATAAAAGCAATGCTTAAGATCCGACTGCTCATGTGTATATATAGGAAGTCATATATCGTCACAGAAAATGCGAAACAAAAACGTATCGATTTTATTTTTAGTTTTTTTTCAGATCGATAAAGTCAGAAGAATTCTCTCTGTTAGATTTTTTTGGAGTTACTATACTTAGTCTTAATTTCCTTCTCAATAATCCTTTTAATTTGATACCCATATCGTGTGGTGTATAAAAAGTAGTCGTATGACCATTTTGGGACGTGTCTCTAAAAGTGTTTCTATATAGATATTGCATTATATTTTGTGTTCCCACTTCCAAAACTTCTTAAATTTGGTACCCATATCATGGGAGTGTTGCTCCCTTTTGTTCGTAAGAGGATTTATTATATTTTATGTTTCCTTCTCAAAAATCCCTTCCATTTTATACCCATATCACGTGGATGGAGAAAGGTAGTGCTCCGCTATTTTGAAGCGTCCACCATATTCTTTTTGAAATAATTTTATTATGTTTTATATTTCCTTTTCGAAAATCGCTCTGATTTGATACCCATATCACGGGGTGGATAAAAGGAATGGCCCACATCTTTGGGGTATCCGCCATTTTGGTGTCCTATGTCCATCTCCTGACTCTAAGCTAAATTTCCACCAATTTGCAACCAAATCGGTTAAATAGTGTAACTAACACGACTTTCTTTTATATATAGATGCTCATTGTGAGCGATTTTTTATATGAGGAAATATATATTCACTTTATTATTCCGCTTGTAACCCAGCGAAATATCCATCTGAGACCCCATTAAGTATATATATTCTTGATCAGTGATGAAATCTAAGACGATCTGTGCATGTCTGTCCATCCGTTCGTATTTAGAAATCATGATTCAGTTCAAACGAAGAGAGACAGACTCCTGATATTTGGTACAAATATATCTTAAAAGATAGCACAGGTTAAGTTCGGAAATGGGCTAAATCGGGCAAGAGGGGAAAAAATTCCCCTAAGAACAACTAAATCAACCTCTGAAAAACAACATAATTTTTAAAGTTTATTTGATATTTTCTTAAGCAAATGATATATTATTATGTCAAAGAAGTTCCAACGCGTTAAACTTGCTATAAAACAAAAATTTTTGCACCCCGCCCCCTTTAGTAGGCGTTATTATGTGTAAAAATTTAACAAATTGTTTTACTTAAGCCTACATATCTTAAAAATAGAATTTTTAAGCTTTAATGACGAAGCTTGTAACGACACGTTTTCCGCTGGGTGCTAGGATAGACTCAGCGGAGTCCAGGGGTCGTTGATTTTTATACTTAAAGAAAACACCTTCGTTTTTTCAATTCATTTCCAATGTTTATTGATACTAAATATTACTTAAAGTATCCTTACATCTATCCTTAAATATGCCGCTGTTCTCAGCCTACACGAGCCGCCTCAAGGATCGAAGATCGCAACGAAAGAGCCCTGAATACAATCCTCGTTTCCCCACTCTTACTGGAAAGCAAGTGAAAGTAGTTATTCAGCCGGGTGATCCCTTACTCAATAACCACTGCTTGACTTGAGAACAAATAGTTATGTAGCCAGGCGATCCCTTACTCAATAACTAATTCTTCCCAGTAGTTGGAAAAGACTCCTATGTCTATAGGTTTCTCCAGCTACTTTATACTACAAGATGTTTATCAAGTACGGGTGAGCCCTCTACCTAAGAAACTAGCTCTTGTCGCATCGCAAGCTGCCAGTCAGCTCACTGTCGTTTAACAATTGATCGCCTTTTATACTATTCGTGGTGCGCATACAGAAATACACGCAACAGCATGCATGTACACAGAACAGTGCATATTGCCAGTTCTGTTGTTAGCCGTGGCAGTGCGCATGTCTGTGAGAAATACTTTCAGAACGGCTGTCAGCTTTACATGCTTTTAACATGATTGTGCAGGTATACAAATATAGTTCTAAACATATAGACCACAGCAGGGCGTACTAAACCAGGTGGCATCGTCAGGAATGTAAACAATTTTTTGCTCGTATTGAATTTTTGTTTGTTGTGAGTTTAAACTGTCAAAGTACTGCGTAATTATATTTATGTTCAGAGCTGATATATGAATAAAAACTGTTTATTGAAAAACGAATATTTTAAATTATTGTTGTGAAAAAAGTAAACTAAAAGAAAATACTAATAATAATAATAACAATCTAGATAAAAAACTAGTTAAACACGATAAAATGTGTTTTATGTTTGCTACAGTCGTTTTTTCTGCTATTTTAAAATTTATTTTTAAAAGTGTTTTTAATATATTTGGAACAAATGCGTTTAATATTGCAATTATAGGTATTGCATTTCATAGTGGAATTATATATTTTTTCTTTAATTGGTCAAAATTAATTATAATATTTTATAAAAATATGCTTTTTTGTGACCTGTGCAAAAAAAATATGTTCCTGGTATGGCGACTCATTTTTTCGTGTGCCTAAGTGCTCCATAACAATGGAAAAGTGGAGTAGCTTGCAATTCACAAGCGTTCGCTTATATGCAGTGATCACTTTTTGAAGAATCAGATCATATCATATATAGACCCATTTCCTATTTCAGGTCACAAGAAAATATTGTGTTTTGATCAAATCTCTTTTTACTTTTTTTCACTTTTGTATGTTGGCATGATGCAAGATATTTTATTTCTTAAATTTTAAATGCTTCTTTTTCTTACGCTTTTGACATTTATAAACTCATTGTTTTGAAAATTTCAACTTTATTACACAAACAAAAACACCTATGTTGTTGTATTGTTGTACTTGTAGCCCTTACGCTGCCACCTGGTTTTATTACGCCATGGACGACAGAAGACTTCACGGCTTCAAATGCTGCCAACTTCAAATACTGCTATGAAGTCAGCTTCATAATAATTTTGAAGACAGCAACAGCATAACAACAGGGATGCCGCATATATATATGTATATTATAATCAACAAAATTAAAGTTATTGATAAAAAAATGTAATAATATCACGAAAAACTATAAAAACACATACATTTATTTCTATATTGTATATTTGTTATGTTCTTTTATGTTTAAATTTAAAAAAAAATCAATGAGTGTTCGAACTCACGGGCGATGTGTTAACACCTTTTTGTTTATTTATTTTATATTAAACCCTCAAAAAACAAAGAGAATGCAAAGCAACAGACAAATGTACATACCAGAGAACTTCACTTGTTGATTAAAAAACCGTTCAACAATAACAAAGACACAAAAAACTTGTCTTTTATTTGCAAATGATGAAACTTGCCCGCACACTTTCTTTTGTTGTTCATTTATATTGACTGCCCACAAATTATTCGCGAGTATAACGCGCACATGGGTGGAGTTGATCTTATGGACTCTTACATGGGCCGCAATGCGCTCAAAATCAAGACACAAGATATGGCGACAAGGATTTTTTACCATCTGCTCGATATGTCCATTACAAATGCATTAATTTTAAATCGAAGGGTCAATGTCGAAAACAAAGAAAACTCAGATATCAATACAAAACAAAAACAACTCACTTTGTATGAGTTTCGCTTAAAAATTGCTAAGGAGCTGTGTAATTCTACTGAAAAACGGCATATAGGCCGTCCTTCTTCCAGTGAAGAACCAACTTGTAGCAACTCGGTTGGAAAGAAAGCAGTTCATCCTCCTGCGAGCTTGAGGTACGATAAAACGAATCATTTTCCTGAGTGGGGTTCAAAGAAATCGTGTAAATTATGCAAAAAGTCAGATACACATACGTTTTGTTCCAAATGCAAAATTCATTTATGTTTTTCAAAATCGAAAAACTGCTTTACGAAATACCATATTGAAGGTTAATTAATATTTTTTAACTTTTAATCCCTTATTTCAGCATATATTTAAATGAAATCATTTTCCAATATTACTGCATTTTTAATTTTTTTTTTCGCTTAACCACTAAGACCGCCTGCAGACGGTCTTAAGTTTTTCTCACCTACTGCTTTTAAAAAGAATTTTTTCAGCAAACGGACATCAAATTCGTGTTTTGCAACCTGAATGCACACTAGAATCAAAATTATTTAAACAAAATAGTTCGTATTTCATTTTCACTGGTTAAAGGGTTAGTCGTCAACGAGGTTGCGACGAAAACACATGTGTGCCGGGTGTTGTCAATTTTTTCTGTTTCTTTGTTTAACAAAAGGGAAATGTAAAATTAATGAATGTACATAGATATTTTAGTAATACTCTTGATGAATGTATTTATTTTAGTAATACTCTTGATGAATGTATTGATATATATATATACATATACATATATATATATATATATATATATATATATATATATATATATCTATAATACAATTTGTTAGAATCAACAAAGGAAAGAAGGTTTTCGTTGACGACATCGAACAATAATTTGCCGGTTACATTGCCATAAAATGTTTTAACAGAATATATTGACTCGAAAACATTGTAATCTGAATCAACGCATCGAATGCAGATTACAAGTTGACAAAGGTCATTAATATCGGTGCTCTCATCAATACAGAATGAAAAAAATTCGCAATTTTTTAATTTTTCCCTTAATGCCGATTCCACAATCGCACCCAAATAAAGACAACGCCGGGTTATACTATTGCGGGACAAAGGTAATTTTTCAATAAAATTAGTTTTATAATGAAGTTTTCCAAAAACTTTACTCAATATATTTTTGACAAATGACCCATCTGAAAATGGCCTTCCCTTTTTTACAATATCTAAACTTATTAAGTTAGATAAACCCATTTTTAAATTCTCCTCCACCATATCTTCATTATTTTCTTTAGATTGATTTACCCATTCCTTCAACTTTTCAATAAAAATGTTCTTATAAATTTTAAATTGTTTTTCTTTTTCTTCCCCCTGCAAATAATTCATGTCTTTGTGAACATCTTCAAAATTTTTTTTTAAATTATATTTCTTAGTTTTTTTAAATGTCTTATGACAAATAAGACATTGCATGTCATCAAAAGCATTTTGTAACATAAAATACTTTTCGGCTGACATCATTAATATATCGCAATAATTTCAATTTATGTGTTCACTGACAGCAGTCTCTCTGACGATTAAAATTTAAAATAAGACACAGAAGTTCTGCAAGTGTAGTTTGTCTCTCCCACTCAACATGCTGATTTCCTATTGGTTGATTGACGATCAAACAAAAGAGCGTAATTATACGTGAGTGTTTAATTTGCTGATATCAGCCACTACTGGGCATCTATATATTAAACTCACAAAAAACAAAGAGAATGCAAAGCAACAGACAAATATATATACATACATTGTTATGTTTGTACATAAGCTACATACGTTGCTGTCTTGCTCTCTCATTTTTATATACATATGTACGTATAACCACGTCACTATTCTCTTTGCTATGCATAAGACAAAACCGAACCAAGCATTAACAACAAAAAACAAAGAGAATGCAAAGCAACAGACAAATGTACATACATACATTGTTATGTTTGTACATAAGCTACATACGTTGCTGTCTTGCTATCTCATTTTTATATATGTACGTATAACCACGTCACTATTCTCTTTGCTATGCATAATCATTTTCAATACCGACTGCCAAGCAACGAACAAACACATACTCTTGCATCTTACACCTTACACTTGCGTATGTATTGAAACTGATAGTTTACTGCCCTAGAGGCGCGCGTATAGATGTTAACACATCAAAAACCTTTGTTTTTATTTTTCCAATTTATTTATACATAATGGCAACACTATATTTGTTTATTGCTGCCCGTCAAAATAGAATATAGCCTAAGTTGGCAGCAGCAGCAAATGCTGTTGTGCAGTCCTGCTGCTGTGCTGCCCTCAAAATAATCATTTTCATTTAAACATATGGATTTTATTTATTAGCTGCTTGCTGTTTGCTGTCGTCTATGTGTTTAGAGCTTAGTAGTGCACCCTTACATACATATTCGTCTTATTTATATTAGAGTAAAAAAATATAAAAATTATACGACCAATTTCCATGTGCGTATGTACATGTGTAAATATATAAAAGACAAACGTACTCCAAAAGTAAGAACAAAAGGAAAGAAATAATTAAATTACAATAAACTTAAATACTATTCTTTACATAGGCCATACAGTTATATTATTTATAAAGAAAAATGAAATGCCTATTCCATGTAGGCATAATATTACATTATGATTATTTAAGAAACAAAATACAGAAAAAATTAAATGATTTTTCCAAACGAATTTATTATTGTTGCGGCAAAAACGAGCCGGTCGACTTTTGTCGTCACAAGCTGAAACACAACATGGTACTACCCTACCCTACCCCTCCTCTCCCTTTGCCCCCTATATGACCCTATAAAAAACAATTTTTAAATTTTGTATTTAATTATCCCAAACATTTATTTTCAGAGTTTTATGCCAAAGGTGAAATGTCTCCCCCTTGCCAGAGCGACACCGCCAATATACAGTTTTAATACCCTGCAAAGAGAATTGGACCCCATTGACTATATATATTCTTGATCAGTGATGAAGTCAGACGATCTGGCATTTCCATACGTTCGTCTGTGGAAAACATGATATAGCCCATTTAAGTGGGTGTTGACGTACGATATGCAAAAATAGTGTAAATATTGAACAATTTTTATTCCTTAACCCATTTTGTACCTCCGTTGCGTTTTCGCAACATCAACTTTAGATGCATATGAAATTGGTCGAAATGATTTATTTTGATATTTTAATTCTTCTGTCTTTAGTTTAGGGCCTTACCTATTCAACATTTATTTTAAAAATAAAATATGTCCTATATATCCTTATATTCTAGAGGACTTAAAAAAAGTCCAAAAAAATGCTTTCCAAAAGTGCCATATAATATTAAAAAAAAAAAAAACTTTAATTTTGTCTTAAATGTAGATTAAGAAAGCATTGAAAACTACTTATCAAAAGACTATAATAGAAAATAGAATGTCGTGTAATCAGCATAGCCTTTTAAAAATCGCTGTTGCGAAAACGCAACAATGGCTAATTGCATGCAAATCACTTTTCTCTTATGCTCTCTTCAACTTATATTACTGAAGCTGCAGATCTCTTCTCATCAAATAAATTTTTTAACTATTTATTTAGTTATGAAAGGATAATGGTCTGGTTGAGCATAAGTTCGTGTTGTCACTATATTTTATATATGTATTTCTTTACTTGTTTTTGCAGCTTTTTTTGGTTTTGAATTTTGTTCGTTACTTTTTTTTACATGCAAGGTACCTGCTTCCATATGTATGTGCAAAGTTATCAATGTTTTTGCATTTTATATCAAGCAATTGTATTTGAGTTCAAATTTTACACAGAGAGGTTGTAGCTAAGAGTTAATCTTATTTTTTTTATAGAATCGTAGTCACAATGTCGGTTAAGAAATTTTTAACTCGGAAAGAAATTGAAGTTTTTTTATCCGAGTGTATTAACAGTGATAGTGAAGAGAATGAAATCAATTTAAATCAAAATACCCATATGGTCTACATTCCGCCACCTAATGTGGGTGAAGTTACTGATGAAGAGGATGTTGATGATGATGGGCTTCCCGAAGAAATCCCAGCTAATTCGGAAGTTTGTGGTGAAATCGAAGTTCAATATGACTCCCAGGTGGAGGATTTTGCTGCCCCAGTAACTAACGATACAACTGAAGACGAGCTAGCCAATACACGACAAAAATATACAAAAGAAATAAAATTCGGTGTTCCAAAATGGACGAAATCAAATAGGACGAACTTTAGCTTTGAACGTCCGGAAGAATCTTCTGTTGTACCACTTCAGAAAAAAATCGTAGAATTAATGAGTAAGTCTCTATAGAATATATTTATGTATACAAAATTAAAAATAAAAATTAAAATGTAGGTGGAAAATCGCCTGTGGAGTTATTCTTACAATACTGCGACAAGGAAATCATGGATATGCTTTTGGAAAATACTAACACTTACGCTAACCAGAAGAACATATTAGTTCAAGTCACTGAAGAGCTCTTGTACCGTTTCATTGGTATACTTATTTTATCGGGGTATCATACCGTTCCCCACATTCAACATTACTGGTCCTCCCAACCAACATTGTGTGTACCGATTGTGAAGCAATGTATGTCCCGTCAAATGTTTCAAAAAATAAAAAAAGTATTTCACTTGATGGACAACAACAAAATGGACGCTTCTGATAGATTCGCGAAAGTACGTCCATTGATTGACTCATTAAATCAAAAATATAAGCAGTTTGGCATATTTTCTACGTACTTATCAATAGACGAACAAATGATTCCGTATTTTGGCCGACACAACTGCAAAATGTTTATTCGCGGTAAACCAATACGCTTTGGGTTTAAGTACTGGTGTCTTTGTTCCGATACTGGATATTTGTGTGAAGCTAATCCATACGCTGGCGCAGCTTCACCATACGACAAAAGCTTTGGCTTAGGAGCTTCCGTAGTTGTAAAATTGCTGGAATCAGTTTCAAGTCCGGAAAACCATGCGGTATATTTCGACAATTTCTTTTCTTCGTACTATTTGTTTTGTTTGTTAAATGAAAAAAAATTTCGTGCAACTGGAACAGTACGATCAAACCGTCTCAGAGGAGCAAATGATATCCTTGCTACCAGTCGCTCCCTCAAAAAACATGACCATGACTACCAAGCTACCAAGTTGTTATTATATCAGCGAACACCTAACGAAGAAGATCCTATGCAGGATTTAGAGCTTAACGAATTCGCGAATGCCAAAAAACTACCTAGAGCTAATGTGCAAGATCACGTTGTTTGGAAAACCCCAGACGGTATACGGAAGAGATGTAGTGAATGCCATTCGCAGACTATTTACCAGTGTAAAAAATGTAATGTTACATTACATCCAAAATGTTTTGAAAAATACCACTCTAATAAATAAAAATATTTGACAAAATAATTTCAAAAGTGATTTACATGTTATATACCAACGTTGCGTTTTCGCAACAGTCCACAACGCCCAACATGGGTACACGATTTTATTTTTATTTTGTTTTTAGTGATCAGTAGGTTAGAGGGAACCACTATATCAAAATTTATACAAATATCTAAACGATTTCGGGTAGTGGTACAAGATGGGTTAAGCCTATAAGAAGCTGAGATGTTCTCTGATCTTGCAGAGGTGAAACGTCTCTCCCACAGTCCTTCCCGGAATGACTCTCTCAAAATAGTAATTTAAAATTGTGTACAGAAATGTCTTAAAGGAACTCTGTCCTGTGTCTGTTAAACATTTTAAATTTAGTTACTATATATTTGGAGGGTATTTAGGATTCGACCAGGTCGAATATAAAATTTTTACTTGTTTTTCTTGCCGCTAGCGAAAGGCTTGATCAAACGGATTTTAATCTGATGCAAAAACAAATATTTAAAGATACACGATACTACACATCTCCAAATAAATTGTTGCCAGATGGCATTGCAAATAAATTGTTTTATGAATTTATAAAAGAAAAATATTAAGTAATATTGTATTTAACTAGGACGGAATTACTGTCCATTTATTCGTCTCATAAAGGTAAATGTTTATTGGAAATGGCAAGAATCAGAACAAGTATGATTAATGCTTCCAACATTTTGACAATAGATTCCGTTGTTTCAAATACAATTTAATACCAGGTGGACTATATGAAGCAAACTGAACTGTTATCTTAGGGAATATAGTTGAGTTGTAAACACAAAATTTTCCTGGGTTATTAGGGAGAGTATTCCATATTGTTTCAATTGATAGCAACGAAGTTATTTGAAAGCTCATAATCATACATACATGATTACAAATAAGAAAGGGTATATTTTTACACTCGTGGATTATGATTTTTAGTGGACCCACGTGTATGGAAAAAATATGTATATATATATATATATATATATATATATATATATATATAATATATATATATACATATATATATATATATATATATATATATATATATATATATATATATTGTTACGTTTTTAGACCTTTCGCTTTTTACTTATACTTCAAGGATTCGTTTAATTGCATCAAACTAAAAACATGGCCAATTAATTTTAGAAATATAATGCAGCAAGACTTTATTTATTACTTAATTAACATGAGTATTTGTACTACTAAACACTTAGCGATGTTAACACGTCTAGATTTAAAATCACACTCTGCTTGCTGATCTCTGGCAGCGGCGTTATATAGGCAAAGTGACGTCGTCGACTTCGCGAAGCATCTGGTCATGGTTGTTGTTGGTTCTGCTTTACTTAACTTTTAGCTCATCAAATTTCATGATGGTTTGTTATAATTTTATTTGTTAATGTCCTTTTTTTTCTTAAATTGCAATGTCCTTGTAATTATTTTTGCAATCCCACTTCTGACAACAATTGATACGTTTTTAGACCTTTTCGTAAAAACGCTTTTTACTTATCCTTCAAGGATTCGTTTAATTGCATCAAATTAAAAACACAGATAATTAATTTTAGAAATATAATGCGGCAACACTTTATTTACTACTCAATTAACACGAGTATTAGTACTACTAAACACTTAGCGATGTTAACACATCCAGATTTAAAATCACACTAATTCCGCTGATCTCTGGCAGCGACTTTATATAGCAAAGTGACGTCGTCTGGTAACTTCGTGAAGCATCTGGTCATGGTTCTTGTTGGTTGTGCTTTACTTGTGTGTTTTGCTTATTGTAACTATGTGTGGTTGTATGTATGAGTGTTCTGTGTGTTGTGTAGTTTTGTTTCTTCTCGTGATATGTGTGTATGTCGCCGTGTATATTTGTGTACATGTTTAGCTTTTATTAGCAGCGAATACTTGCGTATAAAATCATTAAGAATAACATCATCATCTCTTATAGCTTTTACACTGACCTACATCTTTCATCAATTTGCAAAGATGTTAACATCTTCCCGTAAGAATTATACAGGGAAAAAAGTTTACATCTTTCTACATCTGCAGAAGATGATCCTTTCTCATTTTGTTCCACCTTACATCTTTCGTTATTTTAAGTGTCATCACTAAATAAATGGCAAAAAATCGATTTTCTTTGGCTCATCACTAGCAAA
The DNA here is from genome assembly GCA_951800035.1 of Linnaemya tessellans. NCBI lineage: Eukaryota > Metazoa > Arthropoda > Insecta > Diptera > Tachinidae > Linnaemya > Linnaemya tessellans. The sequence goes on along the minus strand of OX637534.1, from coordinate 74,767,727 downwards.
ATGACATTGCAGAAAATAAACAAAACAAATTTATTCAACAGAAGAAAATGAGGAAGGGTCACTTCTACCAAAACTTCTTCTTCATCATCATCTTCCAGAATGGCGTTCAATATATGAATGCACTGCATTAAAATTTGGGTTTGTTCTTGCAAATTAACAACTAATCCAATGATAAATGCCTTCTCCATATCCATTTTTTAAAATATTTTTTATTTTTAACAAAAGTTATGCGTCTTTTCTTTTATTTGTTGACAGCTGAATAAATGAAAGATGTTGCCAATGTAAATTCATGTTTCACATTTTCAACATCTTCCATGCGTTTCACAAAGATGTAGGTCAGTGTAAAAAGGCTATTAGCATTGATGTTCTAGGCACGGTTGCCACTGAGTAAAAAAATTGTCTACCAAAATTTTCCGAAGATGTTACCAAAAAGTTACCAAAAATTTTTTTTTATAAAAACAGAAATTTCTATTTTTATTGTAATAAAAACAACAACTTTTATTAATAAAAAACATAACATAAAACGTTTTAATTCATTTTAGAACATTAATAAATATTTATATAAACGCATATAGACATTGTTTGACCACCAACAAATAAATTTTATTTATAAATAAATATTTCAATTCATTATACCTACGAATTCCGTATTTAATTTAAATAAATTATTTAATATTGCAGTCATTTCAAATAATCTTTTGCTGACCAAACATAATGACATTTGCATATTGCGCCGTTGAACAATTTGGCGCAAATTCACACAGTTGTTTTAATGATTTTTTTTCTCAGTGTTGAGTAATGCGGAAAAATGATAAAAGAAAAGCAATAATTTCATAGCTTGTCAAGCCTTAAAAACAAAGTTACCAAGTTACCAACCCTAAAAAAAATTACCAATTTTGGTAGAATGTTACCAACTATGGCAACTGTGGTTCTAGGTTTGTCGTTGTTGTTATTTGCACTCATTATTGCACAACCTCGAATGATATTCTCGACGATGTATCCGGAATATTCCATTTCCATTAATTTGAATATTTGCGGTATTCACACTGTGTGCTATTTAGTCATAAAGTCATAATATTTTAGGCAGTTTGAAAAAGTTGTTGTTTTGCTGCATACAAATATGTCATAAAATAATAGCGCTCTTTCAGGTATGTTTTTGTTTTGTCATAAAATTGCTCTAGAGATCTGAGTCGAAAGGGTGAAAATCTTTAGGCGAGACGGCGAAAGTATATGTTTGCCGCCGTTACTTATATATGATTCACGACTAAAAAACGGTTAAAAAATTATTCGTACCTATATGTCTGTACATTAAATCACATATTTATAACATAAAAAAATTAAAAGAGAACTAAATCGCAAATACTAAATACATATATACAATTGAAAAATTGTTCTCGTTTAACTTACGTAGCTGGCAGCTACTGAACGTTTCTCCGTATGCCGCCGCAAAAAAAAAGTTGTATTCAGCTCCTATCAAGGCAGCAGCTGATCGATGTTTGAAATAGCATACTACGTTATGACGGGTTGTTCACACAAGTCACATTTTTCGTGCTATTTTTTATGACTACAGTGTGAATCCCCCAATTATTTGTATTGTGTTGACCAGGGTTGTAACATTTTGACAACTAGAGATGAGTTGGCAGTGCTGCCAAGTACATATAGCCACATTGTCTATATCTATTCATTTTAAGCTTTGTAACAATACTTTTTGTTTGTTATAAGGTCAAGTATGTCTATATTCCCGCATTTCATTGGTTCGTACACCAAATCATCAGTAGACTGAGCACATCTCTAAGTATAAATTTACCCCACAAGAAATGAATGACTGAAACTAATAAACACAACAAATTTTCACTATCAACTTGACTGACATTTGTTGAGTTTTTGACAATACTTTTTGATTTCATATTGTTTTTATTTCATATTTTCTTATAGAACAAAAATAAAACATATAAATAATTATTTAAGATCAAGAAAGAAATTCTGAACCTTTAGTGAAGTAAGACATGTAAGTATTTTATATAATGCTGCATACAACAATTGCAATAATAAGTTATTTTTACAGCCCTTAGTGATTTCCAAAATGTTTCCGGGAGAGTGGAGTAAGTCAGTGAAGAACTCAACATCCAGGTGAACAAAGGACAATCCAAGATGCTCATCAAGAACTCAAAAAATTAAGGTGAGGTTATATAATATCATTGTAGGTAAAACTTGTTGGATTAATTAATGGTGTTTGTTTTTTGTTCATTTTAGCCATTCTCATTCCTTTGCAGCACGACATAGTACGGGCACAGACATAAAGTACGGGCACAAGAACTAGATTTTAACTGTAATATATTGGTTTGTAAGATACTATTTATTTGTTTTATAATTATTGAAATATAAAATTCTTAACATAATTTGATAAATTTTTTTTTTATTTTCATTGAGGAATATAAACAAAACATAATAGAGTTGTCAGGTTTGAGTAGTCATTTGATTCTTCAGTACTGAGCAATCAACTGACAAGACATATGTGTCTACATACTGATACAAAAAAGCACTAGAGTGAGCAGGTGAGCTATATTTTCTAATGTCGGCAGAATCAATAAGTACGACAGAGATGCAAGCTCACATGTATGCAATTGTATACATCAGTTTTTTCATATTGCCCTTAAGAAAATGATAGCAAGTTTTGTATAGGCAATGAGGTATTAAGCCCTCAGCACAATCAAACAAATGACTAGTCAAATGTTCGGTAGTGTTCTAGTAGGGTAAGTTAGTATTTCGGAGGGTACATGTCAACGCCGAATTATAAAGTATACTGTGTACTTAATTCAGGGAAAGGCAACCTATACTATTACATTTTGCGATTGTATTAATTAGGTATATTTTTTGCCCTCTCACCACGAATCGGTCTTGCTAATCAACTTTCGTCACTTCTCCCCAATTAAAACTTTAAAATCTCTAAAAGCTAACTTAATTTTATTATAAATATAAAAAATATAAATTTTTCAAAGAATTTTAAGAAGGTTTTTATTTTTTTTATTGAATGTTTTGACACATTAATATACTACTCGTATATATTGCCAGATAATTTTATTGTTTTTAAACTGTGCCAAAAGCCCATTTTGAATTCAAAAATTTTTTTTCTACATATTTTAGTATAGTTGAAATGTTTGTATCATGTTATTTAACTATCTACAGACCCAAAATTAATTTACCAAAGAAAAGGTAAAGAACAAACTTTAAATTTATAAACAAAAATAGCAGACTGGATGACAAAATTAAGTAATCAAGGACTGGTAGAAAAAATTTACAGTCAAACATAGAAGTTATTTTTTATTATCATTCTTTTGAATTGCAATATTTAAATGAGTATAATAAAATTATTGCTGATAATCCACAGACTCCCTGGCATGATAAGTATCGATGTATTCACCAGTGCATTTTCAATCAAATTGTTTCATTAATAGAGGAAGTAGTTATAACAAGTAAAAACGTTATATTCGACCGGGTCGAATCTTAAATGCCCTCCAAATATTTAGTAAGTGAATTTGAAATGTTTAACTTGGTGGGACAGAGTTCCTTTATATAATATCGTACGTCAACGCCCACTAAAGAGGGCGGGGTTCAAAAATATACAATATCATGTTTTCCACAGACGAACGTATGGGCATTGCTAGACCGTCTTAGACTTCATCACAATTCTCTTTGGAGGGTATAAAAACTGTATTTTGGCGGGGTCGCTCTGGCAAGGGCTGTGGGGGAAACATTTCACCTTTGTCATAAAACTCTAAAAATAAATGCTTGGGATAATTATATACAAAATTAAAATTTCTTTTTTTGATAGAGTCATTTAGAGGGCAAAGGGGGAGAGGGGGTAGGGCAGAAACAGGTAGACATAAAACTCTAAAAATATATGCTTGGGATGATTATAAACAAAATTTAAAAAAAAATTTTATTAATTTTTAATAGGGCCATTTAGCGGGCAAAGGGGGAGGAGGGGGTAGGGCAGCAACAGGCAGTCATAAAATTCTAAAGATAAATGCTTGGGATGATTATATACAAAATTTGAAAAAAAAATTCTTTTTTTGGTAGGGTCATTTAGGGGCCAAAGGAAGAGGGGGGGGGGGGGGGGTAGGGCAGAAATCGGCAGTCATAAAACTCTAAAGATAAATGCTTGGGATGATTATATACAAAATTTAAAAAACATTTTTTTTTGGTAGGGTCATTTAGGTGGCGAAGGAGAAGGAGGGGGTAGGGCAGAGTAGTACCAGGTTTCGTCTCAGCTTCGTCATTAAAGTTTAAAAGTGTTATTTTTAAGAAATGTAGGCTTAAGTAAAACAATTTGTTAAATTTTTATGCTATTTTTGCCTATAACAACGCCCACTGAAGTGGGCGGGGTCAAAAAATATTTTTATTTTATTTAATGGCTCCAAGTTTAAGGCGTTGGACCGTATTTGACATAAAAATATATCATTTGCTTAACAAAATAACCAAAAAACTTTAAAAATTATGTTGTTTTTTCTGGGTTGGTTTAGTTCTTCTTAGGAGAACTTTTTTCCCTCTTGCCGGATTTAGCCCATCTTCGAACTTAACCTGCTGTAAGTTTTAAAATATATTTATGCCAAATTTCAAGAGTCTAGCTTTTTTTGTTTGGACTGAATCGTGATTTCCACAGACGGACGGACGGATATGCTCAGTTCGTCTTAGATTTCATCACTGATCAAGAATATAGATATGTATATACTTTATGGGGTCTGAGATGGATATTTCGATGCGTTACAAACGGAATGACAAAGTGAATATACCCTCCAAATTCTTTTTTGGAGGGTATAAAAAAATTGTTTGCTGTTATTTTCTGTTTGTGACACATACAATAGTCAATTAAAGCTTCAGTCTCAGTCAGATGATTACCATCATTAGTTGCCGATATTAGTATTGAACGTAAAAGCTATGAATAAAATACTAATAAATTATTTCTGTGTAATATTTAACACATTAAATTTTTCATTCTATTACTGATAATACCATATTACAAAATGATAATATGTACTTCAAAAAAAAACGATGATGACAATGGAAATGTCAGCAGTGATGAAGATGATGATGATTATCAAGATGCCTCCGTTTTTTGTGATACGACTATGAATTAAAAACTCTAACCATGATTTTCATGTAACCATCCGAAGTTTTGTCTATTTTAATAGGTACTGTAGATTGATAACTATTTTAATTCAATGGTTTTCAATCCGTTCTTATAAATTTATTTTACAACTATTTCTAGACCAATCAAAATGATACCACATCACTTTTCACTTTTAGATCGGTCTGGCTGTCGGTTTAACAATTGATTACACAGGGCAACAGCAAAAATATGCTCGAATAACCACTATATGCATTTGATGTATCATGGGTACCTAAGTACAAAAATGGTAAAATTTTTAAATTCTATGGGTAGATTTTTTTTTTTAATTATTTTTGTAAAATTTTTTTTTTAATTTTTTTGTAAAACTGATTATTTTCGAATTTATTCACAATTAAGTAAATTAAGCAACTTCTTTTGTCATACATTTCTTATGCTTTATAGATGCTTTTAAAACTACTATACAATATCCAAGTACTGCTGAAGTGTTTTGGATGAATAAGAAATGTATGGCAAAAGAAGTTGCTTAATTTACTTAATTGTGAATAAATTCGAAAATAACCAGTCGATTTTTATGGTCGATATCTCGTTTTGTTGCTATTATTTGTGGCTTTATAATAGAATAATGAATCTGAACATTTTTTGCCGTTTTCTATTTTTCATGATTTTTTTAAAACAAAAATTTTTGCCATTTTTACGTAAAATATATATTTTTTTCTTACATTTTTTAATATAACTCCGAAACTGTTGATCCGATTAAAGCAAAAGATATAGACGGATTAAAGGCTATGTAAATCTTAATTTTTCTGATTATATTTGAATAATATCCGATTAGCCGTTTTTGAGTTATCACTAATAATGTGAAAAAGCGTCTAAAAAAATGCAATTTTACAAAAAAATTAAAAAAAAAAATCTATCCATAGAATTTAAAAATTTTACCATTTTTGTACAAAGGTAGTCATGATACATCAATATTGTATAGTGGTTTTAAAAGCATATGAAATTTTTTTTATTTTGTTGCGTTGTGTTATTATTGTTTGGCAAATTAATTTTTGGTCTGTAAATAGTTAAATAACATCATATAAAAATTTCAGCCAAACTAAAATGTTTCGAAAATTTTTTTTTAATTCAAAATGGGCGTGTGGTACAGTTTAAAGAACACTAAAAATATATTTGTTACCAGTGTTGTCAGATAATTTTTTTTCTTTCCCCCAAAAAAATTTAGAAACCCCCTAGATTCAACACTTTTTCTTAAAAAACCCCCTAAAGCAGAAAAGTTTAAGTAGTAGTTTGGTTTCATCATTCTTGTCTCTATTAAATTTGAATTCAGGTACTATCATTCTTATACAGCTGACAGACATAGGATTTCTATCCCACATTAGTATTCTATACTACATGTGTGTCAACCTATACTACAATTAAACCACAAAATAAAGTGGTTTGTATCTGGTTTCAATACTACGAAAATATACGTAGTATACTAATATATTAACCCATTTTACACCCTTTAGCTTTGTTCAATTGCATTGGGAATGAGTCATCGTCCAATTTCGCCACTTCTACTTTCGAGAAGTTCGACGCCTCAACCTAATTAAGAAAAATGTCCATAAATATGTATAGTTATAATGGATTTATAAACCATAAAGACTTACACGTGTCCAAAAACGCCTGTACTTCTTTTTTATTATTTTAGAATGAAAAAAGCGTATTCTTCTTTTAAAAGGATTGTACATAATTAACGAATAGCGAAAACACAGTTTCTTTTTTCACTTAAAATATGAAATTTTGTTGTTATTATTAACAATTATGCTAAAAAGTTTTTCTTTTTCCATTTTTTTTATTACACGAAAATAAAAACAAAAATATTAGTATATATACCACATGTCTGTCATGCCAAAGTAGTATCAAAAACCATAGTATTTATATCATGGTATACAAATCCTATGTCTGTCAGGGATATTACGCGAAAAGCACGAAAACACCCAACATTTTTATTTAATTTTTTTTTTATAAAAAGCCCCCAAAAAAATATATCTGCAATCTGTCCTTCTTTTGTAAGAGACGGCTTGAGAAAGTTTGTTACGGGTACATGTACTTCTTTTGTTTGGGATGCAAATTCAATATGTTTTTTCGTATTTTGTTGTGCAATAAGGTCTCCTGTTAGCCACCATAATGCTTTTACAATATTTGCATAAAGCTTTGTAGTTGTCTCCCTGGACAGGGGCTAACCAATCTGAAATTTAATTTTGCATTTATTGTGTTTCAAATTTTATTTAAAGGTATTTAAAGTGCTGATCTGCTTCCCACTCCTTTTTATATTATTGTTTATATATGTTATCCTTTTTTGGCATATTGGTAATAAATTGTAAAGATGAACAACTTTTTAAAATTTATATTTTGCAGTTCAAGGAAAACCAACAAAATTGATTTAACGAGATAAATGTTTTAATGTTTGTATTTGCGTGATTACTTTCTAAATCGTTATTTCGATACAATATCTTCGACATGCTCAGTGGTTAAATTATGTACTATTATGTACCAAACTATAAATTCGAAAATCCCCTAAAAATCCCCTAAATAAAATTTTTTTACCCCCAAATTTCCCCCTAAAGAATATTAACCCCTAAATCTGCCCCTAAATAGAAAAAAAAACCCATAAATCTAGGGGGGAAACCCCTAATCTGACAACACTGTTTGTAACTAAAATAGGGTCAGATAACCCGTATAACGTCCGGGAGAGTGAGAAGAATAGCATATCAGAAGAACTGGCCTACCTTGTTTTTGCAATGTTGCTAGCTCTCGTACTTTTTCTACATCGATCTTTACTTTGTTTTAATTGCTTGTGCTTTTCTTTGTTTCGATTGCAGATTTGTAAGAGTATTTTTGTAAAGCGACGTGAATAAAAAATAGTGAGTAGTTGACGGAAGTAATGTGATTCATTACATTTTTAATTTTCTTTTATTGTTTTAAAAAGAAAAGTGCGATCAAAAGTATCTGCAACCAATGCATGCATCTGCAAATCTATTGATACTAAAATTTGTAAGCCTTTCATACACAATTCTTTTATATATTTTAAATTTGTGACTTCCATATATGACATTTTTGCTTTAAAAATAAATGAAATTTTATTAATATGTATGACGGTGCATCCTTTTTATAATCTACGATTTATACTTGCATGCGTAGTGTTAAATATATACGTTATAGCCTCCAATAAAATTTTTATTTATTAATTAAGAGTTCTTGTACTGTGCAAATATTCTCTGAATTAATTAATAAAGGCATCTGGGGAATATTATACAGATAACAGCTCAATTCTATACAGATAACTTTTACTGCAGTATGTATTTATATGTATGTACATACGAGTACTCATGATATTTTTGCTTCAAAAGCAAATTACACTGCTCAGCAAAAAATAATTATTTGTCTATCCTCTAAATAAAACTATGTGTACTATATGGATTTTGATGCGCTAAACTCAAATCCGTTTTCGGTTTTTTTCCATCAGGTCGGGTTTTTTTTATAGGCGTCTCAAATATATTCCCCTAAACTGCCCGCTTCTTTACAACGGCAAATAGAAATTGCTACCAGCGCTTAAATCGAAATCGAGTCAGCCACTAGCACCAGACAATCATCAATCCATGCTCGATGTTCCTACCAGCGAATTTCGGTAACAAACCACAGCTACCACGTGGACTCCCGAAGGAGATCTCACCAATATTCGGCTATAGAATCATTCATTGAATAAGCATCGTTGCGGATGATGTACCCATCACACTAAAGGGGGTGTGCATCATGGTGACGGGGTGCCTTAGGACGATTTTAGGCTATTGGTCACGTCAATACAGGTTTTAATTTTTGATTTTGGCTCCGTGCAAACGTTAAGTGTTCATGCGCCCTCCAACAATTTTATATAGACGAAATTACTCCTATTAATTTTTTTACATGCACTCGCGTTGCTCTGTTACTTCAAAGATTACTAGCAAAAGTTAAGGGAAAACTCTGTAACACTCCCCGACTCTGCACTGCAACAAGCTGTATAATATCATCAAGTTGTTATGGGGCAGAGAACCATGCAATAATTCATCGATATTATATTCATGGCTGAGTGCGGAATCTAATCTAGGATCATTGCATTCATACTTAACGCGTTAATTATTTCAGCCACCTGATCCCTCCTATAGTATAACTTTATGTTTGGCTGGTTCTTGGCTGAAAATAAAAATTGAATTTAAATTCGAGTATATTTTATTTTATAACTTTGTTTGTGTGTGGTAAGGAAAGTCGTCATTATTAGTGGGAAAATTTTGGGAACGCACTAAGAAACTTTTATGAACTAACAACTTTCGTTTTTTAAATGCTTTCATTGACGTACTTTATTTCTATATATGCAAGATTTTACTTATTCTTGTTGCATTCATGTTCTCGTATCAGCTAATAAGTGTATTTTCATTCGAAGCATAACAGATTTAAAGAAATGTAAGAGTAACTGAAGTGTATTAGCAATAAGTATCAAACAAACAATACTTGTTCATAAGTATCTGGCTGATTGACCGAATGAATGGAGGCAACGTATAGACAGATTGTTTTTCATCGTACTAAGTGCTTCCGTTTTTCTGTGTCACGTATGGCTGTTAATTATGTAGTTTTGGCAACTTTGTGTCTGGTTTCGTTACTTTGTGTGAATTTGTTTGTCTTTTTATTGTTATTTAACGCAGGTGTTTTTGCACAAAATTAATGTTTATCAAAACACAATTATTTAATTATTGTAACAGTGTGTATTAATTGCATTTTAAACTTCTAATTGTTGTGAGCACTTGCTTTTGAAATTTTTGTTGAAATTTATTCCCAAAATGGATTTACATTAACAACAATTAAAGTCATGAATAAGAATTCCATAATTAGCTGCGAGAAATATAGCGAAACAATTGTATTGAGCACCAAATTTAAATGAAAATCAGTTGTTGGTGTCAAAGGCTTTCCACATGCCCGGTAAAAATTTAACGTATGTGGGTATTATATTAATTTAAATAACTTCCTGTTAGTGATATGTGAATATTTGTACTCTTATTCGTGTTGCCGAATGTGACCGTAAAATATGCAAACTACATATTCTATGCGTGAGACCTTAAAGAAAAAGTTCGATTTTCTTAATTCATGGTAAATGAAATACTTTCTATTACGAAATAAATGTTTATGAGAAAATATGACGGAAAGATTAATTATGATTGAAAAATCAATACATAAATATGTTGTATATATAGAACTAAAAAAAAAATTACTAAAATTAAGAACTTGATTATGGATCGTTCATCTAGCCTTACTTAACAAATTATTTAGTTGGCAGACCAACAATTCGACGATAAGAGGTTTAAAAAGAACTTTTATACATTTTTATTTGAATACGACTTCAATTTTGGATATTTTTATACGTTGTCCACAGCGAGCTTCACTCTTGCCTAAAATTACACGTAAACTTGAATATCCTATTTGTGCTTATAGCTATAATCGTATTTTATTTATAAGGAAAACTGCAATTTTAATAAAAGGTTTAAGATTTTATAGGAGTATATATTAATATATTGCTCACGTTTGAAAATATATTAAATAAATTTTGAAAAATATTAACACCTTCTTCTCTAAATTATATACATACATAGATTGTATTTATATACAAATATCTTGTATAATATAGCGGGACTATTTTTAGCAGCAACTGTCGATATCAATGACATTTAATAATGTCAAAATGTATTGACTGTTTAGCAAGGTTTGGCAAGTCATCATGAATCGTTTAACTCAAAAACAACGTTTTCAGATTGTGGAAGATTGCTTTGACAAATTAAACCTTTATGCGATGCTTACAGATCAGTTCGTCCATTGTACGGTCAACATAATTGAATTCCGAGCATGCAATTTGTGCAGTTATGCAGAAAATTAAGAAAAAAACAAGGAACAAATGTGTTTGCAAAGGTGTTTTTTTTTCAAATAGCTCTAGCGATCGATTCTACAAAGTAATCAGCACTTGAAACCCAAAATCCACATCAATCTCCACTAAGCGGCTCAAAATCGGTGGATGAATTTGTGAGATATCGTGAATGAGGAAATTCGAAAAAAGTGATTTATTTTAAAACTTCGCACCTTAACTCCACGTTACGATGTGCCCGTTTTAGTCACTTTTGAAAAAATAGAGGTTTCACTAGGTCTTGACGTTTTAACTTCCTAGGAAGCTTTCCTGACCACTCCTGAGAAGCCGGCACCATGTCTGTATGTGTGCTTTTGTGTGTATAAGTATGAGACCCGCTTATAATTTTTGAACGCCTGAACCGAACCGAAGCAAACTAGACGTGTTCTTTCAATCTTAGATTTTCCGTGAATTGAAACTGGTTCGGACGGTCAGATTTTGAGAAATATCAAAAAAAGTAATTTTATAGAATAACTTTTAAGCGGTTTTGCCGATGGATTCCACAAACCGAACAGCTCTTGACGTCTAACTATGTCAAGCACCGCTTATCACATGGGAACTGTCTGACTCATTCATCAGTTATAGCAGTTTTAAAATAAATATAACATAACTTTTTAGCGGTTAAAATTATGATGGCCTTTGGGGTCAACCGTTAACAATATTTTTTACGATGCACCATTATAAAAAAAAAAAAAATTTTATATTCAACTAATTACTTAATTTTATAGACTATAACATAAAGAAATAATGTTAACAATAAAAATATCAAGATCCCACCAACAACTGCCCGATTTCTGTAAAATTTAAAATGTTCTTAGCGGGAAGTTAAAATAGTAAAATTACAACAATAACAATTTTTGAACAATCTCAAGCTGAAAAAGAAATTAATCCAATATATATACATATATATATATATATATATATATATATATATATATATATATATATATATATATATATATATATATATATATTAATTTAATTGTATTTTTTTAAGTTTATTAAGCGTTTAGTATCAATATAACGATGCAAGAAATTTGTCCTATCCCATTCGCATAAAGATATTTCGTGGTTTTAAACAATAAACCATACGAGTGATATTTTGAGTTGAAGAATTATACAATAAATAGTAATTATGTATGAATTTTTATTAGTCGAACTTTGTATGTAAATTGTTAATTTTGGGATTAAGTTCGAATCTGCATGACTGCAAATGATTTTTTATTACTTTATTAATAAATGAATTTGTTCACATTCTATTTATTATTTTTTATATTAAGATTGGAATATTAAGAATATTTTCAATAATCATCAAACCAGCAGAACGGATCAGTACTGATTTCGAGGCCGCTACGCCATCTCATTAATCGTCAGGGTTGGGGAATTTTGTACTAACCAAAAAGGTAATAACTTAAAAATATGAATGTGATAACTTCTCATATTCAATTTTCGTTAAAATATTGGTTAAATAGTTGATATTCCTACTAACTAGCACCACTTGCAAAAGTGGAAAAATTGAACAAAGAACGCTGATGAGATGGCGTAGCGGCCTCGAAATCAGTACTGATCCGTTCTGCTGGTTTGATGATTATTGAAAATATTCTTAATATTCCAATCTTAATATAAAAAATAATAAATAGAATTTGAACAAATTCATTTATTAATAAAATAATAAAAAATCATTTGCAGTCATGCAGATTCGAACTTAAGCCCAAAATTAACAATAAATAGTAATATTATTGGGCGCTTATATCCAAATATATTAGTCCTCACTCATTTATTATTTTATGGTAAATGCTAAAATATTTGTTTATTATACCCTTCACAAAAAAGTTAGAGGGTATATATAGGGCAGACTTGCTTAATCAGTATCGAATATCGGAAAAATAATTTAAATAAATATTAAAAATATATTAGAATTTATGTTTAACATGGACTGAAATATTAAATAACATTTGATTAAAGCTAAGTTCGAAAATATAAAATTTAATAATTTACGTTTAAAATAAACTAAAACTTTAAAATTTAATTCAAACTAATTTCAAAAACACGAAGGTTATGTGTTAAATATTAAATGTGAAATGGATTAAAATCTAAATTCGAAATTCAATTCTACGTAGTAGAAACCAAATTTAAATTAAAATAGACATAAAATATTAAATAAAAATTTTAAATATAACTAAGCTTTAAATATTTCAGTTCTACATAGTAGAAACAAATTTAAGCTAAAATAAAAGTAACTTTAATATTAAATTGGGAATTATCAATACCAAAAATATTGGAAATTGTAAATACCGATAATGCAAACACAATGTAAAAATATAATATAAAAATTATAACAAATGCACTTAATATAAATCAAAGAGCAGTACAGTGTCAATTCTTATTGTTGTCGGATTAGACCTGCAAAATTAACTTATACATATGTATATTAGGGGGCCAATTAACTATATGGGGAAATTTTTTTGAATAAATTTCTTTCACGCCAACCCCCGATTGGTTCGAATTTTTCAAAAATCACAACAGAATAAGCATAGTAGGCCGGCTTTGAAACTCATACAAAACTAAACCAACAAACAAATTATATTCGATATGAATCCATTTTATTTTTCTAATTTTTCTATTTACACTTCCGAATTCTGTTATGATTTTTGAAAATAGTTTGTAATTTACAAATTGTAAATTCTCAGATGGTTTTCGGAAGTATATGCATAAGATAAGAGGTTTTTGACTTTTCAAAACTGTGGTTAAAGTCTACTGATGATTTGGTAAAGCACCAATGAAATGCATATAGACATTGCTTAACCACCAACAAATACATTTGATTTATATATAATAGTATTGTGAGAACAAAGTGTCAAATAGAAATTTCATAACAGTCCCTTGAAAATTTGAGCTCAATCGAATGTGGGGATAGGGTGCCCCTGACCCTCCAAATTTTACAAAAACATGATATTTGATTTTGATTGTCAATAACTTCGTTTATATTTATTTTACAAAAAAAATTGTTAGTAAAGGTTATAGATCAAACTTAGAGGAACAACTTTTGTTCACAAATATTTTTCTTATCTCTAATATCTACTGAATTAAAAAAAAAAATAAACGAAAAACCATGAATTTATTCATAAGTTTATATGGGAGATTTCGTTTACTTATGTATAGGCGTTACATGAGAAAAAAAAATTATACGTTTATATATTAATTTTATATGTGGCAAATATTTTTTATTTTCTTTGGTTATGGCTTTGGTTTTTGTTTAGTTAAAAAAGGGTTTTTTTATTGCAATTTGGAAAACGTAAACGGTAGTCCTTAACAATTTGCAAAATATATATTGTTTTTGTTCTTCGCTTCTAGATAAAATTTGGGTTTCGAAACGACAGCAGTTAATACTGGGCGATTCAATGGAACTTGTTCAATTATTGAAAATACACAAGCGCGGGATCTGTTGTATTTTGCTAGTTTTCAGACCACACTAAACATTCATTCTCCAACCCACAAAATTCAATCTTTCGGGTGTGTTTTATTAATTTGGAACACTTTATTTAATATAGTATTTCCTGTTGTTGCCTACTTTTTGATAAGGTCACCCCATCAGCTGTCAAATGGAAAGTATATTTTCATTATATATTTTATTACAAAAAAAACTTTTTTTTTTTTAAATAATTACAACAACGAATTTGTTGTTATATAAAGAACACTACCGAAGTAATTATTAAGAATATGTAGCAAATTTAATGTCTGTAGAATCCGGAATCAAAAGATTACAAATATGTTTACGAAATTTACAATTTGTTTTGTCCATTTCCTTTCCACAAATTTGCATAAATTTCCTTTCTACAAATTTTTTAATTCAGGAAAAACAAAATTGGTATCAAATAATAAAAAAAAAATTTCAATTCCAGGGTTGGATAACTGCAATATTTTGTAGTACATATATATGACGAAAATGGTTACAAATTTTAAGTTTTTCTTAAATAAAACTATTTTATGCCTCATTAAGAGTTGCAGTGGTAAAAAGCAAAAGAAAAAAATTTAAATTTTCTCTCCAGGGTTGGGAAATTGAAATATTTTTTATGCATAAAAGTAACCAAAAAGGCAATTGACGTTGTTGTTTTTGCTAATTAAAACTGTTTTATAATTCAGGAAAAACAAAATGTGTATTATAATCTTAAAAAATCTAAATTTCCACTCCAGGGTTGGAAAAATGATTATGGTACATCAAAATGACCAAAGAGATTAAAAATTTTAATTTTTTTGTCAAGTAAAACTATGTTACACCTCACTAAGAATTGCAGTGGTAAATATATAAAAATTCGCTTCCAGAGTTGGAAAATCGAAATATTTTTGGTACATAAAAGTACCCACATAATATATTCCATATCTTGTGTTTTAGTGAATTAAACCTATTTTATATTTCAGGAAAAATTTAATTAGTATTAAAAAATTAATAATTCCGTTCCAGGGTTGGAAAATCCAAACTTTTTGGTAAATAAAAGTACCCACATAAATTCCAAATTTTTAATACTTCGCTGAGAAATTTAAATTAAAAATTCGGTTCCAGGATTGGAAAATCTAAATATGTTGGTACATAAAAGTACCCACATAAATTCCAAATTTTGTTTTTTCAGTGAATTAAACCTATTTTATACTTCGCTAAGAATTAAATTGGTATTAAAAATTTTAAAATTAAAAATTCGGTTCCACGGTTGGAAAATTGAAATTTTTTAGTACATAAAAGTACCCACATAAATTCCTAATTTAGGTTTATTTTGAATGAAATCTTTTTGATACTTCGGGAAGAGTTAAATTGGTATTAAAAACCAAAAAAATTTCAGGGTTGGAATATCGACATATTCTGATTCATAAAAGTAACCATATAATTTGATATTTTTATAATGAATTATACCTACTTTATATATCAGGAAGAAATAAATTGGTATTAAAATCCAAAAAAATCTATAAGACGGTTGGACAATTAGAACTTTTTGGGGTACATGAAACGGATTTTTATACCCTTCACAAAAAAGTGAAAGGGTATATATAGAATTGTCATTCCGTGTGTAATTTCTTCGATATGCACATGGGACCCCATATATTCTGGATCCTTATGAATACCGATGATGGTTGAGCGATGTCCGTATGTCCGTCTGTTCATCCGTCTGTACGTGAAATCGGTTTTCCCAAGCCCCCAGAAGAGCTAGAGACTTCGTTCGGGGACCGTTGGATTGGAAATGAACTTATATAGAGTGCTATTGAAATTCAGAAAGATCCGAAGTATGCTTCCAGAGCTGGGAAATTTATATCAAAAATCAATTATTTCTTTACTGTTTGTAAATTATACCTATTTCGTGCTTTAGAAAACCTCAATGGTCTTTTAAAAAATAAAAAACTAAAAAAATTTTCCAGGGATGGGAAACAAAAATTTTTTTTCGGCCTATTCCGTATATTGTACTACATGTAGTAACTAAAATTGTAAAAATTTTAAGTTTTTCTTTAACAAACCCTCTTTATAAATCATGAAGATTTGCATTCGAAAAAAAAATAAAATTTTGCTTCCAGGGGTGGGAAATTGCATATTTTTTATACGTGAAAATATTCAAACAGGCAACTGATGTTGTTGTTTTTTTGCTAACTAAAACTGTCTTATAATTTAGGAAGAACAAAATTGGTATCAAAAATAAAAAATAAAATTTCGAAACCAGGGATGGATAAGTGCAGTATTTAATATTACATGAAAGTGACCAAAATGGTTAAAAATTTGAAATTTTTCTTAAAAAGAATTACTTTATACCTCATGAAGCGTTGCACTGATAAAAAAAACAAAAAATTAAAATTTCCCTTCCAGGGTTGGGAAAATGAAAGTTTTTTTTTGGTACATGCAATATTTTGTAGTACATGTACAAACAAAAATTTTTACAAAATTTGAGTTTTTCTAAACCAAAACTACTTTATACCTCATATAGATTTGCATTGATAAAAACAATTTATAAATTTAAATTTCGCTTCCAGGGCTGGGAAATTAAAATTTTTTTTTATACATAAAAGTAACCAAAAGGGCAATTGACGTTTTTTTTTTGCTAAAACTATTTTATATTTTAGCAAGAACAAAATTGGTATCAAAAATGTAAAAAAAAATCAAAATTTCGAATCCAGGGTGCAATATTTTATAGTTCATGAAGGTGACCAAAATGGTTCAAAATTTAATATTTTTCTTAAATAATACTACTTTATACCTCATGAAGAGTTGCGTTGTTAAAAAAAGCAAACGAAAATTAAAGTTTCACTTCCAGGGTTGGGAAGTTTAAAGTTTTTTTGGTACATGCAATATACTGTAGTACATGAAAGTGACCAAAATGGTTGCAAATTTTATGTTTTTCTTAAATAAAACGACTTTATACCTAATGAAGACTAGGATTGGTAAAAAAATTAAAATTTCGCTTCCAGGGCTGGGAAATTTAAATATATTTTTATACATAAATGTAACCAAAAAGGCAACTAACGTCGGTTTTTTACTAATTAAAACTATTTTTTAGTTCAGTAAAAACAAAATTGGTGTCAAAAATTAAAAAAAAAATCAAAATTTAGATTCCAGAGGTGGATAACTGCAATATTTTGGGCTACATAAAAGTAACCTGATTGGTTACAAATATTAAGTTTTTCTTAAATAAAACTATTTCATGTTTCATTAAGAGCTGCATTGGTAAAAAAAATTTAAATTTCGTGTCCAGGGTTGGGAAATTGAAATATTAATTCTGCATAAAAGTAAGAAAAAAGGCAATTGACGTTGTTTCTTTTTGCTAATTAAGGCATTTTCATAATTCAGGAAGAACAAAATTGGTATTAAAGTCTTAAAAAATCAAAATTTCGACTCCAGGGTTGGACAAATGAAATATTTTATGGTATTTATGTGATCAAAAATTAAAAATTTAAAATTTTATTTTTTTCAAGTACACCTCACTAAGAATTGCATTGGTAAAAAATAAAAATTCGCTTCCAGAGATGGAAAATCGAAATATTTTTGGTACATAAAAGTACCCACATAAATTCCCAATTTAGTTTTTTTTTGCAGTGAATTAAACATATTTTATACTTCGTTAAGCATTAAATTGGTATTAAACATTTTTAAATGAAAAAATCGGTTCCAGGGTTGGAAAATCGAAATTTTTTAGTACATAAAATTAGCCATATAAGTTCCTAATTTTGTTTTTTAATGGAAATCCTTTTCATACTTCGGGAAAAGTTAAATTGGTATTAAAAACCAAAAATATTAAAAATCCAATTTCAGGGTTGGAATATCGGCATTTTCTGATTCATAGAAATAACCATATTATTTGTTATTTTTGATTTTTATGATTTTTATATCTACTTTATATAGCAGGAAGAAATAAGTTGATATTAAAAACCAAAAAAATCTAAAAGACGATTTTTCGGTTGGACAATTAGAACTTTTTGGGGTATATGAAACGGATTTTTTCTTTTTGTTTGTAAATTAAACATACATATATAATATATTTCAAAGACGTAAAGAGGTATTATAAATAAGAAAAGCCAAACATTTAGCTTCCCAGCCGAAAAATTTAAACGAAAAGAATGACATCTGTGAAGGGTATTTAAGATTCGGCACAGCCGAATATATCACCTCTACTTGTTTAGTTTTATTTGTAAATAAAACATATTTAATATATTTGAAAGACGTTCAGAGGCAAACATATAGCTTCCTAGTCAAAAAATTTAAACGTCTCCTTAAATATAAAAGTAATCGATAACATAATTTGTTTTTTTTTTAATAAAACCTACTTTCTGTTTTAGCAAGAAAGAAAGAAAGAACAATTACATCTTTACTTGTTTTAATTCGGTAGGTATTAGGATGCACAAAAAAAAATTAGCAAAAGTTGTTTCTCCGAGTTTGATCTATAACTTTTAATAACAATTTTTTTTATGTAATAAATATTAACGAAGTTATTGACAATCAAAGTCAAAAATCCGGTATTTTGCAGATTTTGGGGTAGTCAGGGGCACCCTATCCCCTCATCCGATTGAGCTCAAATTGTCAAGGGACCATATATTTAGCAATTCGAACCAATCTGGCGTGAAACAAATTCCAACTTTGAAATATAATTGGCAGCCTAATATACATATGTATATACATACATACACATACATACATACAAACATACATATACATACATATTCATACGTGTACAAACATATATATGTATTTACATACATACGGATGTGTACATATACATACATATCCACACATACACACGCATATATATACACATATATACAGACACATACATATACATAATATACATACATATAGATATATATTTATATACATACATATATATACAAACGTACATGTGTAAGTTTTACCCAACAGTGTTATGGTGACTAAGTGTCCCATTGTAATATGAATCTTATATTTGAATATACTTACCAATTCGGTTCATGCAATATGAATCTTATAATAAATAATTGTAATATGAATCTTATCATACTTACCAGTGTGAATCTTATATTAAATAATTGTAATATGAATATTATCTTATTCACACATACTTACTAAGTTAACTCATGTAATCTGAATCTTTCATAATTGATTTAAGAGAAAGAACATTATTTTCAACATTCGTTGATTCATAGTTTTAAGAGAAATTATTTGCGATTGTAAGTAGTCGTTGCTCGCATAATTGCAACCAACGATTGCTTCAATTAGAACATAAAACCATAATGTGAGTTTAGATTTTAAGCATTATTTTTACTTTAATAAACGAAGACGTTCACGTCTTTAAAATTGGCGCAGTCGGTAGGATATCCTACGAAAAAGGATAAAAATAAAAGTATCCTACGAAAAAGGATACAAATAAAAACATCCTACGAAAAAGGATAAATATAATAATATCCTGTGCAAAAGGATAAAAACAAAATTTCCGGTGAAAAAGGAAATAATGATAATAAAAATAAAGAAATTTTGCGATACCTAAGGGTCCCTCCAAAATTATAATAACATATAAATAAGTGATAAATAAAAATTGTCTATTAATAACGACATTGTGAAGTTTGATTTAGTTGACGGTTGTTGTATTATATATCATCAAGCAACGAATTTTGCTTGAGCAGCCCAAAAGTGGAAACCAAACGAAGAAGAAGTAGATTATTTGACGACAACAGAAGGATTCCGAAGATGGATCAACAGTTGCAACAGGAGCTACAGCAGCAATAGCAGCAACAGCGGCAACAGTTACAACAGGAATTACAGGAGCAACTTCAACAACAACAGGTACAACTACAGCAACAAGCACATCAGCAAACAGTGGGAAGATATATTGACCCTCTAAGATTCCTGGGTCTTATGATTTTGATGGCCGGAAAGAGGAACTTTACCCGTTCCTGGAGGGCATCGACAACGTGGTAGCTGCAATGGATGGGTATAATCCCACATCACAAAGAATGATATTGTCTGCAATAAAGGGCAAGATACGAGGTAAGGCTAAGATAGTTTTGGAGATACATCCGCATCTTTCAAGATGGGCGGAAATAAAAGACCAGTTGGAACTAAATTTCGGGGGTTTAACCTCAGCCGAACTGTTGTATGAGGAGCTGAGAGGTGCCCAATACAGAGGGGACGTGTTACAATTTTACAATTTTGTACAAACAAAATTGTCTTTGTTAAATCAAAGGCAAAAGCTGGATGGCAATTTGTTAGAAATAGCGCATAATAATAGAGTTGCATTAAAAGTGTTTGTAAATAAATTACCCTTAAACTTGAAAACAGTGCTTTGTGCCATTAAACCAACTTCATTGGAGGTTGCCCTCCATGAACTTGAACAAGCAAATTTTATTGAAAAGATTAATATTAAAGAAAAATTTAAATATAACAATCAAAATAGGAGTTTTAAGCCCTTTCCTAATCCTGATTCCCAAATCCGAAAAAATAATCAAACACAAAATTATCAGAGGACTTATAATCAGACACAGAATTATCAGAAAAATTACAATCAAAAAAAGAATTATGGACATAGTGGTTTCTACCCCACTGAGAACAAGTGTTTAGGACGAAGCGATTATCCGAAGCCGGAACCGATGGAGGTTAGCGGACAGACACGAAGACAGAATCATTATATGAATAAAAAATAAAGACCTCAAAATTTTCAGCGAGTGGCCTCCACCACGGGGGACCCACCGAATATGGATTGCCCTATGTTTTATTTAAGCGAGGGAGCAATTCAACCAGAATCTTAATTGATACAGGTTCTACTGACAATCTGATTAGAGAAAGTCATTGTCCAAAAAATTTGGTATATTCATTAACACAACCAATAGAGATAAAAACGGCAGCAGGGTTTTTGATTATAGAGAAGGAAGCTATGGTTTCGAGGAACGACCTACAGGTGCGTCTTAGGAACGATGTAATATTGAGAATATCTAATTTTCATCTTGTATTCGATGGAATATTTGGATCAAAGTTATTAAGTGATAATAGTTCCATAATAGATTATGAGAATAAATTTGTAATAATAAATAAACAGAAATTTCATTTGTATTTTGAAGGAGAAAGTGAAGAAAATTATAATGAAAGAATTGATTTTGATTTAAGGGTTATAAAAAATTTGCCCGAATTACATCATCTTGATGAATTGGGTGTAGAAGAACAATTGAGACTGGAACATTTGAATGGGGAGGAAGCAATGACGGTCAAAAAATTGGTGAGTGAGTTTTCAGATATATTTTATAGAAAGGGTGACGACCTGACTTTCACAAATGAAGTGAAACACAGGATCCCTACTAATAATGATAGACCGGTTTACACAAAATCGTACAGGTATCCTGAGGTCCATAGAGAGGAAGTTAAGAGACAGATAAATGAAATGTTGGAGCAGGGTATTATCACTCCAAGTGATTCACCCTATAATTCCCCAATTTGGGTGGTACCAAAGAAAGAGGACAATATAGGACAAAAAGATTGGAGGATAGTAATAGATTATAGAAAACTGAATCTTGTGACAAGAGAGGATAAATACCCCATACCCATTATTGACAATGTGTTGGATAGATTGGGGCGAGCAAATTACTTTACTACTTTGGACTTAACCAAAGGATTCTACCAGATAGAGGTGGATGAAAGTGATCAAGAAAAAACGGCATTTTCTACTAACGATGGCCATTATGAATTTAGGCGTATGCCATTTGGGCTAAAAAATGCACCAGCATCATTCCAAAGAATGATGAATAATGTGCTTAGAAAATATTTAAACAAAATATGTGTCATCTATATGGATGATATATTGATATTCGGTACTTCCCTTAAGGAACATATAGATAATTTAACAAAGGTGTTCCAAACATTGAGAGAATCTAAGTTAAAAGTATCACTAAATAAAAGCGAGTTTTTGAAATCGGAAACAAATTTCCTGGGTCACATAGTGACATCAGATGGAATAAAGGCAGACCCTAGAAAAATAGATTGCATAAAACATTTTCCTATTCCGAGGACATTGAAACAACTCCAAGCATTTCTGGGATTGAACGGATATTACAGGAAGTTTATCCCAGACTATGCCAAAATTGCAAAACCTTTAACTCTGAGACTTAAAAAAGACGGTCAGATCAACGAAAACGACACCGATTATAGAAAGTCTTTTGAGAAATTGCGAAAGATATTGACTTCAGATATGGTATTGCGGTATCCTGATTTTCAAGAGGATTTTACGCTTACAACAGACGCCAGCAACTTTGCATTGGGTGCTGTGTTGTCTCAGAAAAATGGTCCTATAGCCTTTGCTTCAAGAACTCTTAATAAGCACGAAATCAATTACAGTGTAATAGAGAAAGAACTGCTAGCTATTGTTTGGGCTTGCGGTCAATACAGACATTATTTGTATGGGAGAAAATTTAAATTGCATACAGATCATAAACCACTAATTTGGTTGTCTAGTTTGAAAGAACCAAATTCAAAAATGATTCGGTGGAAAATCAAGCTCAACGAATATGAGTTTGATATAGACCACGTACAGGGAAAAGAAAATAAAGTCGCGGATGCGTTGTCAAGGGTAAAAAAATGTGCAGAATTGAATTTATTTCAATGTGACACATGCAAAAAAACGTATAAAAGGAAAGAAGTTTTGAATCAGCACGTAAAGCACAAACATGGTACACACATTTTTCAGTGCCAACTTTGCAATGATAATTTTGAGAGCAAGGTAGGTTTAAAGAGACATTTCCAAAGAATACATAAAAAAGAAAAACTGGATTTTAAAATTGTGGATAGGAATACTGTTCAACTTAGAACCGCAAAGACGAAAAGAGGAAAAAGACAAAATTCTCCGGTGCCAACAGCACACAGCGCTCAAAATGATGGATTAGATCATATTGAGGTAACAGAAAGACCTTTGCAGTTTGCAAATAAATAAATCTTAGCTCAGGGGCAGGAAAAGGATTTGTTTGAAGAAAAGCTTCTATTCGGTAAAAAATTATATAAATTCGGAGTCAATTCAAAAGACTACCGAATAATTTTGAAAGAAATAATTAGAATAATTGAAAAGGAAGAAAATCTGGTGATATATTGTGATGTTGAAGAATTATACGATATGATTCAGAATCGGGTTATTGGATTAAGGAATATAAAGAAGTTGAGGATATATAGAACTTATACACTACTACAGAATGTAGAAAAAGAGAAATTGTTAGAAATTATTATGAGACATCATAAGTATGAGTATAATCACCCTGGAATTGACAAAACATATTACGAATTGAAAAGAAAATATTATTACTCAAACATGAGAAAAGAAATAACTAGAGTTATAAATAATTGTGAAATTTGCAATTATAAAATAGAGAGAAATCCTGTTAAACTTCCTTTTGAGAAGACAGAAACCCCTAGTGCACCTTACAGAATATACCATGCCGATATATGGTTTTTAGACGCAAAAGACCCATACATAACGATGATAGATAAATTCTCGAAATATGCCCTTATACAAAAGATTGAAGAGAGAACTCCACTTAATTTCATTAAACACTTTACTATGCTTTTTAATTTGATGAGAACTCCAAAAAAATTGATTATGGACAATGAACCAGGCTTTAATTCGGCACTGTTTAAGGATTTTCTAGAGAAAAATAATGTAGAATACCATTTTACTACTACTTACCGTCACACAGGCAATTCAGATGTTGAGCGATTTCATGGTAGCCTGAATGAGAATATCAGGATCTTAAAAAAAAGAGAAGAAACATCTGACATGGTTTATAATATAGATTTGCCAGTGCAAGCGAGTTTCATTTACAACAACACCTTCCATTTGACAACTCGTAAGAATCCAATAGAAATTCATTTTCAGGATAATGCCATGGAAAACGAAAAAATTAATGATGCAATTGAGTTAAGAAAGACGAAGAACTTAACATACCTTAATAGAAATAGAAAAGATCAGAAGGTAAATGAGAATTTTAAAAGGGATTTTAGAGCACATAAGACAGAAGCTAGAAACGAAAGGGTTGTTTTGAAGAAGAGTACTGACAAAAGATATAGAAATAAAAATCAGAATGTTTAGAGGGATCAGTTAATTCGAGCTAAGGATACTTTCAGCTCTTTGGATGTTCTGGTTGACCGTGCTGAGGACAATGTTGCTGACACACTTGAGGAGAATGATCTGGTTAACTAATCTAATTGCGGTAATGACGCATGCGACACACGCTCATAAGATTGAGTTTACGGACCTCAGCGTAGGAAACGGATTTACTGTGGTGGTTTTGGGTAAAAAACACATTATTAGAGAATATCACAGCATTGTGCATATATCTAATGTTACAAGGTATGAAAACTACATAGAAAACTTAGAAAATAATACAATTAATGACGACTATATGAACCAAGAATTGCAACATTTGAAGACATCACTGAAAACACTTATTCCACACAGACAGAGACGAGGACTTTTTAACATTGTGGGAACGGGACTCAAATATTTGTCTGGAACAATGGACGATGAAGACAGGCAAGAAATAGAAAAAAGATTAGAAATAGTGGAAGGTAATGCACATAGTGTGATTGAACAATCCAATGGTCAGGTTCAAATAAATGAACGTTTTGATGAACAATTGAATAAATTGTCGAAGATATACGAAATGGTAAACAAAAATGTTTATCTCGAATATGTGACAATTAATAATCAAACCAAACGGGATGAATTGGAAATTCGAAGGACGGCAATTTCGTTTCAGATAGAAAAACTAGAAAGAATAATTGACAAGGTTGAGGGAATACTTTTGACATCAAGCTTGAGGTCCTGAGCCAGAATGTTTTGACAGATGAAGAAATAGAAGAACATGACATAACTTTTGAAAAATTACAAAATATTAGAATGGCTGTAGCGACAAGTAAAAAAAATATCCTTTTTATAATCCAAATTCCTCAATTAACTACTGAATTTTATGAAACCTTGTTTGTCCAACCAATCCCAAATAACAATAATCTAGAGTTAAGCGAAGAAATACAAACGTATTTCACAAGAGATAACGTTGTATACTATGAAACTGATTATAAGAAAAATTTAACAATGATAAAAGATAACTGTATTGAAAATGTATTGAATTATAAAAAAATGGAATGTAATTATCGAAAGAATCCGTTTACAAATGTAATAGAAGTAAATTCTAATTTAATTTTTGCTATAAACATGAATAATATAACTGTAAATCAAACATGTAATGAGATGCCTATAACTTTGATAGGACATTTTCTTATTAGAATAGAGGAATGTTAAATACAGATACTCGAAAAGTGGTACGATAGAAAGGTTTACGGTGAAAATATAATAATACCTAGTTTTTTTTAAAGAAATACAAATAAATGTTGAAGAGAAAATAACATTAGAAAACATAACATATGAACATATTAGAAATATAAGATATATAAATGAACTAAGAGATAACCAAAAAACTACTAATATAACCATTTACATTGTGATCATAATTGCAAACACTTTGTTCATTGTGTACTTGAGTATTAAATTTAAATCTAAGAAAATAATTAAGAAAACAATTGTATCGTTTCCCAAATATCCTTCAGAAATTGGGAACCAATCTTCGTCCGGGGGAATTTTACCCAACAGTGTTATGGTGACTAAGTGTCCCATTGTAATATGAATCTTATATTTGAATATACTTACCAATTCGGTTCATGCAATATGAATCTTATAATAAATAATTGTAATATGAATCTTATCATACTTACCAGTGTGAATCTTATATTAAATAATTGTAATATGAATATTATCTTATTCACACATACTTACTAAGTTAACTCATGTAATCTGAATCTTTCATAATTGATTTAAGAGAAAGAACATTATTTTCAACATTCGTTAATTCATAGTTTTAAGAGAAATTATTTGCGATCGTAAGTAGTCGTTGCTCGCATAATTGCAACCAACGATTGCTTCAATTAGAATATAAAACCATAATGTGAGTTTAGATTTTAAGCATTATTTTTACTTTAATAAACGAAGCCGTTCACGTCTTTAAAATTTGTACATGTATATCCATACACACAGCCAATATTTGTAATAAAATAAAAAAATATTTAATTTAAGAAAACAAATAACAACGTTATATTCGACCGGGTCGAATCTTAAATACCCTCCAAATATTTAGTAAGTGAATTTAAAATGTTTAGCTTGGTGGGACAGAGTTCCTTTATATAATATCGTACGTCAACGCCCACTAAAGGGGGGCGGGGTTCAAAAATAGATAATATCATTATATTAAATTGAATTAAGATGCATAGGCTAATTGTTCGAAATTAGTTTTTAAATCTCAGAAAGACATGATAAATATTCCAAGGCACAAAGGAAAGTCAACATCAGTTTTATTCAACTTACACAGCAGAGCAAAACAGCTGTTTTCGAAAGACGCAACCCTTTCATCATCAGTGCTCATGTGTATTGTGTTTGTCAGCACTTATTAGGTGTCTTAGTTGAATTTGATAACAGTTCCTATTTACACAAATTGTATTGTGAAAAAGAATACGAGAACTGTATCAACCTGATGTTAACATGTTATTGGTATAATACCCGTGTTACCGTTTGATTATTTTTCTTCATGTCCCATTTTTCTAAATTTTTTGTTCCATCATACCTAAGTCAAACTTTTTTGGTTTGAATTTTATACTTAAGTACTTGTGAACGTTTTTCCAATATTTTATTATTGGTAGCTCAAGCCATAGCTTAAATTTGTATGTATGTAGTAAGAATTTTAACGAACATTTATATTGCTATATTAAATTGAATTAAGATTCATAGGCTAATTGTTCGAAATTTGTTTTTAAATCTCAGAAAGACATGATAAATATTCCAAGGCACAAAGTTCTCGTATTCTTTTTCACAATAAAATTTGTGTAAATAGGAACTGTTAACAAATTCAACTAAGCCACCTAATAACTGGTGACAAACACAATACACATGAGCACTGATGGTGAAAGGGTTGCGTCTTTCGAAAACAGCTGTTCTGCTCTGCTGTGTAAGTTGAATAAAACTGATGTTGACTTTCCTTTGTGCCTTGGAATATTTATCATGTCTTTCTGAGATTTAAAAACAAATTTCGAACAATTAGCCTATGAATCTTAATTCAATTTAATATAGCAATATAAATGTTCGTTAAAATTCTTACTACATACAAATTTAAGCTATGGCTTGAGCTACCAATAATAAAATATTGGAAGAACGTTCACATGTACTTAAGTATAAAATTCAAACCAAAAAAGTTTGACTTAGGTATGATGGAACAAAAAATTTAGAAAAATGGGACATGAAGAAAAATAATCAAACGGTAACACGGGTATTATAACAATAACATGTTAACATCAGGTTGATACAGTTCTCGTATTCTTTTTCACAATAAAATTTGTGTAAATAGGAACTGTTATCAAATTCAACTAAGCCACCTAATAAGTGCTGGCAAAACACAATACACATGAGCACTGATGATGAAAGGGTTGCGTCTTTCGAAAACAGCTGTTCTGCTCTGCTGTGTAAGTTGAATAAAACTGATGTTGGCTTTCCTTTGTGCCTTGGAATATTTATCATGTCTTTCTGAATTTTAAAAACAAATTTCGAACAATTAGCCTATGAATTTTAATTCTAGATAATATCATGTTTTCCACAGTCGAACGTATGGGCATTGCTAGACCGTCTTAGACTTCATCTCTGATCAAGAACATATTTTCTTTATGGGTTACAATTCTCTTTTGAGGGTATTAAAACTGTATTTTGGCGGGGTCGTTCTCGCAAGGTCTGTGGGGGACTCACTTCACCTTTGTCATAAAACTCTACAAATAAATGTTATTTTTAAGGAATGTAGGCTTAAGTAAAACAATTTGATAACTTTTTATGCTATTTTTGCATATAATAAAGCCCACTAAAGTGGGCGGGTTCCAAAAACATTTTTTTTATATTCTATGGCTCCAAGTTAAACGAGTTGGTCCGTATTTCATATAATACGGTACTACTCTGCTCTCCTCCCCCTTCACCCCCTATATGACCCTACCAAAAAAAATTAAATTTTGTATAAAATTATCCCATGAATTTATTTTCAGAGTTTTATCCCGCCCCCTTTAGGGGACGTTGATGTACGATATTATATAAAGGAACTCTGCCCCACCAAGTTAAACATTTTAAATTCATCTACTAAATATTTGCTTTTTTATATGTTTAGAAAGTAAAAATTAGAGTCATTTTAAATCGAGCAGAAAATTTAATATAAAATTTATATTTTGTGTTGGCTTTATTATTTACTGATGGGAAACTAATTTTATAAGAGTAGAATATTAAAATAAATTCATATCAAATGAAATTTATTAAATTTTTTCTTTTAAAACTAATTTGAAAGATGTTTGAAAGTTTGTGCATAAGCAAGAGGTTTGGCTATTTGTTGCATTGCGTTGAAGGCTACGGATGATTTGAAGTAAGAGCCAATGAAATGCTGACATATATATGTATAGAAATACTTAACCCGAAACAGACTAAGCATATCGAGCCATAACCGCCAAAAACTAAATTTAACAGGGGAAGGGTTTTTTTTAAATATTGTTGGTTCAGGTTCAAGTATCACCATGAAATAAAGTATATAAGCACTATTTCTACTTAACTATACATTGCATTTAGTTGATTTAATTAACTTTCAAGATAACAGGTATTTACTCGTAATGTTGATTTCTTTTCTGAAAAAGAATGCTACATATTTTGCACTTTTTAATAAAAAATGGCAATATTATGACATTTGGAAATAGTGAATTTATTACAAATGAGTGTACCATCTCTTGCAAAATATTTTTTTATTTTAAAAATGCGCCCAATTGTAGATTTTTAGCAAAACAGTGATAAAATTTAAAATTTTTTTCAGAAAAGAAATCACCATAAGTCGCTTCCGTCTTTTTTGCTGTCATGCTGGTTGGCTACTACCCAAACGCGGATCCAGGGGGTCATGACCCCAACCCCCCCTGGGCTAGCTCAGTATTGCTATCTATTTATTCTAAACTCATTGATAAATAAAATAAATATACATATATTACATAGGTATTTAAAAAAATATTTTTTTATTCAAAATCACAGATTTTGTGTCAGCTTTTTATTACATACAGTAACACTTCATGAAATTTTCGGATCGTTTCTTACTCCTCTGCTTGTTCTATAAATTTATTTTGTCGTTTCTCTTTGAAAATTATTGTTCTTTCGAGAGAAAGCGGTTCTCTAGATCCGAATCCTTCAAAATAGTGTCTTATGACTCATATTTCTGCTAAATTATGCCTCATTTAAGTAACGAACTTACAATTATTTGCTATAATTTTTCGCAACAGAAACATTTTTCATCGTTGAAAAATCGGCAGCCTTATATTTGATTCAAAAACAATCACGTTGAAAAAGGGTATAATAATTGATTTCCAAATACCGAAAAAGTTTTCAATCAATGTCTCGTTGCCTCAATTTTAAACTACCAGAAAATTTATTATCTTAAATTGTATGACTTTTTGAATAAAGTTTAATTAACTGATTCCTAGATTTTTATGTATATAAAATTTTTTTGTTGTATACTTGTATAGAGAAGTTTTTGAATTTCTATTTATAGAAATTTAAAAAATATAAAAAATGGTATGAAAAGTACATTTTATTTAGTTAATTGGTACAAAATCATAATAGCCCTTTTCCATTCCTGAAGTCAACTTTTTTTTGCATAAATACTTGAATAAAACATGTTCGATTACCAGACAGACAATTAAGCATACGATGCGTTCGCCGATATCAGGGCGTACTAAACCAGGTGGCATCGTTAGTAATGTAAACAATTTTTTGCTCCTATTGAATTTTTGTTTGTTGTGAGTTTAAACTGTCAAAGTACAGCGTAATTATATTTATGTTCAGAGCTGTTATATGAATAAAACCTGTTTATTGAAAAACGAATATTTTAAATTATTGTTGTGAAAAAAGTAAACTAAAAGAAAATAATAATAATAATAATAATAACAATCTAGATAAAAAACTATTTAAACACGATAAAAGGTGTTTTATGTTTGCTACAGTCGTTTTTTCTATTATTTTCAAATTTATTTTTAAAAGTGTTTTCAATATATTTGGAACAAATTCGTTTAATATTGCAATTATATTGCATTTCAAAAATTACAAGAAATAACATATTACAAAAAACGACCACAAGCTTGACAAATATTACAACAAACTGATAAGGTCCATAAAAATAAATCAACATTTATAATATAATATAATATAATATAATATAATATAATATAATATAATATAATATAATATAATATAATATAATATAATATAATATAATATAATACAATATAATATAATATAATATAATATAATATAATATAATATAATATAATATAATATAATATAATATAATATAATATAATATAATATAATATAATATAATATAATATAATATAATATAATATAATATAATATAATATAATATAATATAATATAATAAAATATAATATAATTAATATAATATAATATAATATAATATAATATAATATAATATAATATAATATAATATAATATAATATAATATAATATAATATAATATAATATAATATAATATAATATAATATAATATAATATAATATAATATAATATAATATAATATAATATAATATAATATAATATAATATAATATAATATAATATAATATAATATAATATAATATAATATAATATAATATAATATAATATAATATAATATAATATAATATAATATAATATAATATAATATAATATAATATAATATAATATAATATAATATAATATAATATAATATAATATAATATAATATAATATAATATAATATAATATAATATAATATAATATAATATAATATAATATAATATAATATAATATAATATAATATAATATAATATAATATAATATAATATAATATAATATAATATAATATAATATAATATAATATAATATAATATAATATAATATAATATAATATAATATAATATAATATAATATAATATAATATAATATAATATAATATAATATAATATAATATAATATAATATAATATAATATAATATAATATAATATAATATAATATAATATAATATAATATAATATAATATAATATAATATAATATAATATAATATAATATAATATAATATAATATAATATAATATAATATAATATAATATAATATAATATAATATAATATAATATAATATAATATAATATAATATAATATAATATAATATAATATAATATAATATAATATAATATAATATAATATAATATAATATAATATAATATAATATAATATAATATAATATAATATAATATAATATAATATAATATAATATAATAGTATATAATATAATATAATATAATATAATATAATATAATATAATATAATATAATATAATATAATATAATATAATATAATATAATATAATATAATATAATATAATATAATATAATATAATATAATATAATATAATATAATATAATATAATATAATAGTATATAATATAATATAATATAATATAATATAATATAATATAATATAATATAATATAATATAATATAATATAATATAATATAATATAATATAATATAATATAATATAATATAATATAATATAATATAATATAATATAATATAATATAATATAATATAATATAATATAATATAATATAATATAATATAATATAATATAATATAATATAATATAATATAATATTTTTTTTTTTTTTTTTTTAATTAGGACCGGCACTCAGGGGATGGCCCCTACTCATGCGTACATTGTGCCGGAACTAGGAAAATTGGTTGTGGGAAGGAGGATAAAGGGAGTAGTGTCTATGAACATTCGATTTGAATTTCTTCATGCTATATATGGCAGGAAAGACCTCCGCAGGGAGTCTATTCCACATGCGGGCAGTACGGGCAAAGAATGAATTTTCCCTGTAATGCGTAGTACGGTTCACTGGTAAATCTACCACATATGGGTGTGATCGCACTGAAAAGCGTGTTGAGCGTAAGTAAGTGCGTGTTTCGGGAAAAAGATCCCTGATTTCGTCGGAACAAAACCCATTATAGTACCGATAGAACAGTGAAATGCACCCCACATTGCGTCGATGCTCTAATGAGTCGATAGAGTTGGCTGCCCTACCGTCTCCTATGAGTTTCTTCGCCCTCTCCTGTACACGGTCGAGTAACTTCAAAATAGACTTTGAAGCACCGGCCCATACATGAGAGTTGTATTCCATTTTCGGTCGGATGTAAGTGGTATAAATAGCAAGGAGATCAGATGGGGTGAAGTATGTCTTACACCGCCTTAGAAAACCGAGGCACTTGAATGCTTCTTTTGAGACATGAAAAATGTGTTCTGTCCATCGAACGTCGCACTGGATTTTCATGCCAAGAACATCAAGAGCTTCTGATTCCTCAATATCTATACCACCCATGTTTACAGATGAAGCAGCATGATCGGGCTTGCGTCGGTGTGTAAGCAAGCAGCATTGAGTTTTACGGGCATTGAAATTTACCCTGTTTCTGTGACCCCATTCAACAATCCTATTGAGGTCACAGTTTAGTGCAACATTCATATCATGCCTCATCGCCCCGATCCCAGACGATGTCGGCCTATTGCTGAAAGCATATGAATGGCAGAGGCTGCTATCATCTGCAAAAGAGTAGATAGGAGTTAAAGTCTGACATAGAAGGTCATTTAGGAATATATGAAATAGAGTAGGAGAAAGAACAGAGCCTTGCGGTACCCCAGAGTTGATTCTATACTCGTCTGATGAAATCCCGTCTATAACAACTCTTATAGCACGATTCCTGAGAAAGCTCGATATAAATCGAGAGAAGACGTCACCCACACCAAAAGCCATAAGTTTCGACAAAAGTGCTCCGTGCCACACTCTGTCGAATGCTTTAGAAATATCCAGAGCCACTACCTTACTCTCGCCGAAGTGGTGAATAGACTGACACCACTTTTCCGAAAGGAAGGCCAATAGGTCCCCCGTAGAGCGGCCCCTACGGAAGCCATATTGGCGGTCGTTAAGTAAGCTATTAGACTCTAGATATTTCACTAGGTGAAAATTCACCATGCTTTCCATCACCTTGGAAAGCGCAGAACAAATCGCGATTGGGCGGTAGTTCTGGGGGTCGTTGGCCTCTCCCTTTTTAGGGATTGGCGTTACATGAGCAACCTTCCAGCACGAGGGAAATTCGCCTGAGTGGTAAATAGTGCTGAACAGGGTTGCCAGAGGACGAGCTAACGTCGAAAAACACTGCCTTAAGACCAGTGCTGGAATTCCATTCGGCCCAGGAGACTTGTTTACGTTGAGATCCGATAAGACCCTTTTAACCGCCCGGACCCGAAAGCGTATCTTTGGCATAGTAATGGATACATTTTCAAGAACTGGCAGTGGTTGATTGCTTTCCGGCAAGTGTGAATTACTTGCGAACATTTCAGCTAGAAGGTTAGCTTTGTCAACCGGGTCAGTGAATAGTTGATCACCCTTCAAAAGAGTAGGAATCGAAGAACTAGCATTATCCTTCACCCTTTTGACGAATGACCAGAAACTCTTACTGCCCCGAGGGGCAGAAAGAATTTTAGCACGAAGACGCTGCTCGTACAGAGCTTTTTCGCATCTTAGTACCTTGGCACACGAAGATCTCGCCCTTTTGCGCATCAAATCAGTTTCAGCGTTCTTGTTAGCACGCCAAATACTAAATGCAACCTCTCTGGATCTGACAGCAATTCTGCATGTCTGATTAAACCATAATTTAAATTTAGGCTTAATCGGAATTTGCTTGGATGGAATGAAAGTTTTCATTCCAAGCAATATTATATTTTCCACCATTTCCGCCATGGCATCGACATTACTGTCAAGAAAGCAAATTTTCCAATTAAAATGCCTAAAGAAATCGTTGAGGTCATCCCAACGGGCCTTTTCGTAAATATATTTTAAACGTTTCGTAGCTGAGTGTGAAACGTTTCGAAGTTCTGTAATCGAAAAGGAGGCAGTAATGGTGCAGTGATCCGAATTTCCGAGAGGTGCGCTAACACCCATTGTATATTTGTCTGGATGTGAAGCAAGAAAAAGGTCGAGAGTATTATGTTGGTGCCCATCAACACACGAAATATGTGTTGGCTCATTCACTAGCTGCGCAAGGTGGTTATGCGCTGCGAATAGCTCAGCATAATGGCCTTCTGAGGTTGTATGGCTCGAATGGCGGAGCCAAGATGAATTATGAACATTAAAATCACCAGCAACGACGATTTCACTGTTCGGATAATTCTCTAAGATCTTCGAAATGGAGTCGGAAAGGGCGTCGAAGTTGGAGAGTGTTTTTTCCCTTTCCGCGTTTGGACTTCTGTAAAGAAACCCGAAATGCAAAAGATGTGTCCTGATTTTGAATTTAACCCAAATACAGCTAAATTCTGGATCAAGCGCGTCTAATGATTGCTGACGCTGGTACACAACTTCATTGCGTATGTACATTGCAAGGCCCCTATGAAGAAAGAATAGGGATAGTAGGTGATATCCAGGTATGTGGAAATCCTGTGGGTCAGCATTTTCAGACACCTGAGTCTCACATAAGGCGAAAACATCCGGCCGATGGAGACAAACGTGGGCATACACAGAGAAAAAGTTTGCACGCAGCCCGCGTATGTTGCAGAAGTCTATCCTAAAACGACCTGCCATAAAAAAACAACACAAAGCAAAACAAAACGAACGATTAAATCTTGTATTGCCAATGCCAGTATGCTAATCACTGTTAGAAAGGTTGTTCAGCGATCAGTGTTAGGCCTTCATCACTAAACACCAACAGTGATCAACAACGTGGCATCAACAATAGAAAATTATTATGAGAGCGAACATTTACGATATAGCACAATGACACGCAAGGAGAACCATAAAAGCCCCGATCCGATCATCGTGAACGAAGTGCCAACACTGGTTTATAGTGCCAGCACTGATGTTATTATTTTATTTTCTCTCTTATTTTGGAATTTTGTCACAGGTGCAATGCAAAACACATTCTTTTGGTGCTGTTGTTATTGTTGTTGCGTGTTTGTGATTTATTTGGTTTAATTGTTGGTGCGTTATGAAATATTTATTATTTGTTAATTTATCACTGGTCTATCTTGTTTGCACTTGTTTAATTTAATATAATATAATATAATATAATATAATATAATATAATATAATATAATATAATATAATATAATATAATATAATATAATATAATATAATATAATATAATATAATATAATATAATATAATATAATATAATATAATATAATATAATATAATATAATATAATATAATATAATATAATATAATATAATATAATATAATATAATATAATATAATATAATATAATATAATATAATATAATATAATATAATATAATATAATATAATATAATATAATATAATATAATATAATATAATATAATATAATATAATATAATATAATATAATATAATATAATATAATATAATATAATATAATATAATATAATATAATATAATATAATATAATATAATATAATATAATATAATATAATATAATATAATATAATATAATATAATATAATATAATATAATATAATATAATATAATATAATATAATATAATATAATATAATATAATATAATATAATATAATATAATATAATATAATATAATATAATATAATATAATATAATATAATATAATATAATATAATATAATATAATATAATATAATATAATATAATATAATATAATATAATATAATATAATATAATATAATATAATATAATATAATATAATATAATATAATATAATATAATATAATATAATATAATATAATATAATATAATATAATATAATATAATATAATATAATATAATATAATATAATATAATATAATATAATATAATATAATATAATATAATATAATATAATATAATATAATATAATATAATATAATATAATATAATATAATATAATATAATATAATATAATATAATATAATATAATATAATATAATATAATATAATATAATATAATATAATATAATATAATATAATATAATATAATATAATATAATATAATATAATATAATATAATATAATATAATATAATATAATATAATATAATATAATATAATATAATATAATATAATATAATATAATATAATATAATATAATATAATATAATATAATATAATATAATATAATATAATATAATATAATATAATATAATATAATATAATATAATATAATATAATATAATATAATATAATATAATATAATATAATATAATATAATATAATATAATATAATATAATATAATATAATATAATATAATATAATATAATATAATATAATATAATATAATATAATATAATATAATATAATATAATATAATATAATATAATATAATATAATATAATATAATATAATATAATATAATATAATATAATATAATATAATATAATATAATATAATATAATATAATATAATATAATATAATATAATATAATATAATATAATATAATATAATATAATATAATATAATATAATATAAATATAATATAATATAATATAATATAATATAATATAATATAATATAATATAATATAATATAATATAATATAATATAATATATAATATAATATAATATAATATAATATAATATAATATAATAATATAATATAATATAATATAATATAATATAATATAATATAATATAATATATATAATATAATATAATATAATATAATATAATATAATATAATATAATATAATATAATATAATATAATATAATATAATATAATATAATATAATATAATATAATATAATATAATATAATATAATATAATATAATATAATATAATATAATATAATATAATATAATATAATATAATATATATAATATAATATAATATAATATAATATAATATAATATAATATAATATAATATAATATAATATAATATAATATAATATAATATAATATAATATAATATAATATAATATAATATAATATAATATAATATAATATAATATAATATAATATAATATAATATAATATAATATAATATAATATAATATAATATAATATAATATAATATAATATAATATAATATAATATAATATAATATAATATAATATAATATAATATAATATAATATAATATAAATATAATATAATATAATATAATATAATATAATATAATATAATATA
>OX637534.1:74713821-74718821 GCA_951800035.1 Linnaemya tessellans | reverse complement strand
TATAATATAATATAATATAATATAATATAATATAATATAATATAATATTGTTGTAATTTTTTCCTCCAGATAAAATAAAACGCTTCTTTTTCTTGTTTCAACCTCTTTATTTCGAATTCACAAGCAGACTGAAACTTTACTTTTACAATATAATAAATATCTTATTTCTACGAAACTTACTCTCTAGTTTTATAATTTCATACTTATCAGACTATGTATATGTTCATAAAAAATTACATTCATGTGTTGCCATTGTCACAGCTCTTTCTGCCATATACAACACTCCTCCTCAATACATGTGTAATTTTCTTCTTCTATTATTAATAATTCAATTATATACATCCAATACAAAAACAATCAATTCATAATAATAAAACATATGCCTAGCATCGATTGCAAAACAAAAAAAAACTAAATCCATAAAAACTCCTATGTATTTCCATTCTCAAAAAAAAACAATATAAAATAAAATAATCAAAAATTTCATGCCTTTACATATGCAAGACCCATAAGTCCAATTAATCTCTCATGAGACACCTTGGGTAAATTTTTTGTAAATATATCTGCAATGTTTTCATTACTGCAACAATACCTTAAATCAATCAATCCATTCTCATATACATCTCTTACATAATGATACCTTATATCTATATGCTTAGTTCTATTATGATATATGGGATTCTTTACTAAATGTAGTGCTCCTAAATTATCACCATTTATTTCTACCTTCTCTGTACAGTGTAATCCAATCTCACTTAATATTTTTCTTAAATAAACTGCCTCCTTAGCTGCGGAAGATAGTGCTATGTATTCTGCCTCAGTGCTACTCAAGGCTACAGTTGTCTGTTTCTTAGCGTCCCAAGAAAATATACAACCTGCTAAAATAAAACTATATCCTGTATAGGATTTTCTACTATCCGTATCACCACCCCAATCTGCATCCACAAAACATGCCAATGGTTTTCCTGTCCTATAATACCTCAATCCTATACGTTTTGTCTTACTAATGTACTTCAGAATTCTCCTAGCGGCCGTCATGTGTTCCACATGCGGATCAGTATTCTTCTGTGACAATTTTGACACAGAATGCACAATATCCGGACGAGAACATACGGCTAAATACATCAATGAACCAATCAATGATTGATATTCCTTAGGACAAATCTTCTGACACGAATCTTCCCTGCACGTAACCTGATATCCCGGTTCCAATGGAGTAGAGACTGGTCTACATTCCTCCATCCCATATGCCCTTAACAAATTTTCTATATACTGTGTTTGATGAACTAATATATTACCCGTAGAATCTTCTCTATCTATTTCAAAACTTAAAAATTTCTTAGCTGCACCTTTATCAACTACATCAACTTTATCTGCTATTTCCTTCTTTATCCGATTTAAATCATCCATATCAGATGACGCAAGCAGCAAGTCATCCACGTAAACAGCTATTAGGTTTATTTTTCCGCTATCATTCCTCACATATAAACATGGCTCACTACTACATGACCTAAAACTCATTCCAAGCAAAATCTTATCTATTGTTCTATTCCACTGCCTGCCTGATTGTTTCAGGCCATATAACGCCTTTCTTAATTTCAATATCTTCAACGGGTTACTATCATCTACAAAATACTCAGGTTGATGCATAAACACATCAGTATCAAGCTCACTATTTAAATATGCCGTCGAAACGTCCATTTGATGCAAATGCAAACTATATTCCGCCGCCAAGGCTATAACAATCCTAATGGTTTCATACCGTACTACAGGCGAAAAAGTTTCTGTATAATTAATCCCATATGTCTGAGCATACCCTTTTGCCACAAGCCTGGCCTTGAACCTATCAATATTGCCATCCTTGTTCCTCTTAATCGCAAATACCCACTTGCAACCTATAGGTTTCTGTCCCTGTGGCAAATCAACTAATTCCCACGTTCTATTCTTTACTAAAGACCTATACTCCTCCTGCATGGCATCCCACCAATAATTACTATATTCATTATTCAAAGCCTCATCTACTGTATCTGGCACCTTTATATTAATATTTACCTGTTGCATTAAATTTACCACATTGTACTGCTTCTTGGGTCTACCTGGCTGTCCAGTACGCACGATTCGAGGTCTTCCTGGTGCTATTTTCTGCTCTTCACTGACATATTGCACCTCTTCAATATCTTCTAATTCTTCAATGACGCCTTGCTCCTCTGCAATATCTTCTAACACTTCTTCATTTGCGGCAACTAATTGAGGTACATTTTTTTCAACCCATGGTATGTAGACTAACTCATTGTTAATTTGTTCGATGAAAGAAACATCACGGCTTATAATTACTTGCTTTGCTTCTTTATCATACAGACGATACGCTTTTGAAGTTGTTGAGTAACCGACGACAATAAATTCTTTTCCTTTTGCTTTAAATTTGTTGTTGCGTTTTTTATTTAAAGCAATTGCCAAAGAGCCAAATATTTTTAAGTGTTTTACATTTGGCTTACGACCATTCCACACTTCATACGGGGTGACGTTTTTAAGTGCTCTAGTTGGTGCTCTGTTCCTCAAATATGCTGCAGTATTTATTGCCTCTGCCCATAAAAATTCATCTAGTTTTGCTGCTACTAACATTGTTCTCGCCATTTCAACCAACGTTCTGTTGAACCTCTCTGCTACGCCATTCTGCTGTGGTGTGTACGGTAGGTACAGACAATTGTCTGACTATACCATGTTCATTTAAA
This sequence comes from Linnaemya tessellans, assembly GCA_951800035.1. Taxonomy (NCBI): domain Eukaryota; kingdom Metazoa; phylum Arthropoda; class Insecta; order Diptera; family Tachinidae; genus Linnaemya; species Linnaemya tessellans. The sequence continues at coordinate 74,716,089 of OX637534.1, read as the reverse complement.
TACGCATCAAAAATTTTATTTCTAAACTCTGTTCCGTTATCAGAACGCAGAACCTTTATTTTCTTGGTTGTTTGACGCTCAACCATAGTTTTGAACGCCTTAAATTTTTCAAATGTTTGCTCTTTCTTTTTCAAAAAATATACAAACACAAAACGGGATTTATCATCTATGAACGTCAATATGTAGCGAGCACCACCAAGTGACGTAGTATTAATAGGACCGCATACATCTGTGTGAATCAATTCTAGCAATTCTGTAGCTCTAGTCTCTGAGCTCATAAATGGCTTGACCGTAATTTTACTCTTCATGCATATAGAACAAGTCAACTCTTTAGGAAATTCTATTTTCATACCTTCAACCATATTTTTCTCTGCTAATTGACGCAGACTTGCAATATTTAGATGTCCATAACGCATATGCCATTTTACAGCTTCTGTTGACATACCAGCAAAAAATAAATTTTCTACTCTCTCTGCATACAAAAATAAATCACCAACTCTTCTCGCAGTCAATATTGCTTTACCATCCCTTAAAATTGTCGCGCTGCTAGCGTTAAATTTCACAACGTCAATTGCTGCTACTTTTCCAACAGAAATAAAATTACACTGCAGCTCAGGCACATACAACACATTGTTCAGCTTAATTTTACATTTGTTTATTCTTACAGTTCCTCTCCCTTCTGCTCTGATCTTACTTTGGCCGGCAAGAGAAATAAACTCTTCGCTCTCTTCAAATGTTTCAAACAAATCTCGGTCGCAGCATAAATGTGAAGAAGCTCCGCTGTCCAAGCACCAGACATGGCGGTCTAACGTTTTATTTAACATTGTTGTTGTTATTATTTGAAAAACCGAAGTATTTTTTGGTTTTTTATTATTTGAGTTTTTCTGTGTGTGTGTGTATTTGTCATCTTTTTTTAACTGCGTCATAAATACTTGAACATGATCTTCGTTGTTATTGTTGGATTCTGTGGTCTTTCTTCGTTCTCCTTCTTCAATCAGCTTAACTTTCAATGCACTCAATGTAGGTAACTCATCACGAGTTTCTAACGCCACAACAAAGTTTTCAAATGATTTTGGCAAACTTGCCATTATCATAATAACTAAAAAATCTTCTTGCAGCTCAATTCCAATTTCGGTTATTTTTTCCACGACTGACGTGAACTTACAAATATACTCCTGAATGCACTCACCCTCACACATGTGCATTCCAATTAGTTGTTTGAAAAGACTTACTTTTCTCACTGGTCCTTTTGGCCGATGTATAGTGTTCAGCAAAGTCCATGCTTCATTCGCTGTCTTGCAGTTCTTGATATACGTAAGCTGTATTGGAGTTATTGTCAATATAATTGTGGACAGTGCCTTCTCATCCTTTTTCTTCGAACCTGGGTCGTTACTATCTGCTTCTTTCTTGAAAGTGATATCCCACAAATCCTGATGAAGCAAAATTGCTTTTATCTGGAGACTCCATATGTCATAATTAGTTTCACATAGCTTGTCAATATTAAACATCGAATTCATCTTAAATATTTGACTTTATACTTCTTTTTTTTTGTAACTTTCCTTTCTACACACAAAAAACTATGCAAACACCATGCCACGTTATTCTGGGCCCATAACCTGTTGTAATTTTTTCCTCCAGATAAAATAAAACGCTTCTTTTTCTTGTTTCAACCTCTTTATTTCGAATTCACAAGCAGACTGAAACTTTACTTTTACAATATAATAAATATCTTATTTCTACGAAACTTACTCTCTAGTTTTATAATTTCATACTTATCAGACTATGTATATGTTCATAAAAAATTGCATTCATGTGTTGCCATTGTCACAGCTCTTTCTGCCATATACAACAAATATAATATAATATAATATAATATAATATAATATAATATAATATAATATAATATAATATAATATAATATAATATAATCTAATCTAATCTAATCTAATCTAATCTAATATAATATAATATAATATAATATAATATAATATAATATAATATAATATAATATAATATAATATAATATAATATAATATAATATAATATAATATAATTTAATATAATATAATATAATATAATATAATATAATATAATATAATATAATATAATATAATATAATATAATATAATCTAATCTAATCTAATCTAATATAATCTAATCTAATCTAATCTAATCTAATCTAATCTAATATAATATAATATAATATAATATAATATAATATAATATAATATAATATAATATAATATAATATAATATAATATAATATAA
>OX637534.1:74686321-74708821 GCA_951800035.1 Linnaemya tessellans | reverse complement strand
TTGCAGCTGTTTAATGTCTTCTGTGAACGTACACCGTTGGGTGGTTCGAACAATGATGGCAAGCGCTTCCTGAAGTTCAAGAGGCGTCAGAGTTTGTTGGGTTTCTCTCTCGGGCTTGCAAGTTCTGGCGGTTTTGATGAATCTTAAAATGTATCCTATGATACGTTGGAGCCTTTTTAGTGAATTTCGATGGTTGATGCTGTGCAAAAAGTTTTCACCATTGACAGCAATGAGTGAGTTGTAGGATCTTTGCTTCTGTTCAGGGGTGGGCAAATTAGGATCCAGGCCAAATCTGGGAGGCCAGTGCTTCTCGTCTCCATGCAGAAAAAATGGCCCATACATCCATTGGGGTGTATGCTGTAACTGTTGTGGATCCAATCCTCTTGATATGATGTCCGCTGGGTTATCTTTAGAACTCACATGTCGCCATTGCTCAGGTAGCGTGTTTTCTTGAATTGAAGCGATTCGATTTGCCACAAATGTGTGAAATGAAGAAGATCTTGAATGTATCCATGATAATACTATTTTTGAGTCGGACCAATAGAATGTTGGCGTTGTATTCATATCTAAGTCTAGTTTCACTTTTGCAGCTAAGTTAGCACCCAATTGTGCGGCACATAGCTCCAGTCTAGGCAGCGTTTGCTGCTTGAGTGGAGTTATACGTGATTTCGCACATAACAAGTATACTCTTATTGTTTTGTTTGGTAGTATTGTTCTCACATAAATTGCAGCGCCATACGCCCTTTCGGAGGCGTCGGAAAAAACATGAAGTTGAGTCTTGTTAGGAAGAACTCCTTTATAGATATGCCGATGCACTTGAAAGCTTTCAAGTTCACTTAGGTTGCTTCGAAAGGTTCGCCAGCGTGAGTCAAATTCTGAAGGAACTGCCTCGTCCCATGCAAGATTCAAGGTCCATAATTCCTGGATGAACATTTTGGCTCTGGCAATTACTGGCGACAGTATTCCTAGTGGATCAAAGATACGCGCCAAGTCTGACGTGACTGTTCTTTTAGTCACGGCTTTAATTGTTTGAATGTTGACCTTGGTTTTAAGAAGGTCATCTTTAGGTACCCATACCAATCCCAGTGTTTTCGTGTAATCAGTTTCGTCGGAGAAGTCAAGACTGACTTCTTGGTCATAACTGGGAATGTTCCGGAGCAGCTGGGCATGATTAGCGCACCATTTTCGTAGATGGAACCCGTACTTAGCCAAGACGTCTCGCAGCTGGCGCTGAGTTTCCAGGGCTGTATTCAAGCTATCGGCTCCACCTAGCCCATCATCGACATAAAAGTTCTCTTCCAAGAAACAGGCTGCTAAAGGAGCTTGCATCTTATTATCCTTGACTATTTCCTTCACACATTTGATTGCCAGATATGGTGCTGGTCTAGTACCATAGGTAACGGTATTTAATTGGAAATAACTAATGGGCTCAGAGGAGTGATTTCGCCAGAGGACAATCTGGTACTGCCGGTCCTTGGGGTGGATATAGATTTGACGGTACATTTTCTCGATATCTGTTGTGAATACGAAACGCGGCAGCCGAAATCGCAATAGAACCGTAAATAGATCATTTTGTAGTGGTGGTCCAGTGTGCAGAATATCATTTAAGGATTTTCCTGAGGACGTTTTTGCTGACGCATCGAAGACGACTCTGAGTTTAGTTGTACTACTTTCGGGTCGCAAAACGCAGTGGTGAAGAATAAAGTATTTATGCCCCATTATTTCGTCTATATTGATTTTCGACATGTGCCCCATTGTTTCGTAGTCTTTCATAAATATCGCATATTGTTCCTTCAATGAAGCGTCTTTAGATAATCGACGTTCTAGTGCGAGGAACCGGTTGAATGCAATACTGTGTGAGGACCCTAATAACGATGTTTCAGCACAAAACGGCAATCGTGCTATGAATCGACCTTCATTGTCGCGTGTGGTATGCTGATTGAAATGTGCTTCGCACTGTGTATCATTCGGTGATAAATTTTGCTCTCTTCCTTCAACCTGCTCGAGTTTCCAAAATCGCTCAATAGCTGTATTAATTTCATCCTCTTCAGTTAATACTCCGCAAATTGCTGTTGAGAGTTGTTCACTAGATACTTTTCCCTATACGATCCATCCAAAAGTTGTATTTTGCAGCAGTGGAAGGTCCTTGCCTAATTTAATTTGTCCGATCGTGAGTAGTTGATGATAATATTCCGCCCCTAACAAAATATCGATTTTTTCTGGACGGTTGAAGGTTGGGTCCGCTAATGCTACATTGCTGGGAATTGACCACCTGTCGATTGTAAGCGATTGAGCGGGTTGAGGGGAAATAATTTGCGGCAATACGAATGCTTCAAGCAGTGTTGAAAAATTATTGAGCCGAGATTGTAGCGTAATGTTGACTCGGTGTTGAACCTTGGTGCGGCTTTTTCCAATACCGTTAATTGAAACAGAAGTAGTCCTTGCTGGAAGTCCAAGACGGTTGACTAATCGTTCTGTGATCAAATTGACTTGTGATCCTGAATCAAGGATTGCCTTGCATTCAGTTTCCAAACCATTAGCCTTGACCTTTACCAACGCTGTACCCAGTAGAACATATGGTCTTTTGTTAATGTAACTTCCCGACATGCTTTCAACTTCTGTTGGTGTGCTGACTAGAGATGTCGCGTGTTGTGTCGAGGAGTTATTCCTGATAACTGCTTCATTGGTTGACTCTGTTTCCCCCTTTGATTTGTTACGCTTCCTGGATATTGAATTCTTTTGCGGGGCCTGTTCCAAGTGTAGCAGGGTGTTGTGCATTTTTCCACATTTTTGACAGCGGCCTGAAATTGTACACTGTTTGGTCAAATGACTGTGACTAAAACAATTAACACATAGTTTATGTTTCTGTATCAAATTTAGTCTGTTTGCGGGGCTTAGCTGGATGAATTCTCTGCATCTATACAATGGGTGGCATTCTTGCTTGCAAACTAGGCATCGTTGGTTCTCATGGCGGGGATACGCCGTAAGCGTGCATGTTTTGCTAGCAGGAGAAAATGTCTTCTCTTTGTGTCCCATTGCCTCCAGAGTATGGAAGTAGTTCTCCAGAAAGGTAAGAAATTGGCTGACTGGTTGCATTTCCTTTGGGTTGGTGATCGATTGCTCATATTGAGTGTAGACAGGTTTGTCCAACTTTTTTACCAGAAGGTGTAGTAGGAGTGGATCCCATGTTGAGACTTCGATCCCCATATTAGAAAGAGCTGCCAGACATTCTTTCGTAGTATCGTGCAATCGCTTAACGGCCATTAATGTCGACGCACCCGATGGTTGATCTAGCAGTCTCTGAACCGCTGTTGCCACTATTAGTCGTTTATTATCATAACGATCCTGTAGTAACTGCCACGCGGCTTTATAATTGTCTGCAGTAACAGCGAGATGATTAATAAGCTTCGCTGCTTCACTAGTAACGTTGGTCTTTAGATAATACATTTTGTGAGCGTCTGACATCCGTTGCTCATGAACAGTTTTCTTAAATAAGTCAGAAAACGATGTCCATTTCATATAATCACCTTCAAATTTAGAGATAGTGATTGTGGGTAAAGGAAGGGTAGATGGTCTAGCCATAGTCTCTGTGGATGAGTGGTGGTTGTTGTTAGCCGTGGTAAGCTGGATGATCGCTAACTGAGCGGCTTGTTCGAGGTGGATGTATCTGCTTGTGTCATAACCAGCGAGGTCTGGATCGGGATATTTATCCAACACTTCATCATTAAGTAGTTCTAGCTGCTGCCATAGTTTGGTGATGGTGGTCTTTTTAACATCGTAATAAGGCCCATCCTGACCTGACTGCAACTGGAGGCCGTCTAGCTGTCTAGCCAGAGCTGCCATCTTTCCAAGGGAGCGGCTGATTAAACCATCGTGGCCACTTGTAGGTTGTGGGGGGTTGCTAATGACTTTGGGCTCGTCGCCCACCTTTGACGGTAGGTCATTAGGGTTTTTGGCAATTGCTCCATTGCATTGGTAAGTGAGCTCGTGTTCCATTAGAGCTATATATTTGGATGCCATTGACTGGATTTGATTATAGCGGTCTGCAGTGAAGTATTCATCTTCCATATGAATATCCTTCAGAGTCCGTAATTTGGTATCTGCCTCATCAAATTCTGTCCAAGCTGTAGTCAGCCGCGACAATCGTTCTTTGTAGTACGTTGGGGTTTTGCGGCTAGCTGAGTCCTTGGTAAAGTTGCGGATGATTGTGGCGATATGCTCGCCGGTCTCCTTCAGTTGGTGAAGAAGGTGCTCTGCGGATTCCATATTGCTTTGTTGATGCCTTTTGGGAGGTTATTTAAGAGTTGTAGTAGGCTGCTTGTTGCTTGTGATGCAACGTTGTCTGTGATTGGGCGCCTGTAGTTTGTGGTTGGTCGCTGATGTAATGGTTGTGAATTGTTCATTTGAAGGACTTTTTGGTTTTCCTAACCTCGTGTCCTGTCACGGTCGCCAAAATGTTAAGCGCGGGCTCGTTTGCCTTGCTTAACCTTATAAAATGGGATAACTTGGTGATTCACCAAGTTATTAGAATGTTTAGTGGTTTATTATTCTAGTAGTTCACCAGGATAATGCAATGTCCAATTCAGTCGTTCAAGTGGTACACAAGAATAACAAAAAATTGGCTTGTTGAAAATTAAGTAACAAGTTAATTTTAATGTTGACTGGATGAATGACAATAGTTCAATCACACATTTTATTAAAACCTTATTGTATTTAAAGAAAAATTACAAATACAAATAATAACAGAATATAAAATTTACAATACAAAATAAAATTAAGAATTAAAAAAATTGATTTCATAATAAATCAAAAAATTGCAATGTAATCAATAACATTTTAAAGTGTTAAAATGTAAAATGATACAAAGAATTTTTTAGGCCAGAGACCGTTCACTCTTCTGCTGCACTAATTACTTTCCCACCGTTGGCAGAAAACAGATATTGGATTTCATAACCGTATGGCTGGTGAATTAAGTAAACGAATTATTTTCCCAGTAAAAGCCAAACATATATTATATTTCTAAAATATCTGACTTGTTCTTTGCTTTAGCCCGTGTACGAGTAAATAAATATTTTGTTTTAATTTAGAACTGAATTGTGCAAACGCGGTAATTCTCACGGCAAAGTGTGGGAAAATAAAAACGTAGAAAGAGGTACGGATTTTGTTCAAATATTATTAATTCTATTGAGAGGTTTTTTTTTATTTTTATTTTTATTTTTAATACGAAACAAAAAAAAAAAAAAACTCAAAGGAATTAACAAGTGTTACAAATGTTTAGTAGGGTGGTACGAGTACTTATATATGACTATATGCATACATGAACATACACAACCATATACAAACATATATACACACACATAGAGAGAGATTCAAACACATATGCATGTACATACACATATGCACATACATATGAATAAATATATATAAATAACTAACATAATTACAAATTAATATATTAACATATATACAAATTTACATACATATGAATATAACTAAACATTTACAATATTTAAACTATTCAATCAACATTACAACAAGGATAAGAATTGATTACAGTGTATAGTGTATATAAATAACATATAAAAATAATGACATGATATAAATATATATACATATGTGCATGCATACACATACATATATACACATATACATGTATACACGCATACACACACATAACATACATATACACATATCTATACGTACAAAGCCACATACATACATAGGAATAAATTCTTTAACCAATTAACATGAATAAACAAAAATTCAAATTTTACTAACTAAATACCTATAGTTCTGTGCTAATTTTTCTGTACCTGCCTTAAAATTTATTCTTTGTGATAAAGGTGTGCGAATTATTTCGAACATTTCTAACATTAAGCGCCGATTATAATTGTTATCTGTGTTTAATATTGAAACATTTTCAAAATCTGCAAAATGATATAATTCAGAACTATGAGAACATAAAGCAGTTTTTTGTGAATTCATGTGTCTATATTTTTGATCTGATTTATGACCTGTTATCCTAGTCTTTAATTTATTTTTAGTTGTACCAATATATATCTTATTAAAATTTTTCTGACTATTCCCATGCAAGGTATTTTATAAATTACATTAGACCTATCCCACTTATCAATCTTATCTTTTATTTTGCTAAATAGTCTTTTCATTGTATTATATGTTTTGTGAGTTATTCTATATTTCTCTGCATCGTAAATTTTAGATTTTACTAATCTTTCTGATATTATAGATATATAAGTCAATGACTTATATGTCTTTTGCTGTGTAGTATTATTTATATTACCATTACCATTATTATTATTGTTATTATAGAGTTACTAAATCTCTCAATCTCTATGAGATTGGAAAATACCTATCCCGGGCTATGCCAAGGGATTAGGCTCTGATGATTAACTGTTTTTTTTTTTTATTATTATTTATTTTACTGCGCTTGTAGGAAGCATCTTACAATATTGCATGTATTCAGAATCACAGATTTCTCAATAATCCCCAGGGTGTCGTTGAGGTTGTTTTTCTTAAGCTGGACTACAAGGTTCTTTGGTATTAGCCATGTGGCTGATATGACGATTGGCGCTATATCTACCTTTTCTACATGGTACATAGCTCTAAGTTCATCGGCAAGGTAAGAATATTTTTCGATTTTCGTGCTATTTATTATTATTATTATTATTATTACTATTATTATTATTATTATTATTATTATTATTATTATTATTATTATTATTATTATTACTATTCCGGCGGAGTTACTCCAGTCTCCCATCGGACGCGTCCCCAGGTGGCGGATAGGGGAACTCTCGGCAGATCTATCAGATTTGCAGGGAAGGTGGGAAATAAAATACCACCCGTGGACCAAAACTGGCCGGCCGATCACCATGCCTGGTGCGGCTGCTGATAACCGAAATGGAGCGAATATGGCAAAGGGCACTGATTTATGATACGGACTTGGTGCTATGGGCTGACGGTTGAAGTATTCTGACATCTTAGTAAGCGGGGCGACACCTAGCTGAAACGGCTGTTGGGCCAATGCTGCTACCGCCTCCGTCCCGTTAAAACTGTGGCAAGGCTCCGGGTACGTTCCGACCACATTGCCACTGAGGTGGTGGTATGGGTGCAGTTGAGAGTACTCCTGCTTTTTGTGCCGAGATCCTGGCTCTGAACATAGGATCCCATAAGGACCTATGTCAACCCTCGCGTGGACCTCACTGCTTGCAAAGGGACCCACGGGGATCGTTCGAGGCGACCGTACAAGGGTGGAAGGATAGCGGCTTGGAGCGGGGACCCAAATAGAGAAAAATGATTAAAAGAACACCCCCAAGAAATTTGATTAATACGACAGACAACGAAAAAGGAGCAGAAGAAAAAAGCGAGCGCTCGTGTTTCCAGAAAAGCAGTAGGATTCTCCGGTCGCCTACATTGATGGAAGAGGCAGCTATCGCTACTCCAACGATGGTCACAGCCGACAAGGGCACTCCCAACTTGTCTGGAGAAGCAGTGGAAACGCCACTTACGACAGCGAAGGGTACTCAGGGAACTAAAACGCTTGCGAGCGTATTAAGATTACCGGAGAGTTCACCACGTCAGGAATATATCCTGAAAATGAAAAGAAACGAGGAGGAAGCTCTTGAAAAGTGCAAGGATGTGTTAAGGAAAATACGACAGGCCATGGCGAGGCAACGGAATATTAGCATGGACGTCAAAAACGGTATCTCGGAGCTAGAGGAACTCATCGACGTGACCACCCAGTACCGACGCAACTGGAAGTCAGTCGAATCTGAGGCGCAGAAATCCAAAACAGCGGATATAAATGCGACATCTGCAAAACGTAGTGCTACGAGCCCAGCGGAAAAAAGACCCGACAAAAGGCCAAGAAGAAAACGAGCCGAACCACAGCAACAAAGACCCCTAATGAAGTAGCCCCAGTGGTAAAAGCATTGGCCAGAACAATCACGACCACGCGGGAGAAAAAAGGACCTAAGGCAAGGGTGCGACCAGAGGCTGTAATCGTTCGTCCTGCAGAGGGCCATAGTTTTGCGGAAGTCCTGAGGAATATGAGATGCGTGGTAAGGCCAGAAGAGACTGACGTAGAGGTTCGAGCCATAAGGAAAACAAAAGCGGGAGCTTTCCTCGTGGAAATCGGAAAAGGAGGAAAGAAATCTCAATTCTGCGACGCCATCAAGGGTGCTCTCAAGGATACAGCGGAGGTGAAAGACTTAAGACCACAAGTCACTCTTGAAGTACGGGATCTGGATCTATTTTCCACAAAGGATGAAATAGTAGCTGCCCTGGAAGAAGCGATGGACTTACCAAAGGACGACATGCACGTTCGACTTACAGAGGCAAATGATCGCGAACAGAGGAGAGCATTCGTATCGATTCCCGCATCTACCTCCAGAAAAATTCTCGAGGCTCGCCGGATAAAAATCGGTTGGACACGGTGCAGGGTTAGGCTAGCTGAAGATGTCAAGCGCTGTTATAGGTGTTTCGCAACTGGCCATGTGCAATGGCAATGCAAGGGACCAGACAGAAAAGGGAAAGAGATCTGCATCCGGTGCGGAGAAACTGGCCACAAAATGCGGACATGCGTAAAATTGCCAAAGTGCTGCATTTGCTTGGAGAACGGAAGGACGACGCTAGATCATCTACCCGGATCGAAGAAATGTCCCAACGGTAAATCACAAACGCGATGAAAATATTGCAACTCAATATGCATAGGGGAAAAACTGCGAACGATCTGTTACCACAGATGGCCATGGAAATGAAAGTGGACGTGGCCATCATAAGCGAACAATACGGTGAAATTTTGAACGGATACTGGATAGAGAACAAAACGGCAACTGCGGCAATATGGCTACCATCGATGCCCAGACCCTATCGCAGCGGTCACGGCAAAGGAGAATGTTTTGTATGGGTACAGCTCGACGATATTACTGTTATTAGCTGCTACCTCACGCCAAGTGACGCCATCAGGGATTTTGAAAGGAAGCTTCGCGAGTTGGAGGACACAATAGTGACCATAGGTGGCAAATTCATCGTAGCCGGCGACTTCAACGCGAAAGTAATAGAATGGGGTATGCCTTCAACGACCTCCAGAGGCAGAAGGATTCTTGATATGGCGGCAAGAACAGGCCTCGTCATTGCAAATGTTGGAAATACCCCAACATTTAGACGCCCGGGCTGTGATGGGACCATACCCGATATAACACTTGTATCGGAGGGCATCCTAAACAGGATCCTGAACTGGCAAGTACTGGAGGAATATACCGGTAGTGATCACCAATACATCTCGTACATCTTGGAAACCGCGGGTGCAAGGAACATTGGACGACAGAGAACGCATGCGTGCAAGTGGAACGTAGGAAAATTGAATAAGATCTTACTAACTGAGGAAGTAAACCGCAGACTGGATGCAGAAAACATAACAGGAAGTTCAGCGACGATAGTAAATCGTGTTATGAACGAGATTCGACACTGCTGTAACAAAGCGATGCCAAGGGTTAAGGGAGCTGGACCAAATAGAAGAGCAGTATACTGGTGGAGCGAGGAAATTGCCGAGCTAAGGGCTAATTGCCTACGGTGCAGGCGCCGGTATACAAGAGCAAAACGACATGGAACTGCGAACGCAGAGGAGCAAGCGTATAAAAACGCTCGAACTACTCTTCGGAAAACCATTGCGGACAACAAGCGCAGGTTATGGGAGGAATTGAGAGCCGACATCAACCAGAACCCCTGGGGCTGGGCTATAAAGTTGTTATGCGGAAACTGGGCAAAAGAGGCCCTTTGACAGAAATGGATGAGGAAACAATGGAAAACATTGTGACGACTCTTTTTCCATCCCATGAAATTCGCAGTGAAGAGACCTTCAGCGGCGACGACCAAGTCACCGAATTCACAACAGAAGAACTTCAAATCGCAGCGTCAAGTCTTAAAAATAATAAGGCTCCCGGCCCTGATGGAGTACCGGCGGAAGTAATGAAAGAAATCGCGAGCAAACGCCCTGAGATACTCCTCAGAATGTATAATAGCTGCCTGAGAGAGGGTATGTTTCCTAGAGTGTGGAAAAGGCAACGGCTGGTTCTGATAGACAAGGGCAAAGGGGATACAACGTCGCCATCTTCGTATAGGCCCCTGTGCATGCTCGACACGGCAGGAAAGCTTTACGAGAAGCTGATAAAGCCACGCCTGCAAAGAAGTCTCCAATTAGGTGGAGGACTTTCGGATCGACAGCATGGCTTCCGCTCCGGGAGGTCGACTATAGGAGCCCTACGAGAAGTAACCGACACCGTTTATACTGCACAACGAAGGAACCACTACAGCAGGCCAGTAGTTCTGTTAGCAACACTGGACGTTAAGAACGCCTTCAACAGTCTGAGATGGTGTGATGTCATGCATGCCTTGGGCCAGAAATTCGCCATACCGCAGTACCTTAGAAGGGTAATAAATGATTACCTTAAGGAAAGAGTGCTTATCTACAACACAAGCAATGGGATACGAAGAGTCAACGTGACGGCGGGGGCAGCACAAGGCTCCATATTGGTCCCGGACTTATGGAACATTACGTACGACGAGATACTGCGCATCGAAATGCCACCAGATACATTTCTAGTTGGCTATGCGGACGACATAGCTGCAGTCATTACGGCAAGAGACGGATGTGAAGCAGAACGCAGACTCAGGCAAGTGATGATCAGAGTCAGGACGTGGTTAAACGAGCACGGATTACAGCTGGCGATGCAGAAAACGGAGCTTCTGCTGCTCACTACACGCCAAATACCAACAGAGGTGAACATGAGGATAGAAGATGATATCATACGCACGAAAGCATACATCGAGTATCTGGGCGTTCGGCTGGATTCAAAGCTCACATACGCGGAGCAGTTGAAACAAGCAACGACAAAGGCAGCGCAAATAACGGCACAGCTCAGCAGACTAATGGCGAACACTGGAGGACCAATTTCTAGCAAACGCAGGCTTCTTATGGAGGTAAACAGCATACTTCTCTACGGATGTGAAGTATGGGCTGACACGCTAAAAGTGAAGCGAAGGGCTAAGAGTCTGCTGGCCGCGCAGAGGACAGCCGCACTTCGGGTGTCGTCCGCATACCGTACGGTATCAGGGCCCGCGGTGTTGGTAATAGCCAGCATGATCCCCATAGATCTATTGGCACTGGAGCGTAAGCGAATATGGGAAATCGAACCATTCCGGACCATCAGATAATGCTAGAGAAAGTACTATTTTCGAGTGGAATACACAGTAGAATGTGGCAACGTGTGGAAGATGGACGGCAAGCCTTATCCCGGACATTAGCAGATGGATAAACAGGAAATGCGGCGAGGTAAATTATTACCTAACTCAACTGCTATCTGGCCACGGTTACTTCCGCAAATCCCTTCACAAAATGGGCAAATGCAGCACAGTCTTTTGTGTGTATGAAAGCACAGAAGTCACTGACGACGCGGAGCATACATTCCTTGCCTGTACGCGCTGGGCGACCGAACGAGAAACTCTGAAGGAACAAGTCGGCCAATTCACGGCCGAGAACTTGACCGAAAAGATGATCACTGATCAGACCCATTGGAACGCCGTGGCTAACTACTGCGAACGGATCCTACGGGCTAAGAAGATAGATCTGGATGATGTGATGAATGTGGAGAGGGCTACCTTTGCCAATGCGGAACCTGGACGCAGGACAACGGAGAATACGGTCTAATGCCGAAAGTGGGACCACCCCGAAGTAATGCTGACGCGGTTCCGGGGTGGATTGTTCCCAGACGAGGAAACAAGGCGGGTTTTTGGTCGGTATGCCAATGGCGAGTCCGACATATCACGATTGGTGACGGCCATCGTGAAGGCATAAAGCCTTTTCCCACCTTATCCACAAAAAAAAAAGAAAAAAAAAATTATTACTATTATTTGTGTTGTTGTTAATATTGTTGTTATTATTATTATTGTTATTTGTTCTCCTATCTCTATATTGACATATCTTAATTTAATTATTAAACTCTTTGGGAAATTATTATATTCTAAAATGTCTTTAATTTTATTTATATTATTTTTATGAAATACCTTATCACTAATATTTAAAACTCTTTCTATGAAATTCTTAGCCGTATTGATAATAATATGTCTTCTATGCTTAGAATAATAATTAATCATTCTCCCTGAGGCTGTAGGTTTCTGGTACCAATTTATTAATAATCTATTTCCTTTTCTAATAATTAGTGTGACTAAGTAAGGAAGTTTATTATCAAACTCTTTCTCAATAGTAAACTTTATATTAGAATTAAATTTGTTTAGTTCTGTTAACATATCATCAATTCCAGATGTAGAATAATGCAAAACAAATCATCTACATACTTTGTCATTATTCTGGGCTTAAGATCAACTTTTTGAATTGCTCTATGTAATAATTCTTCCATTACAATATCTGCTATAATTGGTGATGCTGGTGATCCCATTGGAAGAACTTTTTGTTGTATATATATTTTGTTATTATATTGGAAATATCTATTATCATCTATACAAAATTTTAACATACGTAAAAATAAAGTTTTATATATGTTAGTATATACTTTGATTGTATCCCATTTTTCTTTTATTGTATTTATTGCAAAAGATATAGGTATACTAGGAAATAGAGAAACCACATCAAAAGATATTAAACTCTCATTATTAGATATATTCTGATCTCTGATTCTATCTACAAATTCCATTGAATTTTTAATGTTAAAAGTAGAATCTTTCGTAATATTTTTTAAAATATTTGTAATATATCTGCATAATTCATATGAAGGAGAGTTAAAGAGATTTTGAAAATGTTTCAATATAAACACAGATAACAATTACAATCGGCGCTTAATGTTAGAAATGTTAGAAATATTTCGCACACCTTTATCACATAGAATAAATTTTAAGGCAGACACAGAAAAATTAGCACAGAACTATAGGTATTTAGTTAGTAAAATTTGAATTTTTGTTTATTTATGTTAATTGGTTAAAGAATTTATTCCTATGTATGGATGTGTCTTTGTACGTATATATTTGTGTGTATGTATGTTATGTGTGTGTATGCGTATATACATGTATATGTGTATATATGTATTTGTTTGCATGCACATATGTATATATATTTATATCATGTCATTATTTTTATATGTTATTTATATACACTATACACTGTAATTAATTCTTATCCTTGTTGTAATATTGATTGAATAGTTTAAATATTGTAAATGTTTAGTTATATTCATATGTATGTAAATTTGTATATATGTGAATATTATAATTTGTAATTATGTTAGTTATTTATATATATGTATTCATATGTATGTGTGTGTATGTGCATATGTGTATGTACATGCATATGTGTTTGTATTTCTCTCTATGTGTGTATATATGTTTGTATATGATTGTGTTTGTTCATGTATGCATATATGTATACGTTCATGTATGGATTGATGTATACATGTATAAATACCCTGCAGGAGGATAAGCGTCAATTGTCTCTAAGGTACTGGTACGATTACTAGTATAGCAAGCACTAGTTCAAAATGTGATTGAACCTATACAGAAAAGTACAAGTACTTTAAGTAGTTCATTTGTAGATTGATTAGAATTTCATATTACTTTTTGATAATGTTTTAAAGCGCATTGCAAATTCGCATTTTCATTTATTTTATTTTTAATTGTTACAATTTTTAAACCAATTCAAGTTTGAAACAAAGAATAGTATTAGACGACATTGCCACCTGCCTATCAGTTTATTTATTCGATAATTTATGTAAGTAAGCCGCAGTTTTATTGTGTGTTAAAAAAGTGACATTTTAAAAAATAAGTTAAAAGCTAATTTTAAAATTTTTTAAACGTGTTTTTTGTTAATATTTATGTTCATATTTAAAATCAGCGATCTTTTTTAAAACAATAAAAACTGATATATGTATTGTATGTTCGTTAGTGTTTGGTATATGGTGGATTACCAAACGTAACTCAAGTTGTGCAAGGTGCTAGTCGATTGAGTATGCCCTGAAGGAACTTTTCATTTCCTCTTATAAACCAAGAATTGATGAACCAAAAATTGCTTGTGAAGACAAAGACTTAACAAATTTCATTGGGTTTAGAAAACCAA
The DNA here is from genome assembly GCA_951800035.1 of Linnaemya tessellans. Taxonomy (NCBI): domain Eukaryota; kingdom Metazoa; phylum Arthropoda; class Insecta; order Diptera; family Tachinidae; genus Linnaemya; species Linnaemya tessellans. Next base: position 74,694,678 of record OX637534.1, on the reverse strand, counting down.
TAAATTTAGGTATTTTTTTATATAAAAACCAGTTTTCAATGCAGGACTAATTGTACTAGTATCCGACTAGATGAAATTATACTAGTAGTCATCTAGTACTAATAGTAGTAGTATCCCCCTAGTTTCCATCTAGTACCGATGGTACTAGTAATTTTCCAAACACACTCAATGTTAATTTCAGCATTAACATGGTATAGGAAAGTTCACAGTTGGAAACTAGTACTGCTGATTTTTGTACTAGTGCAATACTAATTTGATACTAGTTCGATCTACTGCAGGGTACATACAGGCCTGTGTATATGCTTTTGTTTTTATGTTAATATTTTTGAAAACATATTTCAAAACCAATTTATGAAAATTTTAATTTTCAATTATTATTCCTGATGATGTCAACAAATTGTTGACGAAATATCGAATAATATAGAAAAATTATAACGATTTTTACAAAAACGAACTCGAGCTCAATCATTCCAAAATACATATATAAGAAAAGGTCAATAAAAGCAAACAACAATTATAAAAAGAGAGCACGTCAATTATGGACTACAGAAGTTTTAAGAAAAATAGCCAAACAAGGAGATGCATCAATCAACTGAAGGCTATTAGAAATAAAATTGTTCAGGCCAAATCTTCAATAACTTTTTTGGTAAGATGTAGAAATGCTGGAATCATCCCAAATTTCATAAGATATCCGACAAAGAATGTCCTAAATATATTCAACAAAGACCGATTACTGGATATCCAACAATCAATTTCCAAATATACGCAGGATTTGCACAACAAAATTTTAAAACTAGCTATTAAAGAAAAACATGAATTATTGAAGGATTTTCAAAGGAAAAGGGATATAATTATGAAGGACTTAGAAGGATATATTACTTTAGAGGAGTTTGTTGATTTCTTTTTTTTTTTTTTTATTAGGACCGGCACTCAGGGTATGACCCCTACTTATGCCTACATTGTGCTGGAACTAGGAAAATTGGTTGTGGGAAGCAGCATAAAGGGAGTAGTGTCTATGGACATTCGATTTGAATTTATCCATGCTATATACGGCAGGAAAGACTTCCGCAGGGAGTTTATTCCACATACGGGCAGTACGGGCAAAGAATGAATTTTCCCTATAATGCGTAGTGCGGTTCACTGATAAATCCACCACATATGGGTGTGATCGCACTGTAGAGCGTGTTGAGCGTAGAAAAGTGCGCGTTTCGGGAAAGAGATCCCTGACTTCGGTGGAATAAAACCCGTTATAGTAACGATAAAACAGTGAAACACACCCCACATTGCGTCGATGCTCAAGTGAGTCAATAGAGTTGGCTACCCTACTGTCACCGATGCGCTTCTTCGCTCTCTCCTGTACGCGGTCGAGTAACTTTAAAATAGACTTTGAAGCTCCGGCCCATACATGAGAGTTGTATTCCATCTTTGGTCGGATGTAAGTGGTATAAATAGTAAGGAGATCAGATGGGGTGAAGTATGTCTTACACCGCCTTAGAAAGCCGAGGCACTTGAATGCTTCTTTTGAAACATGAAAAATGTGTTCAGTCCAGCGAACGTCACACTGGATTTTCATGCCGAGAACATCAAGAGCTTCTGATTCCTCAATATATATACCACACATGTTTACAGATGAAGCAGCGTGATCGGGCTTGCGTCGGTGTGTTAGCAAGCAGCATTGAGTCTTACGGGCATTGAAGTTTACCCTGTTTCGGTGACCCCATTCGACAATCCTATTGAGGTCACCGGTTAGCGCAACATTCATATTGTGCCTCATCGCCCCGATCTCTGACGATTTCGGTCTATTATTGAAGGCATATGAATGACAAAGGCTGCTATCATCTGCAAAAGAGTAGATAGGGGTTAAAGTCTGACATAGAAGGTCTTTTAGAAATATAAGATATAGTGTAGGAGAAAGAACAGAGCCTTGCGGTACCCCAGAGTTGATCTTATACTCGTCTGATGAAATCCCGTCTATAACAACTCTTATAGCACGATGTCTGAGAAAGCTCGATATAAATCGAGAGAAGACGTCACCCACACCAAAAGCCATAAGTTTCGACAAAAGTGCTCCGTCCCACACTCTGTCGAATGCTTTAGAAATATCCAGAGCCACTACCTTACTCTCGCCGAAGTGGTGGATAGATTGGCACCACTTTTCCGAAAGGAAAGCCAATAGGTCGCCCGTAGAGCGGCCCCTACGGAAGCCATATTGGCGGTCGTTAAGTAAGCTATTAGACTCTAGATATTTCACTAGGTGGAAATTCACCATGCTTTCCATCACCTTGGAAAGCGCAGAACAAACAGCGTTTGGGCGGTAGTTTTGGGGGTTGTTGGCCTCTCCCTTTTTAGGGATTGGCGTTACATTCGCAACCTTCCATCACGAGGGGAATTCGCCTGTATGGTAAATAGTGCTGAAAAGGGTTGCCAGAGGACGAGCTAACGTCGAAAAGCACTGCTTTAAGACCAGTGCTGGAATTCCATTCGGCCCAGAAGACTTGTTTACATTGAGATCCGATAAGACCCTTTTAACCGCCCGGACCCGAAAACGCATCTTTGGCATAGTTGTGGATACATTTTCAAGAACCGGCAGTAGTTGATTGCTTTCCGGCAAGTGCGAATTACTTGCGAATATTTCAGCTAAAAGGTTAGCTTTGTCAACCGGGTCAGTGAATAATTGGTCATCCTTCAAAAGAGTCGGGATCGAGGAACTAGCATTAACCTTCACTCTTTTGACGAATGACCAGAAACTCTTACTGCCCCGAGGGGCAGAAAGAATCTTAGCACGAAGACGCTGCTCGTACAGAGCTTTTTCGCATCTTAGTACCTTGGCACACGAAGATCTCGCCCTTTTGCGCATCAAATCAGTTTCAGCGTTCTTGTTAGTACGCCAGATACTAAATGCAACCTCTCTGGATCTGACAGCAATTCTGCATGTCTGATTAAACCATGATTTCAATTTTGGCTTAATCGGAATTTGCTTGGATGGAATGAAAGTGTTCATTCCGAGCATTATTATATTTTCCACCATTTCCGCCATGGCATCGACATTACTGTCAAGAAAGCAAAGTTTCCAATTAAAATGCCTGTAGAAATCGTTGAGCTCATCCCAACGAGCCTTTTCGTAAAGATATTTTAAACGTTTCGTAGCTGGGTGTGAAACGTTTCGAAGTTCTGTAATCGAAAAGGAGGCAGAAATGGTGCAATGATCCGAATTTCCGAGAGGTGCGCTGACACCCATTGTATATTTGTCTGGATGTGAAGAAAGAAAAAGGTCGACAGTATTATGGTGGTGCCCATGGTTATGCGCTGCGAATACCTCAGCATAATGGCCTTCTGAGGTTGTGTGGCTCGAATGGCGAAGCCAAGATGAATTATGAACATTAAAATCACCAGCAACAACGATTTCACTGTTCGGATAATTCTCTAAGATCTTCGATATGGAGTCGGAAGGTGCATCGAAGTTTGAGATAGTTTTTTCCCTTTCCGTGTTTGGACTTCTGTAAAGAAACCCGAAATGCAAAAGATGTGCCCTGATTTTGAATTTAACCCAAATGCAGCTAAATTCTGGATCAAGCGCGTCAAATGGTTGCTGACGCTGGTACACAACTTCATTGCGTATATAGATTGCAAGGCCCCTATGAAGAAAGAATAGGGATAGTAGGTGATATCCAGATATGTGAAAATCCTGTGGATCAGCATTTTCAGACACCTGAGTCTCACATAAGGCGAAAACATCCGGCCGATGAAGACAAACGTGGGCATACACAGAGAAAAAGTTAGCACGCAGCCCGCGTATGTTGCAGAAATCTATTCTAAAACGACCTGCCAATGCCAGTATGCTAATCACTGTTTGATAGGTTGTTCAGTGATCAGTGTTAGGCCTTCATCACTAAACACCAACAGTGATCAACAACGTGGCATCAACAATAGAAAATTTATTTATTTTTTTTATGTAAAAATAAAAAGGAAATTGGGATAAAGCACAATGACACGCAAGGGGAACAATAAAAGCCCCGATCCGGTCATCGTGACTCAAAGTGCCAACACTGATTTATAGTGTCAGCACTGATTTTATTATTTAATTCTCTCTTTATTTTTTCCTCTCGACACAAGTGCAATGTATTTGCATTCTTTTAGTTTGTGTTGTTGTTATTCTGTGATGAAACTGTTTGTTTTGTTTGGTTTTATTTGGTTTATTGTTGGTTTGTTAAAATATATTTGTTAATTGGTAATTTTGCACTGATCTTTTTTGTAATGCACAAATTCTTTATTTTTCTTTTTGTTATTTATTAAAATTTTATATTATGGTTCACTATAGAATTTAGTTTCCCTTTTTATATATATAATTATTTATTGTTTTTAAGAAGTGCGCGTGTGCACTTGGCGGAAGATAAGACACTACTCAAGAAGAAAATCTGACTATTTCATATAGGAAAAAGGTAAATATAATACATAGAAATAAATTTGAGAAACTAGAAGAAATACAGTTAAAAGAATTAGATATAAAATTTAATAAGAAGTGGTTTGTCAATACTGCTAATTTAGACATTCCTAAAGACATTCAGTGGATACTTTCACTTGGACAAAAACATGCTTCACCTGTTAAAAAAGGTAACATTCCTATTTTAAAAATTATTTCAGAGGGAGAATATTTAGTACGAACTATTAATGGAAGAGAAGATCAAGAAATTGCTAGAAATTGACTAACTTCAATTATTGATAACAATTTAAATTAAATAATATTAACAAATAGAGATAAGTTTATATTAAACAAAGCAAGGAAAGCTGATCTTTTCTTAAAGAAAAATAATGATATACTTATTATAGATGCAGATAAAGGTAATGCTACTGTAGCGATTAATAAATATGATTATGATTCTAGGATGAATAATATTGTAGGAGATCAAACGAATTATAATATAATTAATAGAGACCCTACGACCAAATTTCAAAAGATCAACAATGAAATAGTTGAGGAATTGTTCAAAAAACATATTATCAATTGTAGTGAGAAGAATAAACTTAAGACAAATATTTCGGTAGCTCCTATTTTATATGGATTACCAAAAACACATAAGGAGAATTTTCCATTCAGACCCATATGTTCTTTTATTAACTCTCCTTCATATGAATTGTGCAGATATATTACAAATATTTTAAAAAATATTACGAAAGATTCTACTTTTAACATTAAAAATTCAATGGAATTTGTAGATAGAATCAGAGATCAGAATATATCTAATAATGAGAGTTTAATTTCTTTTGATGTGGTTTCTCTATTTCCTAGTATACCTATATCTTTTGCAATAAATACAATAAAAGAAAAATGGGATACAATCAAAGTATATACTAACATAAATAAAACTTTATTTTTACGTATGTTAAAATTTTGTATAGATGATAATAGATATTTCCAATATAATAACAAAATATATATATACAACAAAAAGGTCTTCCACTGGGATCACAGCATCACCAATTATAGCAGATATTGTAATGGAAGAATTATTACATAGAGCAATTCAAAAAGTTGATCTTAAGCCCAGAATAATGACAAAATATGTATGTAGATGATTTGTTTTGCATTATTCCTACATCTGGAATTGATGATATGTTAACAGAACTAAACAAATTTAATTCTAGTATAAAGTTTACTATTGAGAAAGAGTTTGATAATAAACTTCCTTACTTAGACACACTAATTATTAGAAAAGGAAATAGATTATTAATAAATTGGTACCAGAAACCTACAGCTTCAGGCAGAATGATTAATTATTATGCTAAGCATGGAAGACATATTATTATCAATACTGCTAAGAATTTCATAGAAACCGTTTTAAATATTAGTGATAAGGTATTTCATAAAAATAATATAAATAAAATTAAAGACATTTTAGAATATAATAATTTCCCAAAGAGTTTAATAATTAAATTAATATATCAATATAGAGATAGGAGAACAAATAAGAATAATAATAATAACAACAATATTAACAACAATACAAATAATAATAATAGTAATAATAATAATAATAATAATAATAATAATAATAATAATAATAATAATAATAATAATAATAATAATAATAGTAATAATAACAATAATAATAATGGTAATGGTAATGGTAATATAAATAATACTACACAGCAAAAGACATATAAGTCATTGACTTATATATCTGGAATATCAGAAAGAATAGTAAAATCTAAAATTTATGATGCAGAGAAATATAGAATAGCTCACAAGTAATATAATGTAGATGTAGAATTGCTGGAATCATCCCAAATTTCATAAGATATTCGACAAAGAATGTCCTAAATATATTCAACAAAGACCGATTACTGGATATCCAACAATCAATTTCCAAATATACGCAGGATTTGCACAACAAAATTCTAAGATTAGCTATTAAGGAAAAACTTGAATTATTGAAGGATTTTCAAAGGAAAAGGGATATAATTATTAAGGACTTATAAGGATATTTTACTTTCGAGGAGTTTGTTGATTTCTTGTATTATGAAGAAAATCTGACTAATTCATATAGGAAAAAGGTAAATATACTAATTTAGACATTCCTAAAGACATTCAGTGGATACTTTCACTCGGACAAAAACATGCTTTACCTGTTAAAAAAGGTAACATTCCTATTTTAAAAATTATTTCAGAGGGAGAATATTTAGTACGAACTATTATGAAGAGAAGAACAAGAAATAGACTAACTTCAATTATTGATAACAATTTAAATAAAATAATATTAACAAATAGAGATAAGTTTATATTAAACAAAGCAAGGAAAGCTGATCTTTTCTTAAAGAAAAATAATGATATACTTATTATAGATGCAGATAAAGGTAATGCTACTGTAGCGATTAATAAATATGATTATGATTCTAGGATGAATAATATTGTAGGAGATCAAACGAATTATAATATAATTAATAGAGACCCTACGACCAAATTTCAAAAGGTCAACAATGAAATAGTTGAGAAGTTGTTCAAAAAACATATTATCAATTGTAGTGAGAAGAATAAACTTAAGACAGATATTTCGGTAGCTCCTCGTTTATATGGATTACCAAAAACACATAAGGAGAATTTTCCATTCAGACGCATATGTTCTATTATTAACTCTCCTTCATATGAATTGTGCAGATATATTACAAATATTTTAAAAAATATTACGAAAGATTCTACTTTTAACATTAAAAATTCAATGGAATTTGTAGATAGAATCAGAGATCAGAATATATCTAATAATGAGAGTTTAATTTCTTTTGATGTGGTTTCTCTATTTCCTAGTATACCTATATCTTTTGCAATAAATACAATAAAAGAAAAAATGGGATACAATCAAAGTATATACTAACATAAATAAAACTTTATTTTTACGTATGTTAAAATTGTTTATAGATGATAATAGATATTTCCAATATAATAACAAAATATATATACAACAAAAAGGTCTTCCAATGGGATCACAGCATCACCAATTATAGCAGATATTGTAACGGAAGAATTATTACATAGAGCAATTCAAAAAGTTGATCTTAAGCACAGAATAATGACAAAATATGTAGATGATTTGTTTTGCATTATTCCTACATCTGGAATTGATGATATGTTAACAGAACTAAACAAATTTAATTCTAATATAAAGTTTACTATTGAGAAAGAGTTTGATAATAAACTTCCTTACTTAGTCACACTAATTATTAGAAAAGAAAATAGATTATTAATAAATTGGTACCAGAAACCTACAGCCTCAGGGAGAATGATTAATTATTATTCTAAGCATAGAAGACATATTATTATCAATACGGCTAAGAATTTCATAGAAACCGTTTTAAATATTAGTGATAAGGTATTTCATAAAAATAATATAAATAAAATTAAAGACATTTTAGAATATAATAATTTCCCAAAGAGTTTAATAATTAAATTAATATATCAATATAGAGATAGGAGAACAAATAACAATAATAGTAATAACAACAATATTAACAACAATACAAATAATAATAATAGTAATAATAATAATAATAATAATAATAATAACAATAATAATAATGGTAATGGTAATATAAATAATACTACACAGCAAAAGACATATAAGTCATTGACTTATATATCTGGAATATCAGAAAGATTAGTAAAATCTAAAATTCACGATGCAGAGAAATATAGAATAGCTCACAAGACATACATATAATACAATGAAAAGACTATTTAGCAAAACAAAAGATAAGATTGATAAGTGGGATAGGTCTAATGTAATTTATAAAATTACTTGCAAGGGGAATAGTCAGGAAAATTGTAATAAGATATATATTGGTACAACTAAAAATAAATTAAAGAC